>JARHVA010002749.1:127500-205000 GCA_037957365.1 Torreya grandis
TCATGTATTCTAATTCCTATTTTTTATTCTCAAGCAACCTCATACACTAAATATTCTTCATATATTCACCAGGACACCTTCAAAGCTTCTTACAGATCTTTAAATATCAATTAAGATCTTTGTAGGATCTTCACAAATGCATACATAGATCTTCAGATCTAACCTTTTAATTATTTATAAGTTTTTCAAAACCTCATGTATAAACTCAAATGACCTATTTCATACTCAAACACTATAAATTATTCTTTGGAGCTCACATCTTTGTAGCCCATTTGGAGTTTCTTCAAAGCTGCTTACACAGATCTTTAAAAAATACAACTTCTTCTTTGGATATCACTCATTTCATCATGTTACATACATATGCATTCTCACAAGGTATAAATAATTACTTGGACATGCACCTTCAAAAAATCATTTGACATCAATGACATTAGATTGACATCATTGACAATACTTATTCTAATAATTCAATAGTCAATGACAGTGCTCAACAATCTTCTCCTCAATCAATGATAATGTCCAAAAATATTTTCATTATCTCTTCATGTTTTATCAACCATGAATAATTTTTATATTTTAAACTTCATACAATTCACTTCAACCATTTGTGCATTTGTCTTAGTTACCAGTTGTACCAATGATAAGGTAATCAAATATTTTAGACTATTTTTAGTTTCTTTAACAAGATAAGTAAATTTCACCTAGTCCATTATGACCTCTAAATTTAATTAATTCATCTTATTTATTTTTAATCATTATTTTATTATCATTATTCTTAATAATGATTCACACTTAGAAAATACAAATGAAATACTCAACTAGATTTCAGGTTATGCATTATGACATAAAGATTATCATATAATTAAAACTCAAGTATAAAAACTTTCAATAATGTATATCATTTGAATTGAGTTTAAATTATGCTAAAATTATAAATAGTTCACCTTAATTCAATAAGAATCCTATATCAATATCATTACATGTTTATTTATTAGTTTATTAACAAGTATCAATCATATTTTGTCAACATTAAGATCCAATATAACATAGGTAACTTAATGGTTGATAACAATATTTGATAATATTTTAATATTTAATAACCAACCAAGTAAGTTGGACAAAAAAATTCCACCTTTATAAATAAATATCCATATTATGCTAGATTATAACTTACATAATCTATGATAAGTTCAATACTTTTATATGGCAACTTGAACACATTAATGTAAATTTCTCCAAGTCAAAGTAATAACAATATGATATTAAGATCTTAAGTTAAAATCATATACTTGTATAATCATAATTCTAATAAACACCATATAGAGTTACAAAACTAAAATCCAAATCTCTTAGTGAAGATTAATAACAGCTACAACATAACTAAAAAAATTCACACTCTTTCTCCAATAGTAATCTCACTATTATTCACACACTTCACTCTAATAGGAAAGTTTATTAATATGTTTCAATAACACCAATACTCCTTAAAACACTTTTGAATATAGATTTTGAATTGATCAATGTTATTAAAGGGTAAATAATTAGTTTTTAAGTTATGAATTAACTTAATACTAAAGTAAAAAATTAATCTATTATGTAAGCATAATAAAATAATATTGTTAAAAGAAATGACAACTCATAAAATCAAGTTACATTTGATATAATGGGGTAAATGAATACATATATCAAAGCTAAAGGATTTCTGTTACATAACACTTTCAGTAATTATTCCTATAACTATTACTAAATAATGCAATTTCAATCTTCTCTCTTATAGAGTCAATCAAATAAACCCATCCTTCAAATTGAAATGAGAACCCAATTAGTGGCACTATACCACCCCATCCATTAGTTATATGTGGATCAAGGAAGTAGGATAGGTGAATAATGAGATAATAAACATAAAAATAATGATCTTAACTTGAAAACACAATAACTTATATAAAAGAGAATAATTCACTCAAATTCTAGTTTATGAATATTAATATCTTGGCACCTAATCCAAAGACTACATATCTTAAATTTGAGCTTATAAAATTGAGCCTCACAATTGTATTCAAATTAATACAAACATGAACTTTAGCTTTGTGTGTGTGTGTGTGTGTGTGTGTGTGTGTGTGTGTGTGTGTGTGTGTGTGTGTGTGTGTGTGTGTGTGTGTGTGTGTGTGTGTGTGTGTGTGTGTGTGTGTGTGTGTGTGTGTGTGTGTGTGTGTGTGTGTGTGTGTGTATTCAATGGTCTTTATATTATCTACCAATATACTAAACTTGGAATTCTAGAATATAAATATAGTTATTCAATATCATAAAATGATGATAAACAAAAATGATATAACTACTATAACCTTTTATTAAATAATAATAAAATTAAACATTTATAAACAATATCCTTAAAATCCTAGACTCATAATATTATAAAAGAAGAATAACCTAGAATTTGAGTTTAAGTAACTAGGTAACAAACAAATGATTTTTGAATACCTTGCCACCATGCTCCCTACACAATGTTAAAATAAACAAGATTTTTAAGTCAATCCACCTCAATAATCATTTTACCATTTTCTCCATAAATGATTGCAAATAGATTAAAACTTAGTATCCTTAAATTGATAGGATTAGCTAATGATTACACCAAATAACAAAAGTGTAATAATGAATAAATTCTATTCAAATAATATACCCATAAAATCATTTTATATTCGAATGGAAAAATAAACCCTCAAAACATTATTCTAGGTTAATATCCATAACCATACCACAATCAATAACAAAATCCAATAATGAAAACAAAACAATAACCCTTTATTATTTTTCCATGGATGCATAAACATGACAAAAAAAATCATAAAACCAACATGAATTGATAGGTTAAAAACCCTACTCCATGTCCATCAAGGTTTCATGAAAATTATAACACAAATATACACATTATTTTTTTGATTTACATGGATTAGATAATGAATTGAAATCAGGTCAAGAACAAATTAGAAATGTACACAAGGTCAAGCACTTATAATTTAAATGAATGTAATAATAACAAAAAGAAGAAAATTTACTTAAAAGTGTTTGAACAAAAATGCACTAATTTTGAATCACCTATTTTTCTCTTTGTTTTCTCTCCCAAAAGCCCTGAGCTCTATGTCTTTTTCTAGCTCATCTCTAAAAGGTAAATAACCTCCAAAAAACTCTAGAAAAAACTCCCATTATGGCTGTAAAATAGAGCCATGATTGTAAATAGTGACCACCATGAAAAACTCTAGGCCATAATACCACTACCTCTAAAAAACTCTCAGATCGTAGCCATAATAAAAATTTGATAGAGTTTCCCCCTTGAAACTAGGGTTCCCAAAATGGAATTGAACCATTAAGAGATAAATATAACCAACTAAAGTATCTCGACCCATAATCTATCAAAAATTAAGATAATGCCATCGACTTAAGTATAATCTAAAACAAAGATATAACCAATGAATGCAATCCCTAAGTGGCTTGTGGCCGTCCTTTCCTCTTACCTAGGTCTAATAAGTTTTGACTAAGACTTAGTCAAAGAATTATGCCACCAATGATGGAGTCAAAAAAGCTTAGAAAATAAAAACAAAACTCTTGCATTTAAAGGCTAAGTCAAATAAATAATCAAGAAAATAATGAAGGTCAAATAATCCTTAACCCTTGAGGGTCTTAGTACAATTCAAGCAAAGCATCAATTATGATAGTAACACTTAACACAAAAAAATAAACAACATAACTTGAACATTGAAAACTAAGTCGATTGACTTACAAATAACATCAAGAAAAAAACATGCCAATGAATAATTGAATAAAAGTCATAGAACAACACAACAAGAAAGAAAAACTCAAAATTATTTAAAATTTTTACAACTTGTTTCTAGTTTTCCACCCTATCTAGCTGCCAAGATATGAAAGCAACCTAGTTCACTATACCTATCCATATTATCATAAAGTATACCATCATTAGTATTTAGGAAATATAATAATAATGCATGCACTAAGAATTATAGATGAAGTAATAAAAATTCATATTATACCAAATCAATTGAACAAAATTAATAAAAAAACATTTGATAATCAACTGTCACTATAGAAGTGAACAACATCATCAATAACTCAATGAAACAACAATCTCTCAACTAACAACTAAACCATAAATCATCTAGCTTAATCACATCATAAAACTCACTAATATATTGTAATGTATAAGCTATTGAATAAAACCAGTAAAATAAAATAAATGACCATGAAATAATCATCAACTAAGTCATAAAATAATATTATCAAAGAGTATTAAATGTCAAGTATCTAGGGTCATGGAAATCTATCACGCTATCATCCAACAAAGAATTGGATGAGTTATAAGATACCCATAATAAAAATATAGTTAGAAGTATAGTTGTGGTTAATCCTACAATTTTGATGTCTTTATGGTTGTACTAATGGTGGGGGTTATTCATGTACCTAATTATGAAGTTGTGACACTACTAGTACTAATCCTCCCCCTCTTGTAGTATGTTATCCTAGCTACCACCTTAAAATCCATCTCATCTCCCTAGGATAATTATTCCATAGGAATAATACCTTAGATGGTACCTCTCCACCTCCCACACCATGTCGCTCACTTGCATTTAACATCCAATATGTTGGGAACACAAGAAGATATATAAAGTTTGGCAATCCAAAATGATTGGGTATATGATAAAATGGTTGAGTCTATATCAAAAATGGATAATGCCTTGTGATCCTCATTTTTGCCTATGTTTGCATAATATATGGACATAATGATCACACAAACATACTACCTACATATGAATTCCAAATGATATACCTATGTTATACTATTTATAATGTAGGGACATAAATAATAGATTGTATAGTGTGTTCATGTTCCCACCTCAATACTCTTCAAAGGGTATCATACACATGAGGAAACCATATATATTTATACATAAATAAGTTTTCATAAATAAAAATTCTCAAAATAATCACATGACCCATATTTTTGTCCTCTTGATACAATGACAAAAAAATTATGCATTAACTACAACCAAATCATTAAACCTAAATCATACAATATGCCATGATCTAATAGACATTAGTGTATGTCTATTACACACACACACACACACACACACACACATATTGGTGTTCTCCCATATGACTTATGAAAATTCACTTAAGCTATTATAGGTCCAATAATCACATACCATAAATCTAGAATGGTCGATACATATACATCAAATAACATGATGCACAACCCTCACTCTTCATATATCTCTAATCCTTTCTCCAAATAGCTAAGGTTTTACTCTCATTAGAGTAATGTGGAATATCATTCATAATTGGTGTGTTAGTAATAGGTAGACTCAAGATAGCATAGACATCATCCAAGGTGATTTGCACCTCAATGTTATGCCCATCCACCTCCCAATGAAAGGTATTTTTAGTATCTTCCATGTTCCTAATAACATGGTGACTAAATCTACACTAAGTGGGATCTATTACATATCCATAATATTGTCAAATCTTAGTGTAATTGGATGAGTTCAATTGACTTTGAATAATCAATCTAATATATCCAATAACCACATATAATTCAATAGTCTCCATAGTCTCTAATGCCTTTGAAAAATATCAAATAATAGAGTAAAAAACTAGGAATTTATCCAAAAATTGATATAAAATAAACATAAAGATATTAAATTTAATATTTTTCCAATTAACTACTTCATCATCCTATACCTTACTACATCAACCATATTATATTTATAACTATATTGTCCACGTGCCTTACTACATCGGCCATCTTCTTTTCACAACTATATCATCCTTGTACCATACTACATTAGCCATCTATACATCAACACTATGTTATTGATGTCCAATTATATCAACCATTTTACTATCCTACATCAACCTATACACATGGCATCAACTTTCTTCTAAAATTATTCTATGACATCATCCATATGATTAACTATATAAACTAGTTACACCTTTGACTATATCATCCATAATACATGTCATCATCCATTCTAATACTTTATATATTGCATTACCCGCATTCCATAAAATTGTCTATAACTTATTCAACTACATTGACCAACTTAGACTATATCAACCAACATAAATTGTCTTTGATTTCCATCTTTGTCGACTTGGTCGATACCATTTAGAATACTACATGATTTTTCACTATGCTATAATAAATTCCATTGACCTAAATTTTAAATTTTTATTTCCTACATGTTTTTCATCCTAGTTTTATTTATACACATATGCTTGGATAAAATTACACTACATGGATTTGCCCTTGTGCCTACTTTTACTATTTCAATTTATTTTTATCTAACATGATAAAAATTCACATTTAATGCACCTTGTACTTAGAACATACCATCTATATCTATGATATGTTTACCATCTATCCACCTATTCATGTCCAAGCCATCATCTCTCAATTTTATATATTTGTATACATAGAGAACTGGGTTCTAAAAATAGAAAATACATAAATGAATAGTAATTTAGCCTTTTATACTATAATTTTTTATAAAAAAGGGCTTTAGTTTTTTATTTGATAGGGTAAAAAACTAGGTTTTATCAGGATCCTAGAACCACAAAATTGAAATACAAAAATAATCAATAGGACAAATAAAGGTCACCCAACAAAAACATCAAAAACCAACTATACTATACTGAAAACATGGAAAATAGAAACAACAAAGATTAGGAGGGGGTCCCTCCAATGGGTCTTCATCTTCCTTGAGATTCTTCACCAGGATGTCTTATTTAACCTTTGACATCTTAGCCCATGTGTGATTTATAGGTCCTTCTATTACTTCACTTGGAAATATCATTTGAGTCCTCTTCTAACCTTGGACCTATAGGGGAGTCTTCTTTATGGGCACCACTTTAGGGGAACTAGGCAGGGGTTTCCAAGATATTGGGAGATTATTTGATAGGGGTCTAAGCTAGATTAGAAGATTATATGAAATACATCACTATGGATTTAACCTACCTATAATTATCATTCTATTCCTACATAATATTGGTGAAGGCTAGTCCTACATCTTGCACCTTGGAGTTAAATTTCTCTAGTTGTGCCTCGTTAATTTTCATCTCATTTGATAGAATGGATTTACCCTTATGAATAGTCACCTCAAAATTTCTCACATCAAGGGTAATTATCTTGGGTTTGAATATGAATATCTTAAGGGGAAGGTTGTCAAAATGGGATTTTGAAAGACTGACCTAGGGGTACTCTTTGAAGCTTGGTAGGATCTTGAAGTGGGATCCTCCTCTGGGGAGTCCTCTTGAGAGTCCTCCCTGATGGAGGATCCCCCCAAGGGACCTCCTAACCTTTTAGTCTTTTGAATTTGTGGGAAAGGAGGATGATTATCCCCTAGTGTAGGATAGGTTTTATCTCATTTACTTGATGAGCCAAAGTAGTGCATTTAAGAGATTTAAGCAGGAAAAAGGGTAAACTAATCTTATAACCAATAAAGTGATTATACAACAAGAAATAGTGATAATATATTAGGATGTATTTACTATCAAGGATCATATAGTGCATTACCTAGACATAAATTTCCATCTAGTGGTGAGGAAGGTCCACCCAGGGGAAGCCTTTCTATTCAGTCTTCACAAACTCATTCATCTAAAAAAATCATTGAAGGGGCTCCTATTTCTTTGTTTGGTCTTTGAATGCCTTTGTCCCATCATAGGACATATTGGTATCCTCCCTAATAAATTCATCTATGACAATGATTTTTATTCCCTAATGGTTACCTTGCATTTATTTTAGGCCACTACAAAATCTTGGGTAACTTTTACATCATGTTTTATGACTCTCACCATAAATTTGGTGATATCCCCACATTTGAGTTCATTTTGGATGTTTTTTGGCCCCTACACTTCCATGTATGAGATGGGCTTAATCCTTTCCCTATACATCCCATCAAAGTGATGTTAATAAAGCTAAGGAAAGTAGGTGGATAATTCTAGATGGAATGATTTTGAATAATGTGAATGGTGTTTGGAAATCCTATCAATACCACCCTATAGAAATTACACCTCCTCATATAATCATAATTCCATATCATCATAATTGAAATCCACCCCTTCAATGAAATATTATGCTCATGTGGTGACATGATGTCCCCTTCAAATAGTGGTACCTTCATCCCATAAGGCTTTGAGGATGTTATTAACAACATTTCTTGCTTCATGATAGTTATTTAAAATATGGAGTTCTACTTCAATATTAGTAAGGTAATCTACTGGCTTGTTACCTTCCCAATAGATATGAATAATTTGAATAAGATTCATACCCCTCAAGAGTTACTTAGAATCATCAATGATGTCTTTGATAGTATGAGAGGGGGTTACTTTCCCTTCCCAAGTATTTATGATATTTAAAGAATCATCTTCCCTGATGATTCTTTTTTGATTAATTATAAAATCCAATTAGATACCCTAAAGGGCGACCTTGACCTCTACAAGGTGATTTTTTTGGGTTGTTAAAGGTCTTGCATAAGTAATTATCATATCTCCTTTTGAGTTATTTATGAATCCTCCTCCACCTATGGGGCCTGGGTTATCTTTAGATGCACCATTAAAGTTTATTTTCACCTAGTCTTTTAGTGGAGCCTTCCATTTTGTATCATTATGAATTATAGATTTTGAGGGGGAGCTTAAATGTTGAATAATGTCTTGGTTATTTAGAATCTATAGTACTAGACGACAGATAGGTTATTTATCTTTTAGGGGGAAGTTTTATAATTTTTTGAAATGGCTTGGCAGATATGGAGGAAAGCCTCTTTAAGCTAGTGCATTTTGTTTAGAAAAAGGCCATAAATGTGGGCTTTTTAGACACACTAGATATAATGAGGAAGAGAGAGGCACCATAAGAAATCTAGATAAGGGAGATTTTAGGGAGATTTTCATTACATTATGAGGTCAAGGATGTTATTTGGTTTGACCCACATCAGGTTAAATTTATTTAGTAACCGGTTAAATAGTGTTGAGCTAAAAGGACAATGTAGGAATAGGTGATGGACTTAATCATCCACATTATAGCATATAAGAAATATATTGGGGAAAATTAGTCCCCTTTTGGCTAGGTTATCCATCATCAAAATTTTATCTTGCGTCATTAGCCAAAAAAAGAAATTTACTTTAGTTTTCAAATGCTTCACCTAAATTTTTTTCTAGAAATTCCATTCACTTTCTAGATTAAGATTAGTGGCATGTCCTGAGGCCACTGAGTAAGAACCATTATCTTTATTAAAGTGATATAACTTCTAAAGGGCAAGGATATGAACCTAACTCATTAACAAGTTAAGGGACTAAATATCTTGTGATTCTTCCACTGAGAATCCCTCACAAGGGAGTATTTCCTATCACTTTACACCTTCATTCATCTCCCAATAATATTTAATTTTAGGTCCCCATTTTTTATTCAAGTATCTATACCAGCCAATGATGCAGGAGCATCACTTGAAGAATTAAATTGCTTTGTTTTCCCTCCTTTTTACTTTTGCATTTTGAAAATTTATTTTATTCTTAATATTGTTTTAAGCCTGTAGTTTAGTTAGAATCTCCTTATCTTGGGAGTTTGTTTTAGTGCAGTTTGGGCAGATTGTTGCACCCAGCCCAGGATGGAACAATTTGTTATGTTAAAATTAAGAGCTTTTGTTTGCATTCGAAGGTGTTTTTGTGTTAAAAAGAGTAGAAGATTTTTGTGAAAAAAAAAAAACAGGGGGAAAACATTGAAAGAAGAAAGAAAACAGGGGGACGCAAGAGGCAAAGAAATGTAACAGACAGAGAAAAAGAAATGTAAGTCTATGTCTTCCTGTATGTTTTTCCATATATCCTCTGGACATTGTTAGTCATTTTTTTTTTATATAACTACTGGTTCATTTATTTCTGCTGGGCGCTTTACCATTCTGGAATAATTATTTCTGTCTTAAACAAATGGTTCTGGGCACTTTATGTTGATTAGCTGCCACATTCTGTTATGGGTTTTAAATGCTGGGCACTCCATGCGTTGAAGACACACCACGCCATCTCTTTGATAATCCCCAATATATTGGCTGGGGCGTGTGTGGCTGGGATGAGTTTCCCTGAAGATTAATCATTTTTTTTTGACTGGCAATGTCTATATTCATTTATATATATATATATTATGTTGGCTGGGCCATGTGTATGTGGAGCGACCCCATCACATGAAGTTGAATTCTGATTATTTATTGCTGGGCGTCCAAAACTCAACGCTGGTCCATAGATTTCTAGCTGGTAAAACATTCAACACTGAATTACATTTTAATATTGGGTCATCAGAAATTTTTGGGCATTCTACAGTGTATGTTTTTAATAAAAAAAGAAAAGAAAAAAAAAGATTCTATGCTCAGTTAACCCTGTTTGGAAGTTATTTTTTTGTTAAGTTCATCATTTTGGTATCAGAGCCTGTGATCCAGGCAAAAGAGAAGCAGAACCAGATTTGTGGACAGAAAACAAAGATGGCCATGAGAATCAGAAATAGAGGTAGAGCTGGAGGAAGGAGGGCTGGAGGACAGGTTGCATTAGCAGAAGAGATTAGGAACCTGACAGCTAGGCTGCAAGACCTGGAGATGGCTCAAAGAAGGGGCACTGACATGGGTGAAGTCAGTGACAGAGAAGAGGAACCACTAGAAGATGAATTGGTGGTAGAAGAAGAAATAGCTGAGGAGAGGTTGATCAAAGCCATTATGAAGGTGAACACCAAGCCAAAAATGGAGGTTCCAATGTATGAAGGTAATTTGAATGTTGAAGAATTAATTGATTGGATTAATGCATTAGATAAATATTTTGAATATGAAGGGATTGAAGAAGATGAAAAGAAATTCAAATATGCCATGACAAGGCTAAAGAAACATGCATCCCTGTGGTGGGATGGAGTGCAAGAAGAAAGGAGAAGGAAAGGGAAGTCAAAGATCAGAAGCTGGGACAGAATGGTAGCAAAAATGAAAGGTAAGTTTATGCCTAAAGATTATCAAGCAAATCTTTTTAAGCAATTACAAAATTTGAAGCAAAAAGAATTGTCTGTGAAAGAATACACTGAAGAATTTTATAGGTTGACTATAAGATCAGGTCACATTGAGGATGATACAGAAAAGGTAGCCAGATACACCAATAGCTTGAAATTTGCCATTCAAGATGAAATTAGTCTTCTCATTCCTAAGACAGTTGAGGAGGCATATCAATTTGCCTTGAAAGCTGAGGAGAAGATTGCAAGGAAACAAACATCCTTCTCAAGAGGAAGGGGCAGGTTCAACAGAGGTAGAGGATTTCAAGGAGGTAGAAGACAGCTGCAAACATCTCATGAAGAGGCCAGCAGCTCACAAAATTCAAGAGGCAACTATACACTAAGAGGAAGAAGACCATACCAAGGATATCAGAGAGGAAGAGGAAGATTCATGGGCAAATGCTTTAAATGCAACAAGTATGCAGGGCATAGGGCATATGAGTGTACAGAGAACCCTTCTACCAGCCATGAGAGAAGTGTACATGTGATTGAAGGTGAAAAACAAAATGCAAAAGTTACAGCAGCTTATGAAGATACTCCAGAAGAAGGTGAGTCTCTTTTGATGAAAAGAATTTTATTAAAGCCAAATAAAGAAGTTGTAGAACCACCTCAAAGAAAAACTTTATTTAGAACCACATGTAAGAGTAAGGGGAAATGTTGCAAGGTCATTATTAACAGTGGAAGTACTGACAATCTTGTGTCAACTGAGATGGTGGAGAAACTAGGCTTGAAGAAGGAGGTACATCCTACACCTTATCAAGTCTCTTAGCTACAAAAAGGACACAAAATTCTGGTAAGTGAACAATGCAAAGTAGATATTCAGATAGGAACATATAAGGATCAGATTTTATGTGATGTCATGCCCATGGATGTATGTCATATCTTGCTTGGAAGACCTTGGCAATTTGACAGGAAGGCCATACATGATGGAAGGCAGAATACATACATGTTTGAAAAGGATGGGATCAAGCATACACTTACACCATTGAAAGAAGAGGCTGCTGCTGTTGTTGGACAGAATTCTAAAGTTTTGATAGTAAGTGGCAAAGAGTTTCTACATCAAATGAAGAAAGAAGAGGTAAACTTTGCTGTAATTGGTAAGCCAAGGAGTGTAGTCACTAGTACTAAGTTGATTGAGTTGCCACTAGAGATTCAAGATATGTTGAATGAATACATTGACATTGTGTTAGATGATTTACCTGATGAGTTACCACCATTGAGAAGTATTAGTCACCACATAGACTTGATTCCAGGAGCAAATCTACCAAACAAGGCTGCCTACAGGTTGACACCAAAGGAGAATGAAGAAATCAAACATCAAGTTCAATAATTATTAGACAAAGGATTGGTAAGAGAGAGTTTAAGTCCTTGTGCTGTCCCTACAGTGTTGAGTCCTAAGAAAGATGGGAGTTGGAGAATGTATACGGACTCCAGAGCAATCAACAAGATTACTATCAGGTATAGATTTCCATTGCCACGAATTGATGATTTACTTGATTGTTTAAGTGGAGTTACATATTTCTCTAAGATAGATTTGAAAAGTGGTTACCATCAGATTAGGATAAGAGAAGGGGATGAATGGAAAACAGCCTTCAAGACTAATGATGGACTCTATGAGTGGTTAGTTATGCCATTTGGACTAACCAATGCACCAAGCACCTTCATGAGGCTAATGAATGAAGTGCTGAAGGAGTTCACTGGTAAGTTTGTGATAGTATATTTGGATGATATTTTGGTGTTTAGTCAAACTAAAGAAGATCATTTGAAACATTTGAGAATGGTGTTGAGTAAACTACATGAGGAGAAGTTGCTAATCAATGTCAAAAAGTGCAGTTTTCTGAAAACAGAATTGATATATTTGGGATTTGTGATTTCCAAAGAAGGATTGAAGATGGATAAAGAAAATATTAAAGCCATACTTGAGTGGCCTACACCCAGGAGCACATATGAGGTAAGAAGTTTTCATGGTTTGGCTAGCTTCTATAGGAAATTCATAAGAAATTTTAGTGGAATTGTTGCTCCAATGATAGATACAATCAAGGGTGATAAAAGAAGTTTTTGTTGGACTGAGGCTGCTGATAAGAGTTTCAGATTGTTGAAAAAGAAGGTAACTGAAGAGCCAATCTTGACCTTGCCTGATTTTAATAAGCTTTTTCAAGTAGAATGTGATGCTAGTGGAATTGCAATAGGTGCTGTTTTAAGTCAAGATGGGAAGCCTATAACATACTTTAGTGAGAAGTTAAGTGATGCTAAGAAGAAATATTCAGCTTATGATCAAGAATTCTATGCTCTTGTACAAGATTTGAAGAAGTGGAGGCACTATCTTTTGCCTAAAGAATTTGTTTTGTTCACTGACAATTATGCTTTACAGTTCATTAGCAATCAGGATAAGTTGAATCAAAAGCATGTCAAATGGATTGAATTTTTACAAAGTTTCACATTCACTATTAAGCATAAGAAAGGACAATCTAACAAGGTTGCAGATGCCTTAATCAGGAGAAATCTGATCATACAAGAGTCTCAAGTAAGTATTATGGGATTTGAAGATTTGAAGAAACTATATAAGGAAGATTCAGACTTTAAGGAACCATATGAAGCTTGCATGAATCCAGTAAGAGTTGAAAGAAGTTCCTAGATAGATTTCATGGTCCAAGAGGGTCTTCAGTTCAGAGGCAGCCAGCTTTGCATTCCCAAGAGTTCTATGAGGGAAAATTTGTTGAAGGAAAAACATAGTGGCAGCTTATCAGGACATTTTGGGCAGAACAAGACATTAGCACAATTGAGTGCTCACTACTATTGGCCAGGTATGAGTAATGATGTTAATAAATTTGTTGAAAGATGTAAAATATGCCAATATGCGAAGGGAAGCAGTCAAAACACAGGTTTGTACCAGCCACTACCCATTCCAAATAGGCCTTGGGATTCAATAAGCATGGATTTTGTACTTGGTTTGCCAAGAACTCAAAAAGGCCATGATTCCATATTTGTTGTGGTAGATAGGTTTTCAAAGATGGCTCACTTTATTCCATTTTTCAAAACAAGTGATGCTACTCACATAGCTAATCTATTCTTCCAGGATATTGTTAGATTGCATGGATTGCCTAAAAGTATTATTTCTGACAGGGACACCAAATTTGTTGGACATTTTTGGAGAACCTTATGGAAGAAATTGGGAACATAGCTAAGTTTTAGTTCAGCCTATCATCCTCAAATGGATGGCCAAACAGAGGTTGTCAATAGAAGCTTGGGCAACATCTTGAGAAGCCTGGTAAGTATGCATCCGAAACAATGGGATCTTGCACTTGCACAAGCTGAATTTGCCTATAATGATTCTCCTAACAGAAGTACAGGATTGAGCCCATTTCAAATCATGTATGGAATGCATCCAAGAGGCGTGTATGAGTTAAGAAATTTAAGCAATATGGAGACAAGGAGTGCTGATGCAGAAGAATTTGCCAATGCCATGCAAAATTTGCATGAACAGGTAAAGAAGAAACTTGAAGAAAACACCCTCAAGTACAAGCTAAGGGCAGATCAAAAGAGAAGAGAGGTCAGTTTCAATATTGGAGACCTTGTTCTTGCTCATCTCAGAAAAGAGAGGTTTCCAAAGAAAGAATATAACAAACTGAAGGTAAAGAAAATAGGACCATGCAAGGTAATAAGGAAATTTTCAAATAATGCATATGAAATAGAACTGCCAAAGGGGATTGGAATCTCTCCAATTTTTAATATTGCAGATTTATATCCATACAAGGATGAAGAACAACCAGACCAAGAAACTGAAACAGAAGTGGATAAAGTTATCCAATGGGAACAGCAACTACCAAAGGAAGTGCCAAAAGAAATTGAGAGCATTTTAGAGAAGAAAATAGTTAAAAAGACAAGAAACAAAGAATACTTCCAGTATCTCACTAAGTGGAAGAATCTACCAGCTGAAGATGCAACATGGTTGACTGTAGATGATATCCTTAAGATGGGCACAAGTATAGACGAAGTGATGCAGAAGAACAACAAGTGAAGAACACCTCTTCTGCTGGTTGGAAGAATGATGCAGGAGCATCACTTGAAGAATTAAATTGCTTTGTTTTCCCTCCTTTTTACTTTTGCATTTTGAAAATTTATTTTATTCTTAATATTGTTTTAAGCCTGTAGTTTAGTTAGAATCTCCTTATCTTGGGAGTTTGTTTTAGTGCAGTTTGGGCAGATTGTTGCGCCCAGCCCAGGATGGAACAATTTGTTATGTTAAAATTAAGAGCTTTTGTTTTCATTCGAAGGTGTTTTTGTGTTAAAAAGAGTAGAATATTTTTGTGAAAAAAAAAACAGGGGGAAAACATTGAAAGAAGAAAGAAAACAGGGGGACGCAAGAGGCAAAGAAATGTAACAGACAGAGAAAAAGAAATGTAAGTCTATGTCTTCCTGTATGTTTTTCCATATATCCTCTGGACATTGTTAGTCATTTTTTTTTATATAACTACTGGTTCGTTTATTTCTGTTGGGCGCTTTACCATTCTGGAATAATTATTTCTGTCTTAAACAAATGGTTCTGGGCGCTTTATGTTGATTAGCCGCCACATTCTGTTCTGGGTTTTAAATGTTGGGCACTCCATGAGTTGAAGACACACCACTCCATCTCTTTGATAATCCCCAATATATTGGTTGGGGCGTGTGTGGCTGGGATGAGTTTCCCTAAAGATTAATCATTTTTTTTGACTGGCAATGTCTATATTCATTTATATATATATTATGTTGGCTGGGCCATGTGTATGTGGAGCGACCCCATCACATGAAGTTGAATTCTGATTATTTATTGCTGGGCATCCAAAACTCAACGCTGGTCCATAGATTTCCAGCTGGTAAAACATTCAACACTGAATTACATTTTAATATTGGGTCATTAGAAATTTCTGGGCATTCTACAGTGTATGTTTTTAATAAAAAAAGAAAAGAAAATAAAAAAGATTCTATGCTCAGTTAACCCTGTTTGGAAGTTATTTTTTTGTTAAGTTCATCAGCCAACCCAAATTTGTTATGTGAATAAGGGGTAGAGGATAGCCAAGCATCTTTTTAGAAGTCAATTTGCTCACTGTTGCCAATTTTGCATATGGTGTCTTTCTTTAGGAGATAATTGTAGTTGGTGATAGCTTTCCAGAAGGCAAATCCATCCATAGGACCCTTTTCACATAGTAAGTCATTTGATTCCACTACTTCTAAGTATTTATATTTGATAATTCTTTCCCACTCACTATTTTCCTTCATTAGTCACCTACCCATTTTTACCAACATAGCTCTCTTCATAGATTTAATGCTTCTCAGGCTAAGGCCTCCATTTGATTTTAAAAGACAACCATTTTTCCATACAATGATGTTATATCTAAATCTTTCTTCAATGACCCTTCATAAGATTTTTTTTGAATTTGTTCAATTTTAATGGCCACTTTGGAAGGCATTCTAAAAATGGACATATTGGAAATAAGAATGCTCTAGATTGAGGCCTTTAGTAGCTAGTATTTCCCTACTTGAATAATAAGGTGACCCTTCGATCCCACTAATTTCTTTTGGATACAGTTAATGAGAGGGTTCTAAATCTTAGAATCCATTTTACCTTCAAAGATCAAGATGCCTAAATGACTTATCAATAGATTTCCCATTTGATAGTCCAATACTTTGGCAATTTTTTAATGCTAAACGAGAGGAGTGTTAACAAAAAAATAGAGATATTTTGAATGTTGATACACTAATTGGAGACATTTTCATCATTATTTAAAATGTGTTTTAATTTATTTACTTCCTCTATAGAGGCTTCTCCTAAAATTATGGTGTCATGAATGAACTATTCATGTGTGATAGGTTCTATATTTAGAGCCACTAAAATTGCTTTAATCAATCCATGAATGTGGGATTTTAGTAGGCTTCTGCCTAACATTTTTGATAGACTAATAAAGAGGTAAGGAGAGAGGGGGTCATACTATCTTAGTCCTCTTGAAGAAGGGAAAAAAATTTAGAACACTATTTATGATAACAAAAGATTTAGGAGTGGTGATATAATTCTAGATAATCTTCTTTGTGTCTTGGTTCAATCCCAACCTTTCTAGAATCTGGATGAGAAATCACCAAGAGACCTGATCATAAGTTTTCAACATATCTAACTTAAGTAATATGTCCTACTTCAAATATCTAGAGATGGAGTGATTGGTTTCATGAACCCAAAATATGTTGTCTATAATCTATTTTCTAGCCATAAAGACCCCCTACTACTCCATTATGACTTTATGAAAAAGATATTTCATGCAATTTACCAAGATAGAGGAGAAAATTTTGTACATGGTATTACAAAGACTAATGGGATGAAATTCCCAAGAATTAGTAGCACCCTAATTTTTTGGAATCAGTATAAGGAAAGTGTTATTTATTTCTTTGAGGATAGATTTTGATTGAAAAATTCTCTAATCATTGCTTCAACCTCCATATGAACAATGCCCTAGATTGTTTGGAAGAAGAGTTGGGGGAACCCATTAGATCTCAGTGCTTTGGATCCATCCATTAAAAATAACACACTTTTTATTTCTTCATCATAAGGAAACTTGGTGAGGGAGACATTATCAGTAGCTGAGAAGACTTATCAAAATTACTAAGAGTGGAAGCTACCAAATGATCATCTAGTACACATTCTTCCAAGAGGATATTTAAAATTAACAATTTTTGCCTTTAGTTATTTACCATGAAATTACATATTTTACATGTATCTTTGTTTTAAAGTCATTTTCACAAACCAAAATAAGCCTTACAAACCTAGTAAAATAGAGAATTTTTTTAGTGCTAACAAAATATTTTTGCAATTTTTTTAAATTTTCTCTTATTTTTAGGTCTAAATTTTGTTCCACACAATGGGTGCCTATCATAATATATTATACATGTAACTTATCTTTAAAATATATAAGGTAAGTGAAGGTAAATAATTAAAATTTAATTTACTTTAATTTAATTTCCACTTTGTACAAAATTAATTTTGCTCAGTTATTATGTTTTTATTTTATTCCATGAACCATAATCTCATGTTACACTTTGGTGACATGTGATGAACATCAAGTGGGGAATATGAATACATAATATTTTTAAATATTTATGTATTACAACAACCTATCAAATTTTTCTCTACCTAAGTGCATGCCTTAAAGGGTGCACTGATAAAGTTTTGGGTAAACTAATGGTGGTTCATAAGAGACATTGTTGATTATCTATCTTTCCTACATCAATTATAGATTCCCCAAATTCGATCACCTAAAGCTATGTCCATATATATCACATCCTATAACTAATTAGGACCTATATTTTCCTAATAGGTTGGTCTAATTTTATGTAGTTATGCTTATTAATGTCTCAGTCCAACTACATTGATTAGATCAATGTAGTCTTGAATGTTCTACCATGTAATTCCTAGCTAGTCTTCTTGGTTGACATATATTGATATTATCTAGCCTTCTTCAGACTAAATCAAGCTGGATAATAGTGGAAACTAAATATATTAGATGTATTATGGTCTTTCATCACTATAAATATAAGTTTGCATTTGAATTTGATCAAGAGGAAAATTAAATTTTAATTTCTTTATCTTACACTTCTACCCTAAGTCTGTATTTATAAGAATTATTGCCTAGATCTTTTTTTAGAGGGAAAATATTTCCATGTAGAATATTGGATGTAATATGAGGATTCATTTTAGCCTATAATTTAATTCATCCATTTATATCCTTACAACCATAGCAACCTCTTAAAAATTACCATTTTCAAAGGGGAAGACAGGGGCTTGCCATGTATTGTTCAAGGTAAGTATATTATAACCCTAGATTTTTTTTTGATAGAAAAAAGTTGTATAATTTATTGATTAAATAATGTGTATATCCTTATTTTAATTCTCTCTACACTTCAACTTAGTTTGGCTATATGATTATTTTAACTTTCCATTTATCCATATTATGTAGCCTAGGCCCCCATTTTCCTACAATGGCTTATTACCCATTTTGATATGATTGTAACCCTTTCAATTTACATACATTACTTGATTACAATATTTGATTAATTTATAAATAATTATCTAGCTAGGGATATTATATTATGTTTATTTCTCATAGTCTTTGGAACCCTTTCTCTTATGTTTGTTAGGTTTACCAGATCCACTGGTCATATCCTTATTACATTAAGTGTCAATGGGCTCTACTTGATTTGCCTTCTATGATTTGGGACATTTACATAGGATAGATGTAATCTAATACTATATAATTACATACAATTCCACCCCATTTAATATATAATTTTAGTGGAACTATAAGTGTTGGATAAAAGGTAAAAATATAATGCAAATATCTAGTAGTGACTATGAATTTAGAATATTTATTTTTCCAATGTGTAATGCACCAAACTCTATTAATATGAATCATGTATAATATGCCAAACTATTATGATTTTAATCATTAAAGACACTAAGTCACATAAATTGTCCCTAAATATATTTAATATTGTCCATATGAAAGTTTAATCTATGTAATAGACTAATGTATACCCTAATTTTTATTTGAAGGATGTGACTTTCAAATTAATCATGTCTATAGACATGTATAATTATGTAAGTTAAATCATTTGTAATAGTTTCTAGATTTATTACCTTCAAATTAATCATTTTAAACATTATTATTTTTGTTTATGTTATTGTAATATGAATTTCTCATGAATTGAAACTAAGGAGGTGTATAAATATTGAATACTTAGATAATTTTGTTCATTGGATAATATAAAATCATTTTAAAAGGCAATAGTGTGTATATAAAATTAAAAAATTCTTCATTTTGTAAAAATTGAACAACATTTAGAAATAGGAGAGTATTTTAAATATTTTTATATTTTTAAATTATCTTTAGTAGTCATGGAAATGTTACCATGCATAATAATCCCATTTCATATATTCTAACACAAGTTATGGGAAGCGATTTTGATAAATGGTGTTCGAGATATCATTTGGATAAATTTTGTAAGAATGAATTTTGTATAGTACATAGTTGAAAATTTAACCCATATTAAAAATATCATTTAGAAAAATTGTAGTTCATTTAAAAATTATTAATAATTATTTTGAGCTTTTATCTTTCATGATGTGGAACATTCAAAATATGTTAATAGATAATTTCAGCATTTTTAGACTACCTTATAAGTACATCTACCCAATGACCTAATATGTATAAACTTTTTGGATTTTTGAACATTTAAAAAAAAAAATCTAAATTTTTTAATATTATCAAATTATTCATTTTTATCTAGTTTTCACCTAGTTTTGAGGCATTATGATACTAACCCTCTAAGTTCAAAACCATTAGATCTTTGATGGAACTATCTAAATTTACTATGTTAATGAATGATAGAAATAAAATACATCAGATGGTACTGTCTAGAGATGAAGACTTTGATGGTCAGATGTATCCTTAAGTTTTATTATTTTACTTGATATTTATTTTTTATATTAATTCATATTGTATTTGATTTTTTTTTTTTGTCTTTTTTGTTGTGTGTTTTTAGAGAGATTTAATTGCAATAGATTTAATATAAAACCTCCATATGAGTATTGTTATTGAAATTGATTTATATGATGCTAGATGGTAAAAACATGATAGAGTAGGACTTGGACATGTAACCCCCTAGGTAAGATACCTTATGATATGCAACTAATGTTTACTTTAGTTTAAAGATGGAATGCTAATAATTATACTTTATTTCTTCCCACATGGGAGATTAGTGTCACCTTACAGTATGTGTGGTAGATCCTATGATTACCAAATTTTAGAGACTAAATGATAGTATGGGCTATAGTGGGATACACATATGTTCATTTTGCACACTGATAAATGATTTGTTGGGAATAGGGGACTAATATAGATAACATGGTTATATAGTCTTTCTCAAAGATATATTTACATTAGGTGTTTAACATTTACAAATGTTTTTATGTATTTATATTTCTTTATTTGTTGATTTGGACAAGGGGTTCATGGATATATCATATTGAATGTATGATTTTTTGGGTTATCAAAAAGAGAGGCATGATATATTTGTGGGGGATCAATATACTTGTATATTTGTGTGTGTGTGTAGGTTTATACTAAAGAGTCACATAGGTAGACTTGGGGTGGATTCCTTGAAACATGTTTAGGCATATGAGCACATAGGTTTGGTTAATCTAGTTCAAGGACCATGTGGAGACTATACACACTCACAAGTTTTTATAGAGTGATGGGTGTAATATAAATAGTTAGGGTTCACTAATATGGTGTATGGTTAAATACTTGATAGTCTAAAAAATGTTAGGATTTCTTAGAGGACTTGTAGAGGATTTTATAGTTAGGATGAGGTTGGATTATAGTAATATAATATTCTTATCAATGTATGGTTTCATGATTGGTTTCTTGATATGGTGGAGAGATTCCATTTTAGAATGTAACACATCAGTTTGTTATCCATATAGATGTTACACTGACATATTACCCTTGGATATGGACTTCAAGGTTTGTTATTTACCATGGTAATATGATAGGGCCTTTCATTTTGTATCTATCGCCTTTTAACATAGGGGTCATAGATCCTTATATTGTGGTTATTGTTGTGGATATAGGAAATATTTAATATTAAAATAATTTCATAACAAACATGAGATGGAATCTCCTTTTTCATATTGTATAAGATCTCGGTGTCATGCCATTGACTCAGGGATGAGCTTATGGAGGAAATAGAGGAATTAGTTTGGCTAAACTATAGCCGATTCCACCTAATTCAATATCTATTGTTATAGCTATGTGTAAGTATATATATTTATACTAGTATATTTTTATCTTAGTTTCATTTTTATTTTTTTAATTTATAATGTCTTATGTATTTTCCATATTTTATGTTCAAGAAATGAGTACTGGGTAACTACACTAGATGCATCTATTTACACTTTGACATAGGATATTTCATTTGATATAGTTTTTAGTGAATTAATTTTAATATAGACCATATTTATTGTGTACATGCACCCTTTTTTGAGTGGGTTGTTATACCTGATGCAACCTTCAAATTCATTTTTAGTGAGCGATATGATTTATAGGTGGAGGCGGAAAGATAAAATGTGCATATTCTCACTCGTTAAAGTGATATATATGTAGATCATGCTAAGACAATAACATAGCTTTGATCTCTTCAGGAGTGTGTTAGATAATATAGGTCTCAATCTTGAGAGCATAATAGAGATAATAGATCATCTAATTCTTGAGCTAGTAAACATGGAGATAATGAAAGTGATGATATAGATTCATTGCGGGATGTATATGAAATCATTGAATGATAATATTATATTTTAAAATTTTATTTGATTATGTATGATGATTATTTTTATCTATATAAAATAAATTTTTAAAATAGATTCACATATTAGTATTATCGCATGTAATTTAATTTCTCAATTTCACGTTTCACATTTGATTTTTTCTATTTAATGTTACATATATAGTGGTTAATTGATATCACATTATGTGATATATATGATTTTTCAATTACAAATTGTCATGTATTAAATATTTTTTTATCTTTTCACTTTGTAAATTTGTATATATGTCACATGTAGAATAATCTTGTACATATTACACATGTATATATGAGGTTAATTAATTCTACTATTAGTTATCCTTGATTCCCATTAATTATTTCCCTGCCCACTAGGGAATATGATGTTATTTCTATCATATGAAGTTAGTTGATAAACATTTTTTTTGAAACAAATTGAAATATTTCCTTTTCTTGCTATTATTGTGAAATATTGTTAACTTGTACTTTTCAAGATCTATAGATATTTTTATCCATACTTGTTCAGGAGGAGATGTAATGGTGCATGGATTAGGTTTTTATCTAGCATTCACAATTATATCTTCTCTATGTTCTATTATAATAAGAGGTTGAGTGAACATTGGTTCCATGATGGGAACTTTGTAGGATATATCATTATTTGTATAACATTAACTACAAGAAGATATTTTATTATCAACATAATCCTTAGAAGTTTAATATGCCATTATCTCCTTCATAATAATAATACAAAATGTCTCAATATTTATTAAATTAGTATTATAAGAAGATTAATAAGGATATATTGTTGATAGACTGTTAACTTTTACAAATGAAATAACCCATTTATCCATAATTTATGCAATCTTTTTTTACAATGCATGATAATAATGCCTCATTGTCCATTAATACCATGATAGATTAAAAATGTCTTGAATTTTAGTTTCTTGAGGCAATGATGATTGTGATAGTATTTATGAGATAGAGTGATTAAATTCTTCTTAATATTATATATAAAATATCATTTGGTTGATCTCTAAAACATCAAAACTTGAGTGGTTTCCACTTATTGAAAGTAGTGTCATTTTTTAAGGTGTTGATTTACATATTTCATCTTTCCATTTATTTAGGACTTTAACTTGATTTTTTTTAATTTTAAGCTTTGAGATATGAAGTGAAATAGTTTATATGACGTCCTTGTGTGTGATTTATTGCTTTATATTAATGCCTTCATGTGTCTTATTGAGATTTGTATTGAGTACCAATTTATCTTATAATACAGAGTATCATAGAATAAATATTTAAATGAATCACAAGTGAAATAAATAATATTTAATTTTGGAGGATAGATGACACCCATACAAAATATATAGTGTGTTTCCAAATATATTGGTTCTTATATCAATTGGTGCAAATAAATATTGAATCATAAAATATAATCACAAATTGGCTTAGATTATCATTAGTGAATGGAAGATAAATGTTCATAAGTAAAACTTTAACCCTTATTATGAATGTATTACATTTAAAATGCACATTCTAACCGAATATATGAGTGTGAAGACCCACTAGGAAGAGAGTGGAGTCAATTTATAACATTTCATGTTAATTTATTTTTTGTAACACTTTTAGTAAAATATGATACCATTATATTTATACACAAAACTATGAAGTCTCTAATATGTATATAAGGATAAATAATTATATTAAATATACACAATGAATACATGATGAAGTTTTGAGGTAATGGTACATTTTTAACATTATGTACGATTGGGTTTCCATATATAAAATTATAGTCAACCCATGCATGATATGTTTTGATTTATAATATTTGATGGTGTATTTTATGTTTTAAGCAACCCAAAATAATGAATAAGGTGATGAATTATTAGAAAGGAATGTTAACAACCTTAATAGGTTCATTCCATGGTTAACTATAATTAGTTTAAGTTTCCATAGGTATGATATTATGAATGGGTGAACAAGATCTATGGATAATATTTTTTGTACTAGACATAGGTTGAAAAGATTCATCAAGATTATGTCTAATGTTACTATCCTTAGATTAATATTATGAAGATGTATCATTTCATATAATGGAATTACCATAAAATGTAAGTTCATCATATTTATTTTCAAGAAAATGCTCATGTGAGGCGGTAAAGGACAATAAATAACCTTCCCATGTGTTTGTATCATTTAGAATTTCTAGGGAGATAGATGAAATTTCACATTTTCCCCCATTTATATAAAGATAAAACAAGGAATACAATATTTCCTTCTTTTTCCTAACATGGATGTATGCTCCATTTTACATTTATGCATATTTATAAAAAGATAAAGGATGAAAAATATAAATGTCTTACAAGGATCACACTTATGATAATGAAGTAAAATTTAAGCCCTAGCATTTAGTATTATTAATGTTAATGTTTACCTTTTCAAATGTTAATATGTGATATTTATGCATTTTCAGGGCCCAAGTCATTTTCAATGGAAGTTTTAAAAGGTTGGCTCAAGTTATGGGAGGGTTTGGAACATTTTGAGGATTTTAGAGATCTAATGTTGGGCCTATATATTTATTCATGTTCACATCAAGATAAATTATCACTTCATGTATTTTTTTGCTAATTATATAAACTATAACATGTATTTCATTGAAAAAAACATTGATCAAACTATACTTAACCCAATAATTGGATTTCATTTTGATAAAGTAATTTTTATATGTAATTGATCATTATACAGATTAAAAAAATCCTTTTCTTGGTACATTATGTGTTTCTTTGTGTAATCTAAATATTTAATAATTTAAACATTTTCTTTTTATTTGTTGAACCTATAGATTCAACCATATGATGTTCCAATATATATTTGTAAATCATGTACCATAGGGAGTTGACCCAAATCACAAATGAGAATAATGTATATTTTACCAAATAGATTGATTTTATGCTACAAGAAGATCTATAACAAATGTCAATCAATATGTGTCAATAGGTTTTTCATTATGAATCCCATTGCATAAATAAAAATGTATTGAATCTATTAGAAAGGATATCATAAAAATATGAGTTCTTTCCCTTACAATGGTTATAATTATTTTATATGTATGAAAGGTCATAAATATAATATCAAAGCATTTATATTAAATAATGTAAAACCTAAATATACAAGCAATAACAATGTATAATTATTGTGACTTTTTTATAATTAAATACAAATATTATTTGAATGATAGGGAATGATTTTATTATACTAGTATTACATTGAACTATCATCTTTGTCATCAATATCAAATACTTTAGTTATCCTCTTCACTGGTCCTTTCCCATGTCTTTGCCTTTTCAAATTTTCATCCTCATGAATCTCAAATCTCTTCATGTTGTCAAGGCATTTTTGAATGACTTGGATGGAATCTGAGGTCATGGGTGAATGGAGTTGATTGCAGAACATGATTAGAAATGTTATCCACCATAATGTGTGTGTGTGTGTGTGTGTCCACACACACACACACACACACACACATTATGGTGGATAACATTTATAATCATGTTTTGCAATCAACTCCATTCACCCATGACCTCAGATTCCATCCAAGTCATTCAAAATTGCCTTGACAGCATGAAGAGATTTGAGATTGAAGATATATATATATATATATATATATATATATATATATATATATATATATATATATATATATATATATATATATATATATATATATATATATATATATATATATATATATATATATGGGGATAGTTTTATATATGATTATAATGATAATGTGCATTGTATACATAATATTTAAGAGTAGATCAAATATTCATGTAGGTAAGCCATATGAGGTAAAATGATGGTTCTGGGGGAATGGAGGTGAGTTAAGGAAGGAGGAGATGGGTGATGGAGAAAATAATGGATACATGGAGGAGAAAGAAGAGAAGGGATACATGGAGGAGAATGAGAAAATGGGGATGCATAGAGAAAGAGAGAAAGGGGGTTGACATAAGGAAGGATAAAGGGGGAAGTAAAAGAGATGAGAGTTGGGTGAGAAGGTAGGAGTTGGGACACAAGAGAGATAGGAAGTGAGTTAGGTGATGGAGGAAAAAGGAATGAAAGAGATATAAATCTAAGTTGGGACAAAGGGAAATCCCATCCCCACTATAGTAAACAAAATGATACACCTGCTACTAGTAAGTAAAATTCTAGCTAAACAAAACAAATTTAATTTGGAGTTTTCTTTTATTTGATGGAGTCATGGAATTATAATGTTATGAATCAGATGAATTATATTTTGGGTTTATTTTAAATCAATTATATGTTGTTGGTGATTGAATATTTTGAAAATTTTATGCATAAAATAAATGGTTGTATTTTAATAGACTTGATTAGGGTTTTAGACAAAATATGAGTATGAGAAACTCAGATTGGGTAGTTTGATTCACTATGTGATGAAGAACAATATTTTAGATTCAAACCCTATATAGGGAAAAATATATTTTCATGTGCATTAAACCTTTCAAAATAATTTAATTAATTAATTAATTTACCAGTTGTACTTGGTTGGTTATGGCCTTGATTAATTTGTCTAGAAGGATCATTAAGATGGATTATTTGTTTTGAAACTATTAACTTATTGTGATAGGGGTTGGGGGTTCCTTATAAAGACATGGGGCTTCATGAGGAATCCATAATTATTAAATTGATTGTACATCTACTTAAATACTACCTGAATCTCCATCTTATTTTCTTAAAGTTATATAAAAATTTGCTTTTGGGGATTTTTATGAAATTTATGTTGACTACATACATTTGGTTAAATAATATGGGTTGCATTCGATATTAAATAGAAACCCAAACCAAATGGTACTTTTAACAGTAACTTGTATAAGGAAGTGGTGGGGAATTTTTTTACTGGACTATTTTGTATTATGAAATGTTATTTTATACTACTATCCAAATTTGTATCAATTTTATGATACATTGTCTTTAAATTACATGCATTATTAATTATATCATTTAATTTATTTAATGATTTATAACTGAAGCACACATCCTTTTAGATCTATTATTATTGGTTGTATGTTATATTTAATTACATGCTCAGTTGAATCAATCTCTCATTATATTTATAGATTGGAAACCTATCTCTTATGTGATGTTTTGGTTATGAATCACCTTGCTATTTCCTAATGGTAGCTTGAGTCATTTACCTTCAGTTTTAATGTTAAACCATTTGAATGTTAATCGACTTAGATTAATGATTAGGACTCATTATGAATCATTGTAGGTTGATAAAATTGGACCCCTAACATAGTTGGGTCATCTTATTTGGTTCTAAGCATAACCCTTAAAAACTTTTATATTTGAATCTATCTTATATTTATTTATATAATCTTACCTAAAGGCCAATATATTATTTTGGTTTGTCTATAACTTATAAGAATCGCTTAACATTATTTTGGTGATCATCTAGTTGTGATTACTATTGTATACTTGTTTCTTGGTTATTGTTATTTGAGTTGGGTCAATGGATTAATACTCTTATTAAATATTCAACCTTCTTTATTACTTTGTTTCTTAATCCATCATCTAGCTAATGGATGGGGTGGTTAGGGCCACCATATGGTTGGGCTCATTGGACTATGTATATGGGTTGAACTCTTGCTGATTGATGTGTTCCTTATTCTTAGATATTTATGTTCAAGATACTATGAAGATGATTATATAATTATATTTAATATTAAGGTTGTAATAAACCAAGTTAATATGGTTCTTCTTAGTTTAATAATTTTATTTATATGTTATTGAATTATGAAATTCCATCTCTCATGTATAAGAACTATTGGTTCATCGAGCATGTGATTGTACATGCATAATGATATTATGGAATCTCATATAGGATATTGTTGTTCCTTAATCATTATTTTGTACTATAATTATTTCAATTTTTTTAATATTTGGTTGGCATTATTACATTATTTATTTCATAATCATGTGTCATGTGATTTATAAAATTGTGTTGGTTGTAGAAGATGAACACCTACAACCAAGTTATACATTTATCTTATTATTTTGTGTGGAAATAAAATCTATGTACAACCATGTTAATATTTTTTTAAATTCATATGTTGAATTTTACATCTCTTGGTAGCATTCTAAGTGTATATGAATTAACTAGAAAGATTATGAAATGGAAGGTGAAATTATTGTTTAATTTGTGTACAGTGTAATAATTATAGCTTGTCACCACCTACATCCATGTAAAATAATTTATTTCATTATAATGAGTACAATAATAGGCATGTACAACAATATATTGGTTGTCTTAAATTTACATTGTGCTTTCACTCTTTTACATTTGGTAATGTTATGTTGAAAGTAATCATTTTGTAGTATGTGTTTCCTCTTATACCTATAATTTATGTTAGAATCATTACAAACTATATATTTTTTGTTATATTTATATGAATTGATTTTAAAAAATTTACTCTCTTTGATTGTCTTACATTATATGCATGGGTACAACATAATTTTATATCCATAAACTATTACTTATTTCAGCTGAATCAAGTATTACAATTATGTCACTTGTGATTGCTATCATGGTTGTACAAAATAAAAAATCATATTAGTTCTTAATTGTTTTTTTATATGCAAAAGAAATTTCACCTCTATGAAGGAATAGGTATTGTTTTATTGTATGGTATATTAGAAATTGGATACCATTATGTTTTAATTATGCAACAAAGGAAATTTAAAGATTACATAAACATGATTTTTGTATATCATAGTCATAATGTTTCACTACATCCCGCACACAAACCATGAAGTTAGTAGTGGCATAATTTATATTTTAAATCATTATCATTCATGGACAAGTTAAAAAATACTTACACCAATTTTTTAATTAGTAGTATAGAAGCTACATTAATGCCAAGTGTAATTGTTGACAAAATCCTCTAGTTCACTTAACTAATTGTTATCCATTATGAAATGGTGGAAGAAGTTGTTTATAATATCTAGTTATATAACTCTTATACATTTTCTACTTTGGCTATTATTAATTATCCAGTACAACTTACTTAATCATATGTTATTAAGCACTAAGAGAACCTAATGTGAGGACAAAAAATTAGAGGTTATGTTTTAACTCGATGCGTATCATTATGATAAGGATTTATTCTTATAAATTTGCATAATAATGTTTATCATGATAAGTTAACATCTAGTTGAATGGCCTCCTTGGTCTTCTAAACTATCTCATAAGATTATGCCTTATTGATACAAATACTTCCTTGCATTATAACTTACAAGGGGTAATTCTCCCTTGATAATAATGGTCAACTTGGAGTTATTATATATAACCAATGAAATGTTGGATGTCTTTAAATGAGAATAAATTAATAAGTTGGTCATTGTGAAAAATTTCAAAGAATGTAAAATTATTATTGAAATTTAGTTTTAATCATATACCATTGCTACAAGTAGAAAATCCTTGGCCAAGAATTAAATGGTATCAGTTTTAGGGTGTAAGGACCCTAACCCAAGATTTATATATGTAATCTTGGTGGGTATCACATACTTAAATACCCTTATCAACTATAGTTATATTTATTTATAAACACCTCTTGAATGGTAGAACCAAAATCAAATGAGAATAATGGAATATTTAAGAAAGGTTAATGATCCTTCAATGGCCCTATGTAAAAGACAAATTTTTCATATAGAGTTTAGAGTTTATCCATGTGCACTGCATACTGATACATCTAAAATTGTATATTCTCAGAGGGTAATAGACTTCACTATAAGATCCCTTATGGATGTTTACCCTTGTTTAAGTATGTTTAGTCCACCTCACATGGTTATGGATGTAAACATATGTGTATTAAGGAATTTATTAATGTATGTATCATTTATACATGTAGTGGTTGCTACACACATCTTATTTTTGCACTTTGATAAATAATCCCAATATTTTTTTGGGGTTGTTTAATCTAGTATCATATCCTAATTTTAATCTTGGGAACCTTGGAGCATGGAATTTTTTTTATGATGGGACTAATAAACTATTACATTTGGGCTAAATTGTAAAATGAGCTACAAAGGTACTTAGTCTCTTTTACTATATAAGAAGGTGTTTTTTTATAAACACTAGGATGCTAGAAGTCTCATGTATTTCTTAGAAGTAATGGTTATAGTAAATTTGAATTTTTACAATTACCACTGCTACCTCCCTTAGCCTGGGTTAGGTTAACCCTTCTCAAATTTAGTTATGTTAGGACAAGCCTCACCTATTGACCATTGAATTATATGGGTGATTTAATGGGAGATAAGTGATAAAGGATTCTCTCTTAGAATTAAAAGTAATAATTTCCAGTAACTAGTGCTAGTTTGTATGGGCACGTAATCACTAAATGCTTGGAAAACTATGACTTAGAGAAGACCAAGGGTTCTACTTAGAATTATAAGGTTAAACGGGGTGAAAAAAGCTAAATTACCTAGGTAAGTCAATAGAGACTTAGCTCTCCACTTATAGATGGAGTGTCTTGATCCATTGAGAAAATAAAAAGTTTGAATGATTATTAAAAAGGTTGTTGGTCTTCTGGATAATATTTCTATAAATTCTTGTTTAGTGAATTAAATATCCTATTTAAATTGTTTGAAAATAATTCAATGATAATATTATAGAGCTATTATGTCACTTTTTTTATTTGAATCATATTAAGTGGCATAAGGATATCTCCATAATTTTAAGCTGATTGCATTTGAGAATGGCTATTCCAAGGTAAGTCTACCTTTGGGAAACATCATAGTAGATTTTGGTGAAGGTGACATTGAGCTATTACATTTAAAAAACTATTGTGTTAGTAGTGATATATATCTAATTGATTGACTAAATTGTGGTATGATGCAATTCTAAATAGAATGCATACTTGTGGGGAACTGTTGGGTCCTATATAGATTGACAAAAAAGTCAAGGGCTACTCCTTACCTCAATTTCTAAAATTTAACATAATTTATTGTGATCAAATAGAAAATTTCACATAATTGTATTTTTTTATGATATTTGGGGCAAGTAAGTATAAGTTATTTCTTGGCTTATGTGTCACTATATGTGACTATTTACAACTATGTAAAAATTTAGGTAATAAGACTAGTGATTGGGGAACACTATTTTGTCCTAAGTAGTGGACTTATAAGCAAAAAATGGGAAGGTTTTGATGGATAAAATAATGATATGGTTGGATGATCACAACCATTATGTAACCTAAAAGTCAATAAGCACTATATATTATAATATGGAGGTGCTAAAAAATCCATTTTTTTAGATGAATTAATAATTATGTGAAGCTTATGGATACTTGATGACATCAAGTCGATCAATGAGAGTTTGTCAAAGTCCAATTCCTATACAGACCTAATAACCTAATGATTAGTGGATTTTATAGTTATTGTTTAATTAATTACTATTTTGGTTAAGATGGATTTCATATGCTAATTTATGAATAGTTATATGTTTCTTAATTTACGTGACTGTTAATTGTGGAGTTAGTTATGCTTGCATATTATGTACATGATGATCATATTTGATTAGTTTATTACAGTAGTATAATATGTATTTTATATTTTAATTTTTGTGAGGTGGATGTAGGATAGATCCATCCTTCAGAGTGTGATAGAGGGAGGGCATCATTGGAGAGGGTGGCATATATGGAGGCATTGAGAGATGATAGATTAAAAAATAGAAACCCACACACACCATGATAATTTAACATGATTTTATATTCATTACTTTATTTTATACCTAATATTTACTTTTAGTCATAATCATGTTTTTAATTATGATCTTGATTATTACTTGTTGTGATTGAATAAGGTTGTGTGTTACATTTATGTTTCCATATTTAGCTTATCTCATGTATGATGTTGATATAAAAAGTAGTTAGAACCATGTAATGTTTTATGTATTTCTTGTAGCTATCTATGGATAGATATGTGTTTGTGTGATTATCTTCAGAATTATAAATTTCTTAGTACATTACTAGGGAATTTTAGTGTCTCTATGTGCTAAGCAATAGTTGTGTTGTTGATGATAATTGGGAAGTCATTATGTTTGATTAATATTATAATTTTTGATGAATTTTGTGAATGTTGATTACTTTATCAATAATCATAATGCTTAAAGTGATTTTTTGAAGTCAATATTACATGCATAAAGTTTGAAGGGATAATTATTATTTCATAAGGGAATGTTCAAGATTAGGGTTTTTTTTTTTTGGAATTGACTTGTGATAACAAGATATTATGAAAATAATCACTTATTTTTATGGATATTTGCATGAAGAAACATGTTGTGACTGCTAGTTCTGCTAGATGAATTTTTCATGCAATGACTTAGCCATGGAGTCATCATTAACACTTGAAGTTTTGGTAGAGATTGAAGAATTCTAGTTGGAATAAAATATCATGCAAGGGAATAGAATGGAATAAAGGAGGCCTAGGATGGAATGCCACATAGAGGTAGAAAGAAGAAAAGAGATTCAAGCTACAATTTGAAGAAAAGTTTAATAGTTACTATCTCATGAACTTATTTAATAGGTTGGTGTTGTATTTAAATTCATGGATGGATTATATGGATGAATTCCAATAAATATTTTCTTAATGATTTTATTTTTTTCCATTATTATGAAATTAATAAAGGGATAAATGCTTAGCCCTATAAATAGTTTGACCAGCCATAGAACTAAGCATATAACCAAAAAAACCCTAGGATGAATGAACATACTATATAAATTTGTTGCCAAAACTATAGTATGTTTAGCTTTAATGGTAAGAATTTTGTGTCTCTACTTGGATAGAAATAAACACTAGGTTAAATTAGGTGTTATGACTTAATTCTTAGTTTATATTATATATACATATATATATATATATATATATATATATATATTAGGTCATGCCCAATTAAATAAATATTATATTGGAAAATTTTACTCTGTCTATAGTATATTGGCTTAATTTGAATAGGCTAAGTTATTAAACCTGAATCTAGGGCATGGCTGGGCCTTTTGGGTTAGATTTAGTTTATTAAACTAGTATAAAGAGTTACTTTATTCTATATAGTATATTGGTATAAACATATATTTTAACCCTGTCAATATTTTAAAACACTTATATGGTATGGTTGGTACATAGAGTTAAAACAAACAATTCCAGGCAGATATAAGACAAGTTTTTTTATTCTTGATAAAAATCATACAAAATTATAACCTAAAATGTATAAATAAATTTAGTCATATAGATATAATATTTGGATAATGGGTAAAATACTTGATTACCTATAGATATGCATATGTCGATGCTTATATATATATATATATATAAAACTAAAACTTTGTTTAGGTTATAGTTTCCTATTTACATAGAAATTACAATTATATTTTGTAAAACTAAATTAGGAATTATTGATTAATGGTTACAACTAAGGATATTTAAAGTTGAGTTGTATTGTGTTATTATAGATGAAGGATAGAATTTCTTAGTAAAATACTAAGGCTAGGTATTTTTATTAAATATATATTCATAAGTGAAACTTATGGGTGTTTAGAAAAAAAAATTAGGTTCACTTACATATAACTATTTTAGATTGCAGTTGGTTGTCTATTCTGAGTGTTAGTATTTTTAATATACCATCCTACATTGAAATCTATATTTATAAACACAACTGAATATTGTACATAACTATATGTAAATGGATAATATGAGGGGGTCTATTGAGTTTAATAAAAGAGATCAAATTTGAAACATTTTAGTTAAATAAACATAATCATCTACACATAAATGAGACCTATTTATTAAGACATATGACTAGAAATTTATAGGATTGTGTGTTTTAGAAAAATACATCATGCCTTTTAATGAAATTAGTTTTTATATACTTAGATATGGATGGGATCATATAGAACTTTGCACCTCAAAGTATAACTTTATATATAAATAAATTTATATGATTTATTTGGATATTTATGTATGTAAGACTATATGGATTTTTAATTACAAGTCATGGACCACCGAGTTAAATGATATAGAACACAATCAATTTTATAGATAATGTTTTATTTAATTTAGATGGAATTTGTTATAATGATAAGTTTGAATCTAAAGCGATACATGATACTTTCAGATTATGAAAAAAATTCTTGTCTATTTGAGGTATACCATATCCAATCATGCATATACTAGTTGTTGAAATAATACATATAATATTTAGTTGAGTATGGAATACGTAAATAAATACATGGGATAATGATGATTTGATGATGAATGCAAATATAAGTCAAGTATACCTATAAAGATTTACATAATCAAGAAAATGACTATAAACATTACATGATATAACAAATATGTATGGGTGTGTTTGTCATTTAATTTATCATGGCCGAGTTATAGGTGTGTTTAACAGTTTGATGTAACATTTTTATCTATTGTATTTAAGATTAAAAATAAACCATATAATGATTATTTTGTAATGGCTTACAGTTTTACCTTAGGTAACTAGAAATAAGGAAATAATTTATTCATTAATGTTATTTATATGGATGAAATTAAATTTGAAGTTACATGTTAATATTCTATAACTTGATGTCTAGATATACTTCTTAGTCAGATGCTATGATTTTTTAATGAGGACTATTTTGTTATATGTTTATTATGTAGTAATAAATTATATGTTTTGAGATTCATTACATTTTATTTGATAGATTGAATGAATTTATTTGATATTTTTGTGTATGAAAAAAATTTATTTACTTATATGGAATATTCTATATGAATGTATTGGTTTACACACACACACACACACACACCAAATCTCACATTAATGACCCTAAATAAGTAATGTGATGGATGCTACTCAATCAGTATCAGTAATACATAGATAAGGTGTTATTTGGTTGAGTGGCATGTATTAAATTTGAATTATCAACCACTATTTTAAATCCTTCATAGATAATGATAACTCCTCATAATACCTCATTAGGTCAAATAGGATCTAAAAGTGGTCTGGTTGCAAACTAGGTCTACATGTCCTACTCCTATAGGCTCAATTTGATACTCTTATGAGTGATTTAATTCCTCATATTTATAATTAATCAAATATAAATATCATATTATTCCTTTGTGCATCCATATCACTATGCCACCATGCTCCTTCATGCACAAGACTAGGCATCTTATACACAAGCCTTCTCAAGTCTCTTGTTAGGTTCAAACACTTGATAACTCTGGAAATTGATCTTGAAACAATATTTAATTATTATAAACCTTTATCAAATTACTTATATTTTTCCCAACTAATGTCATACCTCTCAGGGATGTAATCAAAAAAAAATATTATTCAATTACCTCATGAACAACCTTTGAAATTAATGACAATTTCAATGCCAAACCTCAAAAATAGAAACAATTCTCCACAAAACTTATATATGATGTCATATTTAATGGATTATTTAAATAAAATTATCCACTCACCATTTTAGGGATCCTAGAAACCATTTACAAAATATCTTAAGAATAGGATATGTGATGAATTCAACATTCTCCATATCCACAGGTTTAGGAAAAACATGAAAAGGCTAATGTAAAAATTTTACCCTATGGTTTTTGAGGTTATTTATGAAAATAATATGCATGATTTTTTTATTAAATAAATAAATATATTTATAAAATGGGTGATTACTGATTATACCTAGAGTGCACAATAATCAAAATAAATGGTACTAAAGGATACCCCTTATACCTTCTAAGGATTATGTTAGATAAGGTTATTTAGTAGGAAATTCTTGCTCAATTGGTAAAGATTTGACATTGAGATAAGGAAATAAAATCAAGTATATGTCCATTTGACCCCTCTCAATATAGGTATAATGCAATACATAATATGGGAGCACCTATAAATTATTTGGAAAATTAGGACAAATTATGGTTTCACATGGGTACCCTATATATAATGGAACCATAAAGGGAATGTCATGGCTCAACTCAAGAAATATTAAAGGAAAATAAGGATCAATTATGGTCACCAAGCCTATGATAATGAACATATTTTAATGAATGTTAAAGATAACTATGAGGTGGCCATTAGGATGTGAAAATCCAACATGCCCCTAATTATGTCATTGAGGATCTAATATGATCCTAATATCTCCAAGGATAATGATAAAAGTATTAAAAAGCAACAATGGGTTTCAAAACCCATTCATGGACCCCCTCCTCAAGTATAAATAGGGACCAAATAAGAATTTATTCCATTTATGGTAACTCATATTGAGGAGAGGGAGGGGACTCTTCTAGATTCCATTATACACATGGTTGTTGCTATCTCCACACAAAACATAGTTGATGAAGAAAGGCCTACAAGTCCAAGTGTAGAAGTTAATGTATTTTCTATGTTAAATTTATCTCCACTGACTACATCACATTATGTAACTATCCCTACATTCTTTTCTCATGTTTATATTACTTCTCTTACTTTTTAACCACCATTAGAAATGCCCAAGTCTCATTGGAAATCATCACCACCACCTATAATTCCACCAGTGGTGACTTACCCTCTCACTTCATTACCATCTTACATCACTACATTCCCTCCATCTCTAATTTCACCTTTAATTGAGACAACCTATAATACTACCAAAATAATTATCACATATATGAGGAAGCCCAAGACCCCACCTATCTCTCCTCAGAAGGTGAAAGTGATGGAAGAACTAGTATAAGTCCCTAAGGAGAGGGAGGATAAAAGAGGAAGTTGAAGATAAGTTCGTATCATAATCTATGATAGTGAGGAAGAGGATAATAGATGGAATATTAAAGATGAATGGGTATTAGGGCATAACATGATGAGTCATGGTCCATCATTGAGACCATAAAACCAAACCCAAAAGATTCATGGCTATCTAAGGAAAGTGCCAATCAAGGGGTGGGGGACAAAGTTGATAGAAGGATATGAATAGGTCAACTAAAAGGATGATAGCTTAGTATCTATTTAACTATTATCAAATAGATAGGGAGATGTAATTGGATAAGTAGATTCCCAATTACATTCTATAATGCATGGGTCATGCCTGAATACATCTCCAAGCCCTTCACCTTATATCATAGTAATGTCAACTATAGTAGCTAGAACTCTTTCAATTCCCATTTTTGTTCTAAATTTTCCATTTTTAAATTCTTTGACAACATCCTTAATTTCTCCAATTATAACTAGTATGACACATTATTTGTATTCTTTGCATTGTTTCTCAAATAAACTAGCCTCATGTTACTCCTATATTACCCATTGTTAACATTATATCCCAGCCTATTGTTATAGATCATATGGCCACTATTGTTACAAATGTTAAGGCTTCATATACTTCCATTACTAATTATTTTTAAAAACCTAATAGGCACTTGAGTAACCTATTCAATCTTTAGTAGGACTGGCCCTCAATCCCTTAGTCTAAGCCAAGGGGTAAATTTTAAAATCATACTATCTACCTCAATTTTTTGCACAATTCACCCCTCCTAAGTTATATACATAGATATAAATTCCCATTATCTTAGCTACATAGATAGAGACACATATAATTTTTCCATACAAGGTATAAGGGAAGGCTAATTACATCATAGACACACTAGTATGGAGGTAGGTTACTTGCTAGAGAGAATATTTTCCCCTTTTTATTATAATAATGACATCATACTCAAAACCTATGATACCTCTAGGTTCATCCTATTCAAATTCCTAAAAGTTCATCACCTACAAAATAAACAACACAACAAATTTCCCTTAATATTCCTTCATGGATTAGGTAATTACAATAGGAATAATAAAAAGGAAGACAAGATTTGGTAATAAATGAGAAACCTATAGTTAAATTCCATTTTCATAGATAGACAAGGACTTTAATGAAATTAAAAAGGAAAGTGTGATGGATTAAGGCCAACAAATAGAGTTAGAGTAAAGAGAATATATCTTCTCTCTGACTAAGAGAAGGAAGGTGATTCCTTTAGACCCAAATAGGATAAGGGAAGACCCTTAAAATTTTAGATAGGAGGGATGAATAAAAAAAAGTTTATAATATTTTATCAATATGTTTATAAATGGCCAAAGGTGAGAACTATTCAAGCCCCAAATAAGATAGTATATAATTTACAAGGGATAACAATGAAGCATTTTGATACCAATAATTCAATAATGTCTAAGAAGGCCAAATCCCAATCAAAATGGGATACATTATTAATATATTTAATTAAATAAAATATATTTATGTAAAATTATGTTTCATAAGCTAATAAATAATAAATAAGTCTTACGCCCACCTCAACTTCATGACAACATTTGAGGTTGCTTGGGTTTATAATTACATTACTACAAAGAGGGATATTATACTAGATTGATATCAAGAGATGCATCTGTTGGTCCAACAATTTTCCACCCATGAGAGGTAAGTTAGTTCTATCCAAAAAAATTTAAGAGTCCTTAAAGTATGCACCCCATAGGGGCAACTAATATTAAGGCCCATTTTGATAACCTCCTATAAGTAGCATTAGACAAATTCAAAGCATGGATTGAAGGTACTATTTACAGGACCAAGGATGAGCAAATGTGGCTGGTAAATTTTGTGAAAGATAATATTATAAGGAATGAATCACTACATATTTAGATTAGGTAAATATTATATATACACAAAAAACTAATGTACAATATTCCTCTATTATTCAAAATATCTCTCCTTGATTTTTAGACCATTGGATTAATTTATATTTGATTCATGATCTTTATCTTCAATTAGAGGTAGATAAATAAGAAACCATGGAAAAAAGGGTCATTCCAAACCCACCTAAGACTAATACACTTCCTAAATATACATTGGTACACATTTAAACTATTCAGCTTATGTCCCACTTCTAGTAGCTCTCATCATTAGTTTTAGTGCTTGTTTTAATTGTAACTTTGATTATAATATTCCCATCCATGTCAGCTTCCACTTTGACTATGTCATATTTTAAATTCTTCAAGAAATTCCACATCAAAAAATTCTAATTATAAATATTTAATTTCATGGTTTATTTAAGATTGAACTTTTAGTTTTATATCTATTTAACAGGTATATATTTTATTTAGAGGAAGAATTCTATTGTGAGCAATCAATGTTTTACATGCATGTGTTGCATGAGATTAGCATATGGTGATATTTTTCTAATTATATTATTAGAAGTCTATTAAGATATGAGGTATTCCCAATCCCAATCCTATATATACATATAACCTCCTAGTACCAAAGGTAGGAGAATTTTCTCTATTAAGATTAACAAGAAATTTTAAAGATGTTCTGTAAACCTTAGTCTTGATGTGCAAATATTGATTTTTATCTAACTTATAGATTACGTAGGAACTGATATCATTATAAATTATTAGTATCAATTCATATAGATTTAAATATTAATCTTCAGTATGATTTATCTTTTATTTCAATCCATTCATATTAATTTATATTTGATTTTAATACCCTTTTGTATATAAATCAAAACCCCCTCCTTATAGATGTATTATTATTGTCTAACAAATATGCCAACCTTTAATTTCATATCTGTAAGTATGTTCTATTTTATCTCCTATGAATACTAACCATGCTTTATTATTAGTGTGCTACAATATATTAATATAAATATTGGTATATTATTTCTTATCGTACTTAAGTTTAAGTACTGGTCTTGAAAGGTTTCATCTAGTTTGGTCCACAAGCCTCCTTTCCTTCCCTAAATTTCACTCCTTTTTCTGTTTATTTTTAATTTATACCCAACTTAGTTAGAATCATCATCCTTCCATCCATATAAATTATATTGGTTCATTCATACATGTCCCATCTATTATAAACAATCTATTCCACTCACCACTATTCCACTAATAGGTTGTTTATAAAACCCAATACCTTGAAACTCGTCCTTGAAGTGAATACCTTTTCACTAATCCCAAAATGTTAGATTCTACCTTGTAAATTTTTTATTATGGTGTGCATAAAACCCACATCAATAGATTAAATAGAAATATAATTCTATAAGGAGAGCCCTAAACCTCCACCTCTATTTTCTTTGAAAATGATCACTTGAGTTACACTGAAAGCACATAAAAGACTTACAAGCTTAACCTCATACACTAACTTATTGTTCTCACATTTTGAAATCCATAGAATATTTAGGTATAATAAATAAGTTAGGAAAGAACATGGAGCTTAATAATTCTCTCTAGTTAGGTGATATTACCTACCATTACTCCTAATGGCCCATACTTAGCCTCAAATCCAAGCTCTAGTTCAAGCTCTAACTTTCCTGACTGGTTTTGTTATTAATGTTTTGGGATTTGCTCATGATTTACCTAAAAACCCTAATAAATATTTTCCTTCCTTTTCTCTCTCAAGAGGAAAGATTATAGAACATATCAAGACATTTAAAACTAGGTTGGGAATCTTGAATGTAACTAAAAAAGATGTGGCATGCATAATATTCCCCTTCACATTAAATGATGTGGCCTATGACTAGATTTTTAATGTCTTATAAGGTTCCATCACATCCTGTATTGATTGCCAAGACACTTTATTAGCATAATTTGGCCTAGTCACTAGTGCAATTATTATTTATCAACACTTTAACATTATGAGGAGAGATCCTAATGAGCCAATCAAGCCTTCAATGTTAGGTTTCATAAGATGTATAACATACTTTATATGGCTTGCACACCTAATGATTATTTATCACTAGAGATGTATAAAAATGCTCTAGACCATGTGACCATTATCTTTCTATACATAGCTTTTTGTATTGATACATTGCCTTTAACTTATGTCAAATAAATCGATGTAGATAAACAATTGAACCCACAAATGTATTATTTATCCCCACTCACTCTTGGTCCTATTATTCTTGGTCCTATTTTTTTCCCTTCAGTCTAATTCCAAATATAAATCAAAACACTATGTCTTAAAACTAAAACTTGGTTTATAATTAGTTGCCCTAGGATCTTCCCAATCAACATCTTGGCTTCCTAAATAATTCTTCACAACCATTAAAGCCAAAATAAATCATTTATAACATTTAATACTACTAAAAAATAGGTAACCAATTTTTTTTCCATAAAAATAGAGTTATAATCAATCCATAAGATGGTCTAGAAATTAAGAAATGAGTTTCTAAATATGTAGACATGCATGGGTAACACTAGAGGCCATAACACCAATCATAATTTTTGATTCTAGAGATATAATATGCTTTTAAATAGGTCTATAAATAATCAATAATAGTAAGTTCCATCTAATAGGATAACAAACATCAATATCAAAGAGGCAACGCTTATTAATTTGTGTAGGTTTTATAACATTGTGTAACATGGTGAATTCAACTGCATCAATTTTTGCATATCTTTTGATATCTTATAAAAGGATATGGATAGGTAAAAATGATTTAGACATCAAACTAAACCTTCTTCCTCTACTTATCCTGATAAATCTAGTATAGAAATGGTAGTTAATACCTATGATCTCTAATTTTTAGAGGAAGATGATAATGAAATAGAGGATAACACATACAAGATCCATGCATTCAATAATTCTATAGGAACAAATAAAATCTAAGGATAAATTAATAGATTACCACTTCAACACCACTAAATAATATGCTAATAATCCTCACTATTCTTAGGCTAACAATAAGACACCTCCCATAGGAGAGATGAGTAGTTGTAGGGAATAGAATAATAAATCAAGGTGGGGTACAACATTGTTAAAGACATTAAAAATATCAAAGCCAATATCACCCTTCATGAACTATATTAGATCACTGAAAAAAGGGAATTATTATTAAAATCCATAACCAAAATGTCATGTACATTAGACAAATCTAAAGTTATGCATTCCAATGTGATGGTATTTTAAGATAAACCTAAAGTAATGATATTTATCCTAATTGAATTAATGTTTGAAAAAAATACCAACAAATCCTTGATTTATTAAGGTTATTTTTCCAATGTGATGTTGAAAACTATATGCCAAAAGTTAGGTTTGATCCCTCAAATTCAAAGCGAGTAGTCTTACAATTAGAGAAGTCTTTAGTCCCATGTGTCATAGAATTAATGAACATGCACATTCAGTTAGTATTTGAGCCATGTTTTTAGTAGACCATCGACATCTTAGTTTTTCAAATTCCAAAATCCTATGAGCTCTTATCGATATATGATTGGTCTAAGACATTGAATGGATACATGGCCACTGACTTATTGCACATGTGGTTTCCCTAGAAGGGGGTGGCCAATCAGATTCAAGTGGAAAGTGAACCAAATATGAGACATATAATCACTAATTATAATGACATAAAGTAAATTATAGACTTTATATCTTCACATGTATGCATATACATGTGTACCACTAGAAAAGAACCTACATTGCATAAATAAGAATTTTAAGATCTGTCTCAATTATGAATTCTTCATTTTGACAAAGCCAAGTTAAAAAGGTTTTGGTGTTGGAATTGATTTAACAAATCCAAATATAAATAAGTACCTTATGTATATAAAGGAAATTATAATTTAACTATTAATCAATCCTAGTTCAAATAAGATAAATCCTACTTACACTTCTTATTATTGATACATAGGATATTTAGGGTCCTGACCAAGATGGATCTATTAGACCTAACCAAGGGATATATTACCAAAATAACATCACTAGAGAGGGTTATAAAACCTCTAGTCAAGCAACACTATGAAATAACCCTAATTAGGTTGTATGTTTTCATATTCACCAAGTAAATTATAAGTAAAGTAGAATATAATCTAGTGATCACTAAAGATTTTGACAAAAAGTGGGGGGAAACAAACATTAAAATTAAACATGCATAGGATAATCCTAAGTAATCTATGTATAGATAAAACCTTAATTCATGGAAATAGAAATATTTTCAAAATCTATTACTTATGCTACTTCTATTTGCTAAAATATAAGATGAAAGTTAAAGATACCTTCAATACAAACTCATCAAGACTCAATCTCTCACTTGGATAAAGGTGATTCACAAGATATTTTTGTGGTTTTTAAGGATCATTAATAAAATCCTAACCATCTATGACTTTTCAAAAAAATAATATTATTCTCCAAGTATAAACCCTAAGCAATAACTCCTCATGTATAATGGTCAAAGAGAAAATTTTAAAAAAATGTAAATGAATAATTAACTTTGTTGTCTCTCTTAAAATGGAAAAATGAATGTGTTTATGTATCTAAATTTAACCCTAAACATTTATAAAATTTATATTTAATAGGGTTAGCCCAATTTGAATTTGTATCATTATTTGATAAAAACAAGTTAGTTCTCAATTTAGATTAGCCAAGGTTAACCTTGACCTCTAATGTGCTTTTAAAAAATTAAATACAAATTTTTCCCAATTTTATAGTGCATTTTAAACTATCAAAAATATTTTTTTATCTTCAATAGAGGCTAAGTAAGGTGATGAATTACTTGGAGGAGTGTGTAAGAGATGTTTCAAAGCTTATGGAAGTACATATAATATGGTTGTGTATATAAAAAGTGGTGGTATGTGGAATAAAAATCTTGTGAAGCACCAATGGTCTTCCCATCCCTTTCCTAGTGTACCCTTTAAGACATGCACTTAGACAGATTGAGACTTGATAAGTTCCTACAAGAGAGAAAGCATCAATAATTGATAAATTTTGAAAATATTATGTGTATACATATGCCCCACTTTAATTTCATCACATGTCACTCAAGTGCAATAGAGGATGGTGATTCAAGAAAAGAACATAGTAACACATAATTTTAAAGCTAAATAAATTTTAGTATTTTAAAGCATAAAATAACTTAAAATAAGTGGATGAAAATGAAATAACTAAATAAAAAAGTAATGTATGTATACCTTGACTTACCTTTATCATTGGGAAGTTTTCTACTTTATTTATAGTTTTGATTTTGGAGGGTGAAAAAACTACTTTGGACATACCCAAGGATACAAAAATAAAAAGCAAACAAAAAAAAACACAAGAAAGGAAAGATAATTGACACAGTGTAGGCATGATGTACTTGGAAACTCAATAAGTTAAGGTGATAAATTCTAAGTTATGACCAAATTACCAAGCTAAAATTTTATAATAAATTAGGTAAATGAAAATCCATGGCCAATAAATGATCAAAAAACTCAAACAAGTAAACCTTAAGTAAGAAAGGTAAGCAAACTAAGTAAAACTAAGGATACAAGTAAAAATTGTAATCAAACATCAATATTAAAGCAACAACAATCCTTACATAAATAAATATGTGTAATAAAATGGTAAACCAACATTGATGAGTGAGTAGTAACAATCTTTACTCAATTATCAATGGAAAAAATTGCACAAAAAGGGGAAAACAACATTGGTGAGTGATAAGTAGCAATCCAAACTCACTCAAGAATGGAAAAGTACATGAAAGATAGAAATAGATCTAGTTGTCTTAAAAAAAGGAAGTACAAAAATATATAAATGAACATAGTTTCTTGAAAAAGGAGGTACAATAATGGGAAATTTTCAACTTAACCAAAGTTATTCTAGATATGTAAATCAATGGTGTAAAGAAAGTAAGCCATAATCACATAAGCATATGGAGTTATTTTAAATATAGATATAATTGAAAAAAAGTAGTTATAGCATGTTCTTAGATGTGAATAAGAGGGAATATATAAATGGAAAATCATATTTAGAATCAAACTTACCTATTAAGGAGGGAATGAAATGGGTGCTATGGAATTGAAGGAAAAATCAAGGTAGAGAAACTCTTTATCAAAGTCAAGACACTTAAATTCGGTTTGTTAAAACAAGAAGACTTTAAACATTTAGGACTTTGAATAATGTTTCCTAACTACCCAAATATTATGTTTTCAAATAAAATATGAATATCTTCTCATGAAGGTTATATGCATGAAAAATTAAAATAGACCTACCTTCTCATAACATGTTTCCCATTCCTCAGGACCCCTTATAGAGCCATCAATCTACTATGAAGGTTGGGCACTTGCATGAGAAAGTAGGTAGCACCATAGATTATTTTTAATTCTCCTATTCTAATCTACTGGCCTACCACACTCCAATGGACCTTGACTCCATGAGGACAATTGTGGAGTGTGAGATTTGATTGGAGATAGGATATGTGTTATGAATCACATATTTTGGTGTGATTTTGAATTTTGACTTTGTATGTTACCTTTTTATCATTTCATTTTGTTTCAAATAATTTGGATTTTAACTTTTGATGGATTTTTCTATTACTCCTCCATATGGATTCAGAGAACCAATCATGGGTGATAAAAATGACTATCATTTTAAAACATTGGACTTGGTTGCTAAGAAAGAAAAATTAGACATCATGATGTTTAAGAGTCTTGTTAATTCATGTGAAATAAAAATGATATCTTAAAATTTAACCTTTCTTTATCCAAAGTGGAATGAAAGTAAAGGAAATGAATGGGAATGAACATGAAACAATTTGAATCACTTCAAATCAAAAAAATGTGACAAACGTGAAAAGGGATACAATGATAGGTAAGTAAGATTAATTATCCTAAGAATGTTGTAAGTTTAGGGAAACATGCTAACACGATTTTTTGTGCAAGATTTATCTACAAAATAGACAAAAACCAAAGCTGAGAATATGAGATCACAAACTTGTAATCATTTCTTAACATTCTAGAAAAGGACCACTTAGTTGAATAAAATGTGTTTTGAAATAAATTTTTGATTTTATGAGGAGAGCCTCATCTTATCCATGGTCTTACACTACAACTCATAAGAGAAAAAAATAAAGAGGATGTCATAAAGGAAAAAAAGGTTTTTGTTAAGAGGACATGGTCCTATCCATGGTCTTACACTGCAACTAACAAAAGAGAAAATCAAAAGAATTTATAAAGCATGTGAAAAATGCAGATGGGAAAGCTGTATTTATGAGTAATGTATGGTCCTATCCATGGTCTTACACTAAAACTCATAAAATACAAACCCAAGAGGGTGTAAAAAGCATTTGAAGATAATAAATCAATAAAAATGAAAGGAATTCATGAGGCATATTTGGTCCTATCCATAGTATTATAATGCAACTCATGATAAAAGGAAACCAATGGACCAAAAGAAGGAACTAAGGTTTGTGAAAAGAGAAGACTATTGTAGAGGGTCAAACCCATGTAAAAATCTCTAAAAACATGTTAGTAACATATATAGGAATATGATAATAAGGGAAATATCTCATCAAAGTATTTATTCAATAAGTGTACATAGGTGGGATATTTGAAAACATGGCCTTCATTAGTTTAGAGGTGATAGTGCTAAGACCAATAATATCTTTCACTAAATAAGGGCCCAACCATTTTTGGGTGTATTTGTCTTATTTATCATGGGTATAGTCTAATTTAAAGACTAGATCACCAATATTGAAAGTGCATACTTTAACCTTTTTATTATGTTGCTTGGTGATACGAGCCTTGTATTTATGTTATAAAGTGGATAAATGTTGTTTGTCAAGAAAATAAATAGCATGAAGGTGAGATTTACGTAATTCCTCATCAAGAATGATACTATGAAGAGATATATGTAAGGAGGGAATATTAAATTTTAATGATAGGATAGACTTGGAACCATAAACTCATGAAAATGGTGGTTCTCTAGTGTTAGTACATATGCTAGTATGATAGGCCCAATGTTTAGGATATAATTGAAGATGCCAATCGATGAAAGTTTTAAAAATGATATTTTGAATTAATTTATTAAAAATTTTGTTTGTGGCCTTATCTTGGCCATTGCACTATGGATGATAAGGTGTGGATAATTTATGGAATATTTTGAGTTTTACATATAACTATTTCACATCCTTGTTCTTGAAATTACTTAAATTATCAGAAATGATAGTATGGGGAACTCAAAATGATAAATTATTTGGTTAAGTATAAACTTAGAAATATTAGTTCTTGTGATTTTGATGGGAGGCATGCATTCTACCAATTTGGTAAAATATTCAATATCCATGATAATAAAAACATGCCCATCTTATGATCTAGGTAATTTGATGATGAGATTTATTATTAACATAGAAAATGGAGAAGGAGATTTCACATTTGGGGCTCAACTGGTAGTGAATGGATTAGATCATCATGAAGCTAGTAACGATTACACTTTTTAGTGAACTCGATAGCATCCTTTTTGAGAATAGGATAAAAATATCCCATACACAAGCATTTACATGTTGTATCATGTCCACTATAATAGCCATTATAAATGAACCCATGTGTTTTTTCAAGGAGAGGAGGGACCTCTTGTTTCATTACATAGAAAAGTAGGGTACCTTTAGTGTTGTGATAATAAAGTGTGTTATAGTGAAAGACATACTTGAAGGCTTATTTGTGAATTGTAGTCTTTTCATGAGAATTCATGTTAAGAGGATAAGTTTGATGTTTGAGGAATTAGATAATGTCTTTATACCATGGGATATTTTAAATGGTGACAACTTTAGTATGACATATAGGTGACTCTTTTAGTTGGATAGAAGATGGGAACTTTATTATTTAAATAAGAAATTAAAACTCATTTAGAAATTGATACAGATGACATAAGGATGTCAAAAAAGCAAGAGAGTCAGTGAAAGAGTTTTGATATATTTTAATGGGCTTGATGGTAAAAGAAGTGAACTCTTTGGCAATGGTATTGGCCATTTGATGATAAGCAATAAGATTATAAATATTACATTGATAATCACCATTGACCTAAAAACATATGAGTCTGGAGTCACCCAAAGTGTGTAGATATATAATATCTATGTCGAGTGTTTTTATCATGCCTAATATTGATTATTAATATTCTACCATGTTATTAGTGGAATTAAAGGTTATTCAGAATGCTAGAGGGATAATTTTAACATGACGACTAGTTATGATATAACCTATCCTATCTCCTTTGAAACATTTGGAACCATCAAATGTAGGGTCTAAGTGTCTTCATTCAAGTTGACATTCATTTTAGGAAGTTCTTCTATAACTACTTTGGATTGAATAGTATCAATAATGTCATAGATATCTTTTTGCTTATTTAATTCTAAATAAGTAGTGAAATTATGAAAGTAATATTCAAGAGAGATATCTTGATTGATACCTTCAATATAGAGAATGTTATTATCAAGAAGACTATCTTGAAGATTATTGGTAGTGGGTATGGGTTCTCCTGAGAGTTAGTCATCAATAACTTGTTATTTGACATATTTTTATGAAATGATGTGAAGTTAAAATTCCATTAATATAACCATCCACTTGCCAATTCTATCTCTAGGTAGAAAGGCTTTGGAGAAAAAGTGATGAAGTGGGTCAAAATGAACTATGACATAAGTTGTTTGATACAACATCTAATGATGAAGATTTTCAGATGCAAAATAGATATCAAGGTAATCAAATTTTAATTTGGTATAAAATTTTCCATAATCGATGAGGACTCGACTACTATAGTAGATAACATACTCTCTTCCAATATAATCTTTTTGGGAAAGCATTGCCCCAATTTATATGGGTATATAAGAAGTATATAAAATTAAGGGGACATCATTCAAAGGTTGATGAAGGGTTGGTGGATGGATAAATGATTATTTTATGCTTTCAAATGCCTTTTGATAAGGATTGATCCATTATAAATCATTACCTTTCTTAATAAGGGAATTAATAGGATAAATGTGATAAGCCATTTTAGGGACAAATCATTAGATTGCCCCAAGTTTTCTAAGGTAAGCACGAATGTCTAGAATGGAGTTAGGAATACACATGTTGACTATATCATTGATTTTAGTGGGATCAACATCAATACCATGAAGAGAAAATAAGAACCCTAGGATTTTGACAAATGTAATGCCCAGAAGACATTGTATGGGTTGAGTCTAACTTTATATTTGATGAGTTGATTATATATGATGGTAAAATCAGAAAGATGGGATTTATGACTTTTTGATTTTGAAATGAGATAATCCACATGTGTTTCCATAATTTTATGGATAAGATTATGAAAAATATGGGTCATATCCCACTGATAGATAGTTCCAACATTTTTAAGGTGGAAACACATTTTAACATAGAAATATGTGTCATATTTTGTAGTGAATTTTATCTTGTATTGGTATTTGGTGGAAATATGAATTTGATTTCATCCTAAAAAACATACATGAAGGAAAAAATTTCATATATAGTAGTGGAATATATTGTGTCATCTATCAAAGGTAATGGAAAACTATCCTTGGGAAAATAAAGATTGAGATTGCAAAAATTGATACAATATGAATGACCATGGTAATGTTTTTTCAAACAATAATAATGTTTGACACCCATTCAGAGTAGTATGTAGGTTTGATAAACATGGTGTCTAATAGTTTGATAATTTATTTATGGCACAAGGTGGAAATTTCTATTATTTTTGCTGAATATGTTTGGCATTGGGATATGTGATTATGTTGTGAACTAAAATACTATGATTGATGTTAGGCATGTCCTCATATGACCAAGTGAAAGTCTCACAATATTTATCTAAGAATAGATTAAAGTTATCATGCTCAGTTAGTGTGAGTTATTCATAAATAGTTATAGGTCAAGGAAATGAGGGTGAGCCATATTTTATTCTTATAGTTTCCTCAATAAGTATAAAATTTCCATCTAGAAAATTATATGGTACATTGGGAAGAGAGGAAATGGGATTATTTTTAGGATCAATGCCAATAATGAAGTTATTAAAATGAGGGGCTCTTCATTTGAAATTCTTAATTTTGTGATGTTGTCAAGGAAGTTGAGGTTCTCAGGCATGGAACATTTCAAGGATATCTTAATTATTAGGTAAAATAGGTAGAGGTCTATACTATTCCACATCTACTTCAATATCAAAAGTTTTTTACCATGGCATTTATATTCATATTGTATCTAACATACATTTGTGGCCTTGCCATCAAGAGTGATCTCAAGAGTGGATAAAACTATAGAGGAAGGTTGATTATTTTCAATTATTTTATTTTAGAATAATTTATGGGGAGAGGATCTGGTAGAATAGCCAATGTGATATGAGGTGTATAAGGTTTTGAAATTTCTAAAGGTGTGAGAGATAATATTTGTTCAACCACCCAAGGATTATCAAGGAGTGGAGAATTAATTGGAGGTATGTGATCTTCAGGTTGTAACTCAATATGTATGTAAATGGTATAAACATCATAGTTAAATTCATGTATTTTCGCTAAGGTTTTTTTATAATGTTGAGAATACATGTCTCTTGATTGATCTTGGGCCATAATGTAGTTATCATCATAGGTGGGATAGATAGTACATGTTTGTTTCTATAAAAAAACTTCAGAAAGTGATACGCCTAAATCACTAAATTTACACATGACATGGTTAAAGGATCTTGAAATAGTTTGGCCACTCATAATCATTGTAATTGAAATCATCTTATGTATAAGATGATTCTTGTGGAATACATGGAGGATGGAAATTGGTGATCTCATCGATAAGATGGATGGTATGATCATGAGGTAAGAAAGGAGGAAGCCAATCTAAAATGTAAGGAAGTAGCTTGTTAGTATTGCATATGTTTTACAAATTGTTTATCTCATCATCATCAAAATTGGAAAAAATGACTTGTAGCTTTGGATTCATATTGATGAATTTAGGTAAAGGTACACTATTAATGTTTGGAATAGTGGGAATCTAATATTAATATTTAGGATTAGGAAGCTAAATACTCCATTAGTTAAGATTGGCCCCATACTTATTCCATTTACCATTATGAATTAAATCGATATATTGGCTTCCATAAGAGGTAATAACCCTCATGAAATGAGTATATGGTCATCCTAGGAGTATATTATAAGATAGTGGTAAATTGAGTACCCTAAGGTTAGTATGTATAGTTTTGAGTCTAATAGTAAGAGAGAGAGACAAATACAACCAAACAAAATTTGATTGGTCTTTTCAAATCCATGACATGTTGAACAAGTTTACTTAAGATGGTATTTATTATATTTGAGTTGTTGAATGATCCAAAGTGATCCAAAACTTAGAATTTATAGTTGATAAATATCTCAAAAATAAGGAAATAACATAGTAACAATGAATTCTCTGAGAAGAGATGTATTATTACTCAATATTGCAATACAACTATATGCTTATCTCTAGGAAGAGGTGTCTAATTTTCCATTTCAGGTTACATATTTATTTATACCTATTTTTAAAGTAGGGGGATGATGTGGAAGGTCACCAATATTGATGGAGATTAAGTGGTTCAACTTCCATGCTTTGAAACAATACAAAATTCAAGGAATTACTATTTTTAGAAACTTACTATTTTTAGGCTGCACTACTAAAATTAAAATTTAGGGAACTTCCATTGGGTTTTTAAGGTAAAATTTCATAAATAAAATTTCAATTCCATATCATGACATTCTCCTCATTCTTAGCTTTCCAACAGCTCAAACGGTGAGTCAATTGAAGCTATGGTGAAAAAGTTATGGCTCCTAGGAGTTCCATCATCAATTGGGGTGGAACTGTCACTCGAATTATCACCTAAATTGCTGCCAGAATCATTCCTTCATCATTGAAAATAAATGGTCCCCATTACATCAATGTTCCTCATCAATTTTGGTAGTTGTGTCTTGATTTTATTCTCTGTGAGCCACTCACTTTGGTGGCTAAGCTGGCCCCTTTTGACCACTCAATAAAGCAAAATAGAGCATCCTCTTGTTGTCTTCATCCATGTGTCCACAATCTGATCCTCCTCCACTGGAGAAAAAATATATCGGTTAAGCTCATCAATGTCAAGTTGTTCTTCTATGACTAAAGTGTCTAATAGAGGTGTATGATATGGTTTGAGGAGCTCCACATTGAATATTGGATGCAGACCAAGGTAGGCTGGTAGGTTCAATTCAAAAGCATTTTCTCCAACTTTTGTGGTGATGGTGTAGGGACCATATCATAGAGGCCAAATTTTTTTGTGTGGAATTTCAAGCCATTCCTTCTAAAGCCACAACCAAACCTTATCACCCATAATAAAATGGTGTCTAATCTTATGTTTTTCATGGTGTTGCTTATACTTTTGATTCATCTTCTCTAGGATATCATGAACTTGCTGCTAGATGTGTTGAATTTATTCAATGAAATTTGTTGATTTTTATACCATAGATATTCCATGAAGTGTGTATTCCATGGTAGAGAATGGAATATCTATATTAATTGGTGCCATGGGTTGGAACCTGAAGCATACCTGGAATGGACTATTCTTAGTTGAGTTGTGCAGGGCCCGATTGTATCCATGTTGTATGAAAAGAATCCCCTCATCCCATGTATGTGGATGTTAGGAGTGATACATATGAATCATGTGAAAAATCAAGTGGTTCACCATCTCTGTCTGACCATCAATCTATAGATGGAAGGCTATAGACTTCATCAGCTTGGTATCCATCATCTTCCATAGAGTGGACCAGAAGATGCTCAGGAACCTGCTATCTCGATCTGAGACAATGGACTTTGGGAGACCAAAATGGATCCATACATGACTAAAATAGAGTTGGCTAGTTTCTTTAGTAGATATATTTTTCTTACAATTAATCATGATAGCCATTTTTAAAAAATGATCAACTACCATAAAAATATAGTCCTTACCATGTTTTGAAGTGGGGAAACCTGAGAGAAAATCCATTGAGAAAGATTCCCAAGGCCTGGTTGGTTCTAGCAATGGCATGTACAATCCTTGCTTCTTAATTATTGGCTTGGCTATCACACATGGGGTGAAATATTTGAGATATATTTCCACATCCTTTCACATATGGGGCTAGTAGAAGTGTTTTTGAAGAGCTGCCAATGTCTTCTCTATACCAAAGTGTCCAACTATCCTACTGAAATGTGCTTCCAATATCATCTTCTATTGCTCTATAGCTAGAACACAGAAATGCCCCATATGATATAGGGCATTACCTTGAAAATTAAAATTAGAAACATGTTTACCTTTTTAAAGCACCTAATATGTATCAATAAATCTAGGATTTGCTTCATATAGAGCACCCCAAGTGGCAGTCTCATGTCTGTACAAGTCAAGAATTGTTATGAGTGTAGTAATTGGTAGATGACAATCTATAGCTATATTTGAGCACCCCTTTTTATGTTTGATTATTATATGTAATTGTTAAATATATGTGGCCCACTTTTAGTGCCTCTCATTTTATAGTTTGCTCTATGTTTGGATGAATTCCAATGGTCTATGGTCAGTGTGGATGACCATCTCTTTTCCCAAAATGTAGTGTTTCCATTGTTTGTAGGCTTACATAATGGCATAGAGCTCCTTATCATATGTCAGATATTTCTTGACTGTATGAGTGAAAGTTTCACTATGATATGCAATAGGATGGCTATGTTGTAGATGATAGCTCCTATGACATATTTAGATGCATCTGTCATCAACTCAAAAGGTTGATACAAATATGGCAAGGCAAGAATAGGGGCTGAACAAAGTCTATTCTTCAAATTCTCAAATTCCCTTTGTTGTATTTCACCCCACTAAAATGTATCTTTAGATCCTCCTTTAGTCACTTGGGTTAGTGACCAAGTAGCATGTGAAAGTCTGAGAACAAACCTATGATAGAAATTTTCAAGACCAAAGAAGCTATGAAGTTCTATGAGGGTCCTTAGTGTGGGCCATTCTTGAATAAACTAAATATTTTTTGGATCAACATGGAACCATTCCTCATTCACAATGTACCTAAGGTACTAAACTGTTGTCATCCTAAATGTGCATTTATCAAGATTTGCATACAATTTGTGCTCTTGAAGAGTTTGAAACACCTTACAAAAATGTTGTAAATGTTCCTCCCATGTTTTATTGTAAATGAGTATGTCATCCAAGTAGACAACCACAAATGAGTTTGTGAAGGGTTGTAAGATGTCATCCATCATCCTCATGAAGGTTGTAGGTGAGTTAGTTAAGCCATAAGGCATAACCAACCATTCAAAGAGGCCATCCTTAGATTTGAGTGAAGTCTTCCATACATTGGTGGGATTGATGGGAATTTCGTGATAGCCAAATTTGAGATCAATTTTGGTGAAGAACTTTGCACCATAGAGTTAGTCCAGTAGGTCATCAATCTTAGGGAGAGGGTAGAAACTCTTCACAGTGATTTTATTCAAGGCTTGATAGTCAATGTAAAGGCTCCATGTTCCATATTTATTTGGTGTTAAGATAATTGGGCTACCATAGGGTGAAGATCTTGGACTGATGTGATCCTTTTGGATCAATTCTTGAATCTATCTTTTTATCTCATCATTCTCCAAAATTGATCTATGATACATAGGAATGTTAGGCAAAGGTGATCCTAGGATCAAATCGATAGAATGTTTTACCTAGAAATGTAGCAGAACTCCTATGGGTGACTTGAATAAGTCATCATATTCTCCTAAGATACATCCTATTTGCTTTTATTTTTGTGTTGATTATTTAGTTAGGACTGCAACATCAGCCTTCTTGGATTTCTATAGTTTGACCACCATGAGATCAAATTACTTTGTCTTCTCCACTAATTTCTTACATTGCTTAACACTGGTCAGGGAGACAAATGTGGGAGGTGGTACCTCTAGTACCCTGTAGCACCATGTTCTAAGAGTGAGGGTGATTCTTTAGGTTCATGATTCATAGATGCCATGTCGCTCATACATGAATGGCTAACTAAGGAGTACGTCATAAACACCTAAATTGACCACATCACACAAAACTTCATCTTGGAAAGGTTTTATTACATATGAATGAAGACACTGATGGGTGACATGGAAGTCTCTCCCTAGACTCAACCATCCAATATTGTATGGCTTTGGATGAGGCTTCATGGATAGATTTAAACTTTTCAAAACTTTAGCAAAGATTACATTCTTTTGACTCCCACTATCAAGAATGAAATTTAGAGGCTTACATTTTACCCATAATTTGGAGTGAAATGATCTTTCATTGTCATCTATCCTTTCCTCACAAGTCTATGATGAAGTGATGATGGTGTCAGGCTCAACATCTATAATTTATTCTTCATCCTCTTCGACTATCAGTTGTGTATGAGATAGAGTAGTAGATGTTGAGTATTGTGACTCAAAAAGTAGTGACTTGATTGCTCGACATTCTTCTTTAGAGTGAGTTCTAATTTTGTGATAATCACACCATTTTCCAACCTTCCCCTTCTGGGATTTCTTATCTTGAAACTCCTTTTGCTTATAATTTTGGCCTCGTGTTTGACCTTCCTTATCACTTTTCTATTTTTAGGGATAAATCTTCATATTATGTACCATTATAGTCCACCATGATATTCGAGAGTATTATGTTTCTCACTTTCTTGGATGCCCAATCTTATAGATAAAGAATGAAAAATATCTATTTAATCTTGAATAGCTTGGTCTTTACCTTGGTGAAGTTGTTGCCATTGTATGTATAGATCATCATATGCTCCAATGGGATATTGTTCTTCTTTCACCACTTCCACAAAATCATTCTAAGTAGGTTCCACCTCAAGGCTAATTTCATCTATACTAAACCATTTTTTTTACACTTCCCACCAGTTTTTCATGGGCAATGATGTTTTCAAAAGAACAAAAGTGATCTTTTCTCCATCAGTGAATTTATTTACAGAGAAGTAGGAAGACAATTGATCTAACCAATTTTCTACTACATTATCATTGATTTTGCCTTCAAATTTTGGAATATCAAAATTCACCTGAACCTTGAAGGGTGTTGGGGCACTAAAAGGATGTTCTATGGATGAGGAGCTAGAAAGTGTAGTTGAGGAGCCATAATTTCCCATCAAGAGTTGTTGAAGAATTTGGGAAAATTTTTGCAGCATCTATGACTATTTCTATTAGAGGGCTTCATTCACCATTTCATTGAAAGGATCATATGTCTCGATGTCATCTACCATTTGAAGTCATTTGGAGTGAATAGGTGGATAGTTTGGAAGATCTGTTATTTTCCCCCTAAGCTTCTTGTAGCTTGACCTCATCCTCAAGATCATACACTCTCAAGACAAACCACTCTAATACCACTGATCTAAAACTTAGAAGTTATAGTTGATAAATATCTCAATAATAAATAAATAACATAGTAACAATGAATTCTCTAAGAAGAAATGTATTATTACTCAAGATCGCAATACAACTATATGTTTATCTCTAGGAAGAGATGTCTGATTTTCCATTTCAAGTTACATATTTATTTATACTCATTTTTAAAGTAGGGGGAGCATGTTAAAGGTCACCAATATTTAGGGATATTAAGTGGTTCAACTTCCATGATTTAAAACAATAAATAATTCTAGTAATTACTATTTTTAGACTGCACTACTAAAATTAAAATTTGGGGCACTTCCATTGGGTGTTCGGGGGTTAAACTTCATAAATAAAATATATATGCCATCTCATGATGTTCCCCTCATTATTATATTTCCAATGGTTCAAACAATGAGTCAATTAGATCTACGGTGCAAAAGTTATGGCTCCTAGAAGTTCCATCATCAATTGGCGTGGAACTGTCACCTAAATTGTCACCTAAATTGTTGTCTAGATCACAAAGAGATGTCACATTAATTCCTGACCCTTCATCTAATAATAATTTATGAATTAGGGTGGTATTAATGGCTATTTTGATAAATATAGATCGATCATTGGATCAAAAGAGAATTTCATCATTGATCATATCTTCTTCAAGGAACTTTATAGAATATTTTGATGAAGGGAAAATAGATTTAATGGTATGAAATTCTGTAGGTTGAGGCTTTTGATAAAAAAATTCCTCTTCTAAGGTTTCTTTTATTTCTTAGAGTTGTTTCATTTGTAATTTATGATGATAGGGAGAAGTGTGAACTAACTCCATGAGATGAATTTTTGGAGGCATAGAGTTGAGTTTTTCTAATAAATTCCAATGAATTTTATAAGAACAAGAACTAATATGAGGATTTTAAGGTAAAATATGTTTAGGAATAATAAAATTTGTTGGATGTTTGGATTGAGGAAGTGTTTCCTCATTGGTTTCCAAAGATAAGTTAGTAGTAGTATCTTTGAGAAGTTCATCTTATAGTGATGGTTTCTTCAGTTTGCTAACATGATATTTTTAGGTTGGTTTGTGTTGATAATTGACCTTATATACATTAAAAATTAGGAAATGGCATATTATTGATCATAATATATGTCAATTACATAAAATCCTTATTTGATTATTAAGGGTTGGACGTAGAGAAAGTTTTTGGAATTTGAGAGGAAGAAGTTTTGGAAGCTTATGTTTTTAGAGGCATTAAAATAATATTGATGATAGATTTTGATCAAGACATCATGATTTTATGAATCTCTTGGCATATAAAAATAAAAAAATTGGTAATCCACTGACATATTTCATGTGAATGACTTATATTGTCATGAAACCTACAAAATTTATTAGGATAATACCATTTAAGGGATTACTAGGAAATGTGAATGGTTTAGAAGGTGCTAAAAGTTATTTCATTTCTTACATGGTTAATGGTGTATGGGAAGGTTTGGGACTTTCCCCTTTAGCTACTCTTGTTTTGGGTTGAGGAGGATTTCCAACTATTGCATGGGTTTAATGTTGGAAATATTCCTTGATTATTTTAAGGATGGGTTCAAATTATTTCATTAGAAAGTCTTGGAACTTAGATTGTTGAAGATCATCATTTAAATATTGGGGAGTGAAAATTCAAACCTTGTATTGGAGTTAAGGTGTTTAAGTCATTATGAAATTTTTAAAAAAATATCATCAATCATGTTGTGATTGGCCTTATGAGCCAATCCATCATTTGATAAAATCATGAGTTAATTCGGTGAGATATTTCTTAGCATTGGTGAAATGACAATTCGGTAAAATATTTCTTAGCATTGGTGAAATGACAATTCGGTAAAATATTTCTTAGCATTGGTGAAATGACTAAGGCAATTTTTAGGAAGATCATTATGTTGGAATTATTTAACTAAATGATTAACTAAATCCTCATGTTTCCATATACATTTTTGGGGAATTTGTTATACCATTACAATACATCACCAATAAATATTTTACCTAAAAGTTTAATTGTGGTGAAGGTATTAGTTTAGATCTAATCTTTATAAAGATTATCAAATGCCTTAAGAAAATATGTAGGGTATTTAGTCCCATGATATTTAATGGTTAGAGATATATTACCAATATTAATAGATACAATGAAAGGGAATAAAGTCTCATTAATGTGTTGAAGCATCTTATTATGCATGATAGGTTGGGAACTGACATTTCTTGTGGCATCTCTAAGAGGTGGAGTAATAAAAATTTTACTATTTTGGGGAAGAAAATGGGAAGATGATTAGCCATGTTTATCAAATGATGTTGTACTTTCATCATTTAAGATGTGTTACATGTTTGTCTGATGTTCATTTTTTTCACTATTTGTGCAAGAATTTGATGTGTATGAGTGTGTGGGTTGGTGTTAGTAGGAAGATTACCTAAATTGGTATAGGGGGAGGGTTGTAAGGTGGTATATTTATTAAGGTTAAATTAGATAGGATTGTACCAATCACCCCCACATGTGGTGAGATGTTTGAAAGTGGAAATTATATTGATAAGTATGAAAAGAATCTAAACCACCAATCTCATCTATTGGAATGATTTGAACCATGTTGAAATTGAAATATTAGGGATGGAAAGAGGTGATCCAAGAGTGAGGCTCCTTTAAATAAGTGAAGTTTGGAATAAAATAACATCTCATATAGCATTTAAATGGATTTAAATTAATTCAAAAATATTTTGAGATTGGATTTAATGATGCTTAAGGAAAGAATCTGATAATAGGAAGCAAGAAATAAAAATAGAGATAGAGTTGGCCACACTTAGAATAGTATTAGCCAACATGTACAGAGTCAACTGGGTCGATAAGGCATGGGATAAATATCCATAGAATAAGATGAAAAAGATAGTTGAACTGGTTAATAATGTTATATAAAGGATAAAATTGCAACACGATAAAAGGATACACATTCCTATGGGATAAGTTGAATTATAGTGTTAAGCAAAGAATATACTGAGAGGAGGGTGAATCAGTATATTATATATCTTAAAAATATTTCCTTTAACCAAATTCTACTTAATCAAACATTCAAGATATGCAATAAAACTCAAACAATAATCATCCACACAAGATAGAGAGACACACCAGATATAACATGGAAAACCAATGTGGGAAAAACCACAGAGAATCAATCTCAAATATATTCATGACAACAAACCCATAGGAGCACCATACCCTTTTGCCAAGTACAAACCTTAGCTATAATTCATGAGCACAAACCCATAGGAGCTTCAAACCCCTTTGTTGAGCACCAACCTATAGGAGCACCAACCCCTTTGTGTATACCACACACCTATCTCTCAATGTTGATATCTCAATAATTGATAGATCAATACAACATCTCCTTCCTCTCTCTCACCTTTTCTCTTCTAAGCTAGATATAAAAAATACAAATCACATTCATCTCTCATAATTTCTCTTCTAAGCTAGATATTACAATATCAAAATCAACCTCACACACCCATATTACAAATGGCTACTCAAGTCTTTGTTTATAGTTTTCCAAATGACCTTTGGCCTTCCCCCTTTGTGACCTTTCAATCCTCATGGAAAATGGCACCAATCTTGGATGACCCTTCATATCCAAGCATTTGAAAAGTCATGTGGTGACCCTTCATGACCAAAAACATCTTTCCCACTTTTATCCTTATCTTTGGCAACTTTTCGTATTCCTCAAAGTGTCCCTTCATGAGAAATTCACCCTTTACTCTTTTGTCTTCACTTGGTGACTCTTGGTATTCCCCAAGATGACTCTTCAAGGTAAAATGTGTCCCATCCTTCTTTTGTCTTTATCTGGTGACTCTTCAACTTCTCTATGGGCCCTTATTTTGTCTCATATGCAACCAAAAATATATTCATTAATATTAAATAAATATTAACTCATTTTAGCCAAGATAAACAACATTAAATGCAATGGGGCCTTTATCACCAATAATACTAAGCCTTTGAAATCAATGACAATATTTCCAACAATATCCCTCTTTTTCATTGATGGTAACCTCAATCATGAAACTACCATATCCTGTCACCTGCACATATCATCATTTGAAAACATACGGTAACTCCCCCTTACTATAGCAACCTATACCTATTCCTTATACCTATTTTTTGCACCTGTACCTATACTTATTATTCTCCCCCTTTGACATCAATGGCAAAGGGCCTACCTAGAACTAACACTTAGCTCCCCCTCACTTGATGCTGAACATCAATGGTATGAAGTAATATAAATTACTCTCAACTCCTCTCGCTGATCTTTGAATGTATCCTTTGATCATGCCTTTGAGAAGATATCTGACAAAACATATACATTGTTCCCTATCCTTTGAGCATCTACAATCAACTCATTTTAATCTTTTCTTCTAATCTCACAACCTTCAACATGAAACCTTAATGTGTATCCTTGATCACAAATTTGACTAACACTCAACAGATTATACTTAAGACCTTTTACATACAAAAAATTTTTAGTCTTAGTTCTACCATAATCCAAACTCAAAGTACCTTTTTTGGCTATCCTAGCGGTGGTTTTATCTCTGAATCTCAGTGTACCACCATTTATCTTCTTTAGAAAAATGAACTTAATTTTATCACCTGTCATATGCCTCGAACATCTACTATCAATTAACCATGGCTGATCTTTACCTCCCACATGCAAAGCTAGCTACACCATCATATAATCTTCATGTTGTTTCTTCTACCATGAACATGTCTAAACCTTCTCCCTGATGAATGGAGCTTTGAAACTCTGATCCTTCTTCTTGATGAATGGAGTTTTAAACATCTAATTCTTCTTGACTGACTCAAACACACTTCTGCAATACCAAGCTATGTGTCCAAAATTGTTACACTTGTAGCATATTATGGTATCTTCATTAAAACTTGATAGAGGAGCAAAAGAGTTGTGGCTTCTACTTGACTCTACTTGACTATCCTTCTCCTTATTTCTGAAATTGTTAGCTCTATTTCTACATTCTACTTTCTTGTGACCATATCCATTATAATAAAAACAATAGCCATAAAAATAAGACCTGTCTGTATATCTCTAACCTAATTACCTTTTGTAGCTTTGTTCCTTCTAGCCTTCTCTATTTGGAATGTCCTCTGTATTCTTCACTTCTTCCCTTTCTGTTTCCTCTTGTGTCAAAGCTTCAGCATAGCTATTTTTCTTTTCAAAATTGATCCTTGTTTTATCTGAATATGCTTTTTGACTTTCCAATATCTTATTCAGCATGTTAGTGCTATCTTCAAATTTTGAATCACTGATCACTTTATCACTAACTACTTTCTTAATATCTTCTTTTAAAGAGGCAATTTCAATAACATACCTTTCACAATCTTTTCTTGCTATTTCCAACTATGCTTTGAGATCTTCTTCATTTTTCTTGGCTTCTTCAAAGTGTGCTTATAGATCTTCAATAATTTCCTTTGACTCTTGTTCATTTTTCTCAATCTAGAACTTTAACTTTCGATTCTTCTTCTGAATAGCTTCTAACTCTTCTATGGCACAATTGAGTTCTCCTTCCATATACTTCAACTTCCTCCTCTTCTACTTCTTGATCATCATCATGTATGGCCATGAATAAAATCTCTTCTTCTTCTGAATCGTTGACTCCACTATCTTCACCTGAGCTAGGATATTTAGAATACAAGCTCTTCTTCTCAAATCCCTTCTTAGATTTGTCTTTGAAATTCTTCTTGTATGTAGGCTTTTATTCTTCATCATCTTTAACTTCATCTGGGCATCTAGCTAAAAAATTTCCAATCTTCCCACAATTAAAACATTTAAAAGGTAATTTTCTTGATATTTACCTATTCCTCTTTTTGGCCTGTGAATGAAAAGTGCTTTATTGTCATCTTCATCATCACTGGAACTATCACTTGATTCTTGAATCTTAGATTTCTCCTTCTTTGATGTCTTGAAAGCTACTTCTCTCTTTGAGGGTTTATCTTGTTCTGTTCGTATCTCATATGCCATGAGAATACCATGAAGTTCATCCATCTTTAGCTTGGCTAAATTCTTCATCTCCTCAATTGCCAAAACCTTTGCATCATATCTCATTGGTAGAGATCTCAAAACCTTTTGCACCACTGTTGACTCTTCCAATGTTTCTCTAAGACCTTGAATCTAATTTACTATCTGATCAACTCATAAGAGATAACTTGCTATATCTTCTTCTTCTTCCATCATCAAACTTTCAAACTACCTTCTAAAAGTCTGCAACTTAGCTTGCTAAACCTTTCCATCACCTTTATAAATATTCTCAAGTTTTACCCAAGTTTCATGAGTATATTTACATTACATAACTTTAACAAAATTAGATTCACATAAACCACATAAAATAGCATTTAAAGCTTTAGCATTACATTCACTTGCCTTCTTTTCTACTGGAGTAATTGTAGATGTCTGTGGCTCTTCATATTCCTCTACCACTGATTTCCATATGTTGAATCCAAGGGCCATCAAATAAACCTTCATTCTCATGCTCCAAAAAGCATAATTCATCCCATCAGACAAAGGTTCCTTATTTGTAGAAAATCCTTCCTGTAACCCAGCCATTGTGCTTTCCTAATCTACCTTCAAGCTATAAAACTTTTCAAAAAAGAACCTACTTTGAAACCAATTGTTAAGTACAAAATATACTGAGAGGTGGGGGTGAATCAGTATATTATATATCTTATAAATCTTTCCTTTAACCAAATTCCACTTAATCAAACATTCAAGATATGCAATAAAACTCAAACAATAAACATCCACATAAGATAGAGAGAGACACCAGATATAACATGGAAACCCAATGTGGAAAAAACCATAAAGAATCAATCTCAAATATATTCATGAGAACAACCCCACAGGAGCACCATACCCCTTTGCCAATTACAAACCTTAGCTACAATTCATGAGCACAAACCCACAAGAGCTTCAAACCCCTTTGTCGAGCACCAACCTAACACCTATTCGTGAGCACCAACCCACAGGAGCACTGATCCCTTTGCTAAGTACCAACTTAGAAATAATTTGTGAGCATTAATCCACATGAGCACCAACCCCTTTGTGTATACCACACACCTATCTCTCAATGTTGCTATCTCAACAATTGATAGATCAATACAACATCTCCTTCCTCTCTCTCACCTTTGCTCTTCTAAGCTAGATATAACAAATACAAATCATATTCATCTCTCATAATTGCTCTTCTAAGCTAGATATTATAATATCAAAATCAACCTCAAACACCCATATTACAAATGGCTACTCAAGCCTTTATTTATAGCTTTCCAAATGGCCTTTGGCCTTCCCCCTTTGTGACCTTTCAAGCCTCATGGAAAATGGCACCAATCTTGGATGACCCTTCATATCCAAGCATTTGAAAAGTCATGTGGTGACCCTTCATGACCAAAAACATCTTTCCCACTTTTGTCCTTATCTTTGGTGACTTTTCATATTCCTCAAAGTGTCCCTTCATGAGTAATTCACCCTTTACTCTTTTGTCTTCACTTGGTGACTCTTGGTATTCCCCAAGATGACTCTTCATGGGAAAATGCATCCCATCCTTCTTTTGTCTTTATCCCATGACTCTTCGACTTCTCTATGGGCCCTTATTTTGTCTCATATGTAACCAAAAATATATTCATTAATATTAAATAAATATTAACTCATTTTAGCCAAGATAAACAACATTAAATGCAATGGGGCCTTTATCACCAATAATACTAAACCTTTGACATCAATTATAATATTTCTAACATATAGATGAATAAATTGAACATATGAAAAATACATATAGTCAAATAATTCAATTGTGTACTTAAAAATGGAAAACTAAACAAGTTAATAAGATACATAGTCATATAAGGTGACTGTACTAAAGGTAAACAAGATTGACAGTCTGTAAGAGGCTATATCAATAAGGATGATAGTGTGCTAAAAATAAAAGATATTTTACAAGATAATATCTAGGAAAATGAAATGAAGCACACAAGAAATTGGATCAATGTGATATATCCAATTGGAATACACAAAAATAGTCTTGCACTAACGTTGTCAAATGTAAGTTTTTTAATACAAAATATAATGATCAAAGATCAAAAAATAAATTTGAAAGTAAATTCTAACTAATTTGTCATTTTCAAGTGTTGTTAAGTTATAATAAAGTTTAAATTAATGTGATGGGAAGTTGGCTATAAGAATTAACTAGAAATAAATTTATGGGTAGTTTCAGGAAATTTAGGATGAAATGGAAATATATTGACAATGTTAGTGGCTTGGTATTGGGGCCTACCCCCTCATTTCAAAATCTTGTAAAAATAAGGATATTGGGTGATTTTATAATATATACCATCAACCAAATGTTTATATTTGGCCAAAAATACAAGTTGACTTCCCCCTTGGTGATGAAATCCATGTAGGTAGACCTTGGGAAGACAAATGTTTAATTTTTTTTGTGTAAAGTGATTTTGAAGTGTGTGTAAAAGAGGAGAATAGTGGGACTAAATTAGTAAATTAAAAAACTGCATAATTAATCTATTCTATTTCTCTAAGCATGTAAGTAAATGAAATGAAAATTAAACTAATTAATAAAAAATAGGTTAATTATTTTGACTGTGAAGAGTATAGAGTTGGTTCATGTGACAATGTATGTAAACAATGTAGAACAAAGTCGACTAGGTCGTTACTACTCTATGGTAGCAAGATCTAGAAGAACACAATCTAATAGGTCAATTATGTCTTCTATATAGAAGATAAGCTACAAAGCTATGTCAAGCTACTCAAGCCAGTTTATTATAGGTCTATATTTTTATAGATTCCAAACTTGTGAAAAACATTATTGGAAATGAAAGGATGAAATGACAAAGAGGGTAAGAATGAACCTTGGTGGTTTGAAGATGATTAGATTGAAAATTTATATACTATGATGTTCAAGGGTTGATTTAAATATTCTACAAATAGAGTTGATTATATTGATGGAATTTATAGAACTTGTGTGCTAAAAAAAGTTACAAATAGAGTTGACTGGCTCGACTATGTCTACAAATTTGTATGTTGAAAATAATAACTAAAAATAGTTGACTAGTTTGACTATGTATCAAATACTATAGATAAATAATAATATTGTTTTAAGGTGATTTATTTAGTCACCTGTATTTGGAAAAGACCTACACAAACATAATATAGTCATTTTGGGGAAACTATTTGTTAAGCCTGTGCACAAACTATTAGAACTATAACAACAAGTTTAACAAGTTATTTCAAAAATATAAATATAAAATATGATGATAAAATTAATGTGTGAAATAAAACCTACAAGGATTTGATTCAAGATGGGTTCACTAGAATGTATACAAAGGAAAATACAACTGACCTATTAATCAATCCTAGATTAGAGAAGATAAATCCTAATTACACTTACGTTCTAATTGTTGATACATTATATATTCAATGGCATGACTGATATGGATCCACTATACCTAAATGATGTATCTCTTACCATGATAGCATCACTAGAGAGGGTTTCAAAGCCTTAAGTCAAAAAAACTATGCAATAACCCTATTTAGGTCATATATTTTCATATTCACCAAGTAAATGAAAATTAAAGTAAAATATAATCTATTGTTCACCAAATATTATTGCACTAAATGGGGGTAACAAACATAAAAATTAAACATGCATAGGAGAATCCTAATTAGGATATGCATAGATAAAACCCTAATGCATGGAGAGAGTAATATCTACTAAAATAGAGTAAAGTTGGAGATACTTACCTTGAAGATAAACCCATCAAGATCTAATCTCTCCCTTGGCCAAATGTTCTTTATAAGAGTTTGTTATGGTTTTAAGGATCAATAAGAAAGGCCTAATCATCCAAGACATTTTCATAAGAAAAGATTCTTAACCAAGTATAAAACCTAAGCAATAACTCCTCATTTAAAATGATAATTTTATACATTGTAAATAAATGAAAATGAATCATTTACTCTATTGTCTCTCTTAAATGGTGAAATGAATGTGTATATATAGCTAAATATAATGCTATACATTCTGAAAGTTTCACTGATAAGTTACCCTAATTCAACTCTATATCATTATTTGATAAAAAAATTAGGTCTCAGTCTAGGTTAACCAAATCTAACCTAGACCAATAATTTACTTTTAACAAATTAATTACAAATTCAGCCCACGCTAGCATTGTATTGTAAACTATCAAAAAGTTTTATGGCTTAGATAGGTGTTAAGGAATTCAATTACAAGGAGGAGTGTGTAAGTGAGGTGTCAAATCTTAGTTATGTACATAGGTAATGGTTATGTATATATAAAGTGGTGGTACAGGGAATAAAAATCTTATGAAGTACCAAGGGTCTACCCACCCCTTTCTTGGTGCACCCTTTAAGGCATGAACCTAGATAGATTGAGACTCAATGGTTTCTTATAAGAGATAAAACATCAATAATTGATAAAGTTTGAAAATATTATGTGTATACACTTTGATGCTTACATGTTTTAGTTCTCATACACAAAAAATAGAGTAGAATATGAAAATTTTATCCTTGAATTATAGTTTACACTCAAATACAATGTTAGATTATTAAGGATCTTTAATGAATCTAAACTAATGGTTAATCTAATCAAGAATAGGTATTAGTGTAACTCACCTAAATAATTACAAACATAGATCATGTGACTTGATTCATTCCTTTGAAGTATTCAACATCAAATCCATTCCTAGATATCAAATGTAGATGACTGATTCTCTGGCAACCTCAAATGCTAATACCACACCACTCTAGGATTCAAAGATGTAGAAGTTGTTAGTGGAGCTAGTGCATTTCCCCTCCATCTAAAATAATGTGGACAATTTATAGGTGTTCAAAGATGATCAACAACTAGTGAAATTCATCAACATATATGGAGCTTTCAAAGCTTAGATAATTAATGAAAAATATGTTTAACCCATGCATGGTAAATGCCTAGGAGAAGATGACATTTTGTAACTATAGGAGAATCACATCCCTCTAGGCATGATATCCTTAGAGCAATATTTTGATCTTGATCCCAAAGCTTGTAATTAAAAACCACCAAGAGAAACTGAATAAGCTTTTGACAAAGAAAATTTGGGCACCAACCAACACCCTCAATAGGTGAATTTAGGCCTAAGTTACACTCAAATTAAAAAATAAAATTTTAAATACATACGAGAAGAATGCAAAGATGTAATAGCCTAAACATATGAAAACTTGGGAGTCTTCGACCCTAGAGTCATTAATCACACTATCCCATTGAACCCAAATCATAAGCCTTTATATAAAAGGTAGAGTCCAATAAATCTAATTTTAGAACCTCTAATCCATACATAAGTATAGAAGCTACTTGAGGACAAAATTGTTTTCCCAATTAATCACTCTACTTGGGTAGCCAATTTGGTGCTAGTCAAAAAAGATAGTAGAGATATCAGACTCTATTTTAATTTTAGGAACCTAAACTAATCCTTAAGAAATATAATTACCCCTTTCCTAACTATATTAGGTAATTCAAATGTGATGTGGATCAAAGATGATGTATTCCTTAGATGGATTATCTAGTTACAATTAGGTACTCGTAAAGGTATATGATCATATGGAGACTACCTTCACAACAAAGTGGGAAAATTTTTCATATAAGAGGATGTTATTTGACCTAATTAATACGTGAAAAATATGTCAAAGATCCATGGACTTTGCATTCTAGGGGTTGGTTATAAGTGAATCATCATATACATGGATGAGCTTATTGTGTTCTCCAATAATAGATTTGATCATGTACACCATCTCTAAAAGGTGTTTAACATATGTAGAAGGTATAGAATGTCACTTAACCTAAAGAAAAGAATATTTAATGTTATTAAAGGGAAGATGTTAGGCCATATCATCACTAATGGGATATCCATTGATCTAGATCAGGTGTTGGCCATATCCAAGTTGACACATCTGAACAACAAGGAGCTAAAGTTTTTATTTGGTAAGATAAACATTGTAAAAAACATCCTTTTTGGATTTGTAGAGATTATCAAGCCATTAAATGTTATGGTGAATAAATATGCTAAGGTAGAGTGGATGACAGATGCTGAGATATCTTTCTAAGACATCAAAATTGACATTACTCAAGTTCTAGTTTTGATTAATCCAAACTTTAATAAGGATTTCTATCTCTATTATTTTTCTCTAGAACATATTTTGGATACTATGCTTACCCAAAATGTATAATAAAATGAGCATATAATAACTTTGATGAGTACCAATATAAAGGATGTTGAGTTAAATTACTCTATGATAGACAAACAAATTTACACCTTGATTAAAGTTATCAATAAACTCAAGAATTAGATTTTGTGAAATAAAACATATGCCTTCATTCTAGATCCTAATGGAAATATCATGCTCAAGTATAATTTACTAGGAAAAATAATATTCAAACGGATGGCCAAAATCTAGGAATTTGACCTTAAAATCAGGCCATCAAAGATAGTAAAAGGTCAAGGTATTATTCAATTGATGACTGAGAGTAATCCATGAATTAGTGTTGACCATATTAATGAGACTAAAGTAATAGGTGATGAGTGGTACACTCAAATCATACATTTCTTTCTCACATGTATGTGTCCTCTTAAATTAAACATTAAGGATAGATGACTAATCCTACTCAAATCAACTCGTTACATGATCAAGAAAGGAGTATTTTATAGAAATAAATATGAAGTCATCTATTTTATATGTATTTAAATATAAAAGGTTGTAGATATATTGAAAAACCTCCATCAAAAAATTAGTGGGCATCCCTTAGTAAACACAACAACTCATAAAATTTTGAAAATGGGATGTTACTGGCCTATGATCTTTAGGGATGCCCACAATCATGTCAGAACCTTCCATGACCATTGGTTATTTGGTAAGAGATAAGTGAATCCTACCATGCCTTTGAAATTAGTCATTAAGGGATTCCATTTTACCAATGTGGCCTTAATTTTATTAGGGTGATAAACCCAAACCATTCAGTAGTAAAAATGTTTCTCCTAATAGCTACTATATATTGTGCTATGTGGACCTAATCTATAACCATAAAGAATCCTATATTAATCAATGTCATTAGGTTTATATAAGAAAATATACTGACTAGGATTGACACTCCCATTTCCCTAGTTTGTGATAATGTTCCAGTTTTTTAATATTTTGAATTTATAGAATGGGCCTATGATAATCAAATCACAATCAAGTTTCTTCAAACTACTACCCACAAGGAACTATACTAGACAAGTCTAACAATAATAAAAAAATATATATCATTAATAATTTGACATAATTCAAACCCATAAAATTACTTGTATTATTAAAATATGCATTATGGGTAGATAGAAAAAGGCATAAACAAGCCTCTATCTTCACATTTTCTACTAGTGTATGGACAACAACTAATCTTCCCTATTACTCTTAAGATACCAACATACCAATTCATGTAAGATTACATGGGAATATATGAAAGAGTATAATTTAGAATATTAGATAGTCTATATGGAGGAAACAAGAACTAAAGCACTACACAACTATAGCAAACTTCAATATATTATCAAAAGATGGCTTTATAAAATATCCAAGACAAAGGCCTTCAAGATCTCAAACTTGGTGATTATATGGGATAAATCACATGAGAAGAATGGAAAACAAGATAAATTCAATCCTTTTTGGATAGGACCATATAAAATATTGGAGATCATAGGTAAGAATGCCTTCTAATTTAAAGACCTCCGAAGTAATGACCTCATGTTTCTTATCAATAGATAGGTTTTAAAGCACTAATTCATGGCTACTCTAAATAGAGATGCATCTAAGTAAATTTTGAGTGGATATTTATACTATGGGTAGATTAAATTTATTATTTTCTATATTATATCTCCTAATTTATATATTATAATTCTTACTTTCTAGATTAGATTTGCTACCTTCTAGAATTAGTTTCCCTTAATTTATACATTTTGTTTTCAACTAATTAGTTGTGTGTTTTATAGATTAGTTTTATAAAGTTTTGGATAAAATTTATCAATTTAATACAATCAATTAAAAAATACATGCCAAAAAAAAAGTGGACCATATGTAAGGGAGGATGATTGGTATTCACAAGGTTTTATTCTAGTAGTACTAGATTGTTTGGGATTGAGGTATGTGATGTGATTAAGCTAGGTTCTACCTAGGTGGAATATGTTCTTAATTTTTTGAGATTTACTATAATATAATCATAATTTTTTTTATATCTACTTTCCATTTCCAATGATTAATTATACTATTTCATGTTAAAACTTGGGTGAAAGATAATAAACTTAGAAAAAGAAACATATTGACATTGACATATTGAAAAAATAAGTTATATTATACATACACCCAACCAACGGTGGTCCCCAACATTTCTCCATCTATCTATGTAAACACACACACACACACACTCACTCACTCACACACACACACACACACACACACACACACACACACACACACACACACACACACACACACACACACACACACACACACACACACACACACACACACACACACACACACACACACACACACACACACACACAATCCTAAAAATTGATAGAAAATGAGTGATTCAATTAATCTCTACCAACACTATGGACATCTGGTAGGGAGTAGATTAAGGGTTCAAGTGGAATCATAGGTATATTTATTGAGTCTATGGACACCTAAATGGAATCAAAATAATGCCCAATCTTTCCTTATTATTTGGTCATAAAATCAAAAGTCAAAATGAAATGTATAATGGTTATTCATCTCTTTGTTAAAACTTTCATCACCAAGAAGAACTGATTTTGCTAGATCACACAGAAGTCCAAGGAATAGAAGGGGTTAGTATGCTGCATGAGGAATTAGGAGTCTATTTTAGAGTTTGTTTTTTATTATTTCTTTCTCTTTTGGATCTAAATTTTTGTTGTGATGCATTACAAAAATTCTAGGTTATCAAAATACTCAAAAATATTTTCCCATGTGAGTCATCATTTGTTGTGTTCTAACACACACACCCCATTTTAAAAAATATAAATAAGGACCCAATATTAATTTAACATCCTTTGGTTTTATTATAAATCATAATTATATAATATAAAAGTTTTAAAAGCATGAATTCAAATAATTTATCTAATGCTTTAGAAATTTGCTAAACTATCATGGCTTTTATATTACTTTCTTAATGAAATTCTTAAGTTTCATACTGTTTAATCATAGTTATGTCTAATTGATATTATATGATTTAATATTTGAATTATATTTTATTTGAGTGTTTATGTTCATGGTCTAATTTATGATTTATATGGCTAATCAGGCTGGTGTGTTATGTTGTTTATTATATTTATTATATAAGTCACATATTTTGAACATAATATCTTACACTTGGACATTTCCCAAACCATCCTAGGACTCACTCTTGCCACACATCATCATTTAACTCTTTTGGAACACTAAGTGAAAATTATTCAAGTCATATCAACCTCCCAGAGGTGATGTTAGTGAATCATTTTATACAGATGGTCCCAGGCAAGCAGAGTAGCAAGAGGCATCCATACATCATCATCCCAGTCACTTGGAAACCTAAAAATGATGTCATCATGAAATTTTTTATGGATAGTTCCTATTAATTAGAGTAGTGAGAACCATATATGTGTCACCATATTGCTATCCTAGAGGTGATATTAGTAAGGACCCTTGTGTGAAAGACTTGGGGTAAGCAGAATAATGAGAGTCATCTACTTGTCATCATCAAACTAACCTACATCTTGAAGGGTAAATTACAATTTATCATCTCTAAACCACAAATATAATGATAAAATAAAAACATGTCCTCTAAATCCATGTAATTAAACATAAAAGACACCATTGTTAAGTATAAAAGAGCCAAAAAGAGACTTTTGTCATATTAAGATGAGTATGCATTCAAAAAAATGCAAAAGAAGCACATAACATTAAAAAGGTTTTAGAAGTTAATTTTTAAGAATTTAAAATGAAAATACTAAGTAGGGAAAATTATCCAAATCCACTGCAACCAATAATTCACATGAAGTAATGAATTGATGCATTAAATTTTCAAAGTAGATGCCATTAAAACCATATATTTCAAATTTCTATACCCAATTAATTACATTGATTTCAAACATCCAAATGCACACTATGAATCCAAATCTCTCTGACACTGAATAAATTTATAACTTTTCATATAGAAAAATATTTTCAAAACATAAATATAATGGCGTCCACAACTTGCATTCTAGTTCCCTCTAAATACTTTTTTCAGGGATGATTGAATTTATAGATATAGCCTTTATTAGGAAACTCTACACCAAAAATTTAAACATTATTAATCCATTTGGGATGTGGTTCAAGCCTCAAAACATTACAAAATTGATGATCAATTATACATATTCACACAAATATACGCAAATGACCCATTGGCCATCAAAACAATGGGTTTCCATAATGTAATGGCTAAGACTAAGGTAGTACCATTCATATACCTCTTACTTTATTTATAAATGGATTTTTTTTGGAAAGATATTTCACTAATTAAAGCACTAATTGAATATATCATTAAAAATGCCTTTAATAAGTATTATAGACTTCTAGTGCTTCAGATGTCATATAGGAAAGATATGATCAACGCATGGTTTCTCAACAAAAATGCTATCATTAAGTTATAAGAATGGGTTGATAACCCAGGCAATTTCATATTCCAGGGCCCCACGACCACTTTACTTCCACTTTACCTATCATTTTATTCATGTTAGTGGTAAGAATTGATATGGGCCTTTTGAATAGGATATATGTTTTTTTAACCATTGCATATGTTAATGAGACATGGGTCCCTTTATTGGAATTAATTATAAAATCTAAGAAGGTCATAGCAATTGGAGACATCATTACCTCCAATTTGACTCTTAGAATCAAAAATACTGTAAGTTTATCAAATGACAACTTCTACATGATGTCATATATAGTGGATGATATAATTACAACCACTCATGATTTTTGGTACCTTTACAACCATCCATAAAATATATTAGAACAAGATATGTGATGAATTCAACATTATCCATATCCATAGGTTCAAGAAAAACATGGAAAGGCTAACTAAAACCTTTTACCCTATGTTTTATCAGGCTATTTATGAGAATAAAAAGCCAAGATTATTTGATCAAATAAATAAATATATTCATAAAATGGGTGATTAGTGGTTATACCTAGAGTACATAATATTCAAAATATAAGTTACTGGGGCACACCCCTTATACCTACCAAAGATTGTGGTAGATAAGGTTGTCAAATAATAAATTGATACTCAATTGATAGAGAGTGTTGACATTGATCTAAGGAAAGTAAAGTAGGTAGATACCCATCCTAGCCTTCTTAGTTCAGAATAATGCAATACAAAAGGTGGGAGTGTTTAAAAAATATTGGGAAAATTAAGATGCATTATGGTTTCACATGGGTGCCCTATAGATAGTGTGATCATAGAGGTAATGTCAAGGCTCAGCTCAATAAATATGATAGGAAAATAAAAAATAAACTATGGGAACTAGGCCTATGACCATGACAACATTTTCATAAATGTTGAAGATGATTCTGAGGTGGCTGTTAGGATGCACATAGCTAAAATTTCCATGATTGTGGTGCATAGGATCCAATATGATCCTAATATCACCAATGAAGATGATAAAAGGATTAATAAGTAGTAATGGGTTTCAAAACCCTTCATGGACCCCCTCCTCAAGTAGAACTAAGAACACAAGATGAAGTTGGCCTATCTAGGGTAGTTCATATTAAGGAGAGGGAGTGAAGTCTTCTAGCTTTCCTAATACACATAGTTGTTATTTCCTCCCCATAACACATAGTTAAGGAAGAAAAACATGCAAGTCTAAGTGGTTCAACTAATGTATTTTCTATATTTCCTTTTTCTCCATTGACTACATCATAATAGGTAACTCTCCATGCATTCTTATCTCATGGTTTTTTAATACCCTTCCTTTGTCACCACTATTGTAAATGCTCCAATCTCTTGGGAAATTATCATCACCATATATCATTCCACTAGTGTTGACTACCCTTCCCACTCCATGACCATCTACCACAACTACACTCCTCCATATCCCATTGCACCTTCAACCAGGAAAATATCTAATACAACTAAAATAATAATGATATACAAGGAATCTCAAGACCCCACCTATCTCTCATCAGAAGGTGGAAGGGAAGGAAGAACTAGAATAAGTCCTTAAGGAGAGGGAGGATAAAATAAGATGAACATAAAGATTAGAACCTATCATAATAGATGATAATAAGGAAGAGTGTAATATATGGAAGACTAAATATGAATCAACATCAGGGCCTGACACTCAGGAGTCATGGTCCATTAGTGAGACAAAATTAAACCCAAAAGATGAATGTCTAACTAAGGAAAGTTCCCACTTAGGTGGAACAAATTTTATATAAGGATATAAAGATGTCAACCAAAAGAATGATACCTTGGCATAAACTAAACTATTGTTAGATAGAGAGGGAAAGACAATAGGATAAGTAAAGTCCCAACTATAATCTATAGTACATGGGTCATCCTCAACTACATCTCCAATTCATCCACCTCAAATCATAGAAATGTCAACTATAGTAGTTAGTACACCATCTATTCCTCTTTTAGTTTTAACTTATTTAGGTTACATTATTTAGTGAATTTCTTAATTTTTGTAATTGAAAATAGTATGACACATTATTTACATTATTTTGCTCAAATAACTTAGCCTCAAATTTTTCCTATATTACCCATTTTTTACATCACATCTGAGCCTAGTATTATGGATCATATGGCCACAACTGTTATGAATGCTAGGGTTGTAAATACTTCCATCATATATTATTTAAATTTTTTAGGAAGAACTCCATTGAATTATACATTCTTTAGTAGGAGCAACCCTTGATCTTCTAATCTAAGCCAAGGTGTACATTTTGAAATCTTAGTGTCTACCCTGATATTTGTTGCACAAGCCATGCCTCCCAATCAATCTACATCGATATAAATGCCCATTGGCTGAGGGACATAGACGTAGACACATAATAATTCATTGTAAAAGGTAGAAGGGAAGGATAAGTACATCATAGACACACTAATCCAAATTTAGGTTATTGACTGGAGGAAAAATATTCATCATTTTCTTAAAATAGGGACATCATCACCTAAACCTATGTTACCTCCAAGGTCATTAATCATCACCTATAGAACAATTAAAGTAACTAATTACCTTTAATATTCTTTCATGGATCAGATAATTACAATAAGAAGAAGAAATAAGGAGACAAGATTTGGAAATAACTGATTAGCCTACAATTAAATTCTATTTTGATACATAGATAATAAATTTAAGAGAATTAAAGAGGAAAATTGTTATGGTTGAAGGCCAACAAATGCAGCTAGAGAAAAGAGAATGTATCTTCTCTTTAACTAAGAGAAGGAAGGTAAATCCTTCAATCCTAGATAAGATAAGGGAATAACCTTATAGTTTTGTAGATGTAATAAGAGGGGTGATCAAATAAATGTTTAAATTTTTTATCAAGATATGTAGAAACACCCAAAGCTAAGAACCATTCAAGCTCCCAAAGAGAGATTATATAATTTTTAGGGGACATTGAGAAAGCTTTTTGATACCATCAACTTAATAATGTCAACAAATACCACCTCCTAAATAGAATGGGGAAACATTATGAAATTATTTAATGAAATATAATATATTTATGGAAAATTTCATTTCATAATCTAGGTAATAATAAATAAGTCTAATGCCCAACTCAATTTGATGAAAACATATAAGGTTTCTTAAGCAAGGAATTAAATTCCTAAAAATAAGGAAATTATATTGAAATGACATCAATATATGTGGAAAATGGTCCAATAATTTTACAACCATGAGAGGGAAGTTATTTATATCCTAATAGAATTAAGAGTCTTTCAAGTATGCACCCCATAGGGGCAACTGGTATCTAGACCCATTTCATAAAACCTTGTGCAAGTAGAATTGGATAGCTTCAAAACATATATTGAAGGTATTTTTTATGAGATTAGTGATGAGCTAATGTGGATATTCAATTTTGTGAGAGAGAATATTATTAGGGTTAAAGTTTCACTATATAAACATAGGAAACTCATGGATGATCTTCCTTAGTTATTCAAAAGAGATCTCCTTCATTTTGAAACCATTGAGATTGATTTCCATACAAGTAATGTTCTTTATCTTTAGTTGGAGGTAGCTAAACAAATAACTATGGTAGAAAAGGTCTTGGTAGACCTACCTCAGACTCCTTGACTTCCTAAATATGCATTGGTACACACTTAGATTGGGCCAAATTATGTCCCACTTCCATAAGCTAATTCAGGCTCATCATTAGTTCTAATGATTGTTTCAGTTGTAACTTTGGTTATAAATCTAGTTACATCCATATTAGCTTCCACTTGAAATATGTTATAGTTTAAATACTTCTTTTAGTTCCACATCAACACCTTATAATTATATGCATGTAATTTTATGGTTTATTTAATATGGAACTTTTAGTTTTGGATTTATTTAACTTTTATATATATATATATATATATATATATATATATATATATATATATATATATATATATATATATATATTGTATTTTTGGAGAAAAAAAATCTATTATAAGCGATCAATGTTGTATATGCATGTGTTGCATGGGATTAGAACATAGTGTTATTTTATAATTATATTATTTGACTTCACTTGAGAGATGA
>JARHVA010002749.1:220000-225000 GCA_037957365.1 Torreya grandis
CCTAAGTATGGAAGACTAGACAATGGTGATAAGTTAAACTAATAGTTTAAGAGGCATATGAAGTAGTAAGGAAAGAGATGGAGAATATAAAATAAAATATAAATAAGATAAATAAGATAATATATTTAGAATGTGTAACCAATATAGAATATATTATAAATTTAATAAGGGAGTATAAAAGGAGTTAACCAAGAAGAAATAGTACATAGTGATAAAATATAATAATAAATATATCTTGGGAGGATAATAACCTTAGCATAAAGAGTGATTCAGAAATATATATCAATGGTAATATTAGGGAGATAAAATATAGATATAATGAATAAATTATTTTTTTAGAGGAAGGATTAGTTAATTCAAATATTATGCAAAAATATATGGTAGACATAGATGATTATGAACAGGATATTATCGGTGACACCCAACTTAAAAACATGAACTGTAAAATATACTATAAGGATATGATCCATTTTGACCAAATTCCATCCCATATGCCACTTCATGTTAGATTCAAACATAAATTTTTTATATAGTAAAATTTATATGTAGGAAAGGAAATAGAAAATAGTTACCAAAGTTTCAACAAAGACTTCAAAAGCATAAGAAAATAGGTAGAGATCTTAGGAAAATAAAAAAATTCAAAGGGAGGTAAGAAGAGATAAAGGAGAGATTAAAACATTTTTTAGACAAAAAAATATAATTAACCAAGAATATCAAGTATTACTTCAATAATAAGCACATCCAATGATTGGAGTAGTAGTGTAAAGAAAAAATCCAATGCCTAAAAGATGACACATAATAAATTGAAGTTATCATGTTTGAAAAATAATCCAAGGATCTTGGGCAAAACCTATTCATACTATACTCATATTTAATAATATATAAACTCACATTATAGAAAGTAATGTTGTTTGAATTATCTAGGATGCTAAGATATGATTTGTTAAAGTGGAACATGAAACAAAACACAAAACATGTAAATTTGTGGGTTGTTGTGAAAAAAAACATTCAAAGGAGATTTAAATTATTAAAACATCTCAATTAAGAGTTTAAATAAAATGAGATAACTAATATAAAATTAAAAGGACACTATGAAAGAATATGATCAATGATTTAATGAAATTGTGAAAAAAATAGAGGAACTGTTAAATGGGAAATTAAGTCTTGAGTGGTTTATTTTAGGCTTAATACCATACCTAAAAGCCAGTATGGATGGACATATATTTATTTATTTTATATACATTTGATATGTCATCACACTTTGAACCGTAATCACATAAACGAGATATAGATTCCTCCTTAAAAGATAACATATAGAAAATAAAATAAGAGTTACAGAATTACAGGGGAAACAAAAAATTCAAATGAAAGGTAAAATTTTACCTCACTACAAACCAAAAATCATCCTCCAAGGTATTTAATATGGTTAATAATTTTTTCAAAATAAAGGCATTAATATATATAATACCCATGCCAAGAAATGATAAAATGGGTGGTAGCAATAAAAGCATCTCAAACACCAATGGGCTTGTCACAACTTATTTAGCAGCAAATATATGGAGATATGATTTATGTTAGAATATTTATAACATATGAACAAAAACCATTAAAATTATGTCCAATTATGGATGTATCCCCACCAACCAACCAATTGATGTATTTTACTACTTGTGTGTCATCCAATCATTATAATCATATATTCTATACACATTGAGAGAGAGAAAATAGAAGAAATGAATATGGGAAACACAAGTCAAATAGATGTAATCACTAAAACTACATTTTTGAAACACTATTATACCTTACAATTTTAATCAATATGTAAACGATCAAAAAAATACAATAATTCATAATAAAAAATACACATCCACTATATTATAGAAATAATCAAGGTGTGCATTGAGAAGGAGGCTAATGTGGTTGAAAGTATAGATATTATAGGGAAAGAGGAAAATATAAAGTGGTTAGAGGACATAACCAAGGATATATATAAGATATATTACCTCTCAAATTTTCTACATTCAAAAACATTGGCCACATTTTGCAGTCACTAAAATTAGCATTTAATGCTAAAACAATGCAATTGTAACTATCCTTTTATACATACTTAACTCATGGTCAACTCAATATATATAAACTATTATTCATATATTTATATGAAAATTACCCTTACCCTCAATAAAATATGATACATGATGCTCCTATTATTCATTCCAAGTATCCTAAACTCTCTGTTAGACTCATCCGCACTTCTAGTTTAGTTATCTTTTCTCATCGGACAAGCATGTTCCTTCAAGACTATCCCACTCTCTAGTAGTGTATACATCTTTCATCCACATTATATTTCCAAATAATGACTAATTTATAAAATTAAAATTCACCTAATGGGTCATCTCAAATTTTTTACAAGTCCAATTCAAGGAATTTACCAAAATACCACCACATAAAGAAAAATTTTCAAAGGAGGCTACCACTTTTTAAAATTACCCTATTTATTATAACTTCAAATTGAGAGGAAAGGATCTATTCTTCTTAATTTTGAGACCTTACAACCCAAGTGGCCCTAATATAATTCTAAATACACCTTCAATATCATAAATCATTGTTGAAGCACTTAATCACACTAAGATTTCACAAACATATATCAATTCACTAGAATTTTACACACACCACCATAACATGGATAACTACATGTATTTTGACCCCTCTTTATAATATCAATATATAGGTAATAATCAACACATTAAGTGATAAATACAAGCACAACTTTAACCACTAAACCCTTTTCCCCATTTTCTCTATTTATCCTTTATTATCTATTAAGCTAGGGTTCCAATTGGATAATAAGGCACATAATAACCTAAAAAATAGATCAAAATATTACACATAGTGGCATAGGAATTATAGGGGAAGGCACACATATCACATTTCATAGAGGTAAAACATCCCTACTAGACGCTAGTGCACCCAATAGGCATAAGTGTAAACTAGCCTCATCCAAATAACATAAACTTATCCTAGGAGGATGTGAATCCCTAATCCTAATTCAAAGTAATCTCATAGAACCCTAAAATAATTTTTATAGTTACATCCATAGTCCTATATGCTTGATTTACAACTAATTCATTGTTATTTTGTACTTCCCTTTTAACACATTTTTATATTTAGCAAGTTTTAAATCCATTTGTGTGGTTTATTGGAATTCTTATTCATTAAGATTTTACTTATCATTTTTTTCATGATTATGATTTATTATCTTTATATAAATAATTTATATATAACATATTGATGAATTCATCTATTTATTAAATATTAAAAAACTATAGCTTCCCTTACAGTTTAATTCTATCCTCTTTGCCATCTCTATTAGGGTTTCAGATTTGTAATTTTCTATTTTTCATATAAATCATGATTATAATGCTAAAATTATGTATTGTATCATGGTTCAAATTATATTCATGTTATTTATAGGTTTTTTTCCTATAAAATGTAAAATATTTCAATTAAATGTAAGTCTATGGATGCATAATATTATGATAAAGATAAAATTCCATATTAATCAAGACCTTAATAATGAACATTTCTATGATGAGTATTATTTCATGGCTCAGTTGAAGTTACCTATATTAATACTAGATATCATCAAGGTTATATATTTCCTTTAATTACACCTACTCTTAGACTTTATAACTATATTAGCTCATATCCCACTTCTACTATTTTGTCGACACTACTTATGGATCATATGGTATGAGTTGTTATCACTAGATGAGGCAAGGTGACTCATAAGGAAAGACAAAAGAGGAACAACCAAAAGTAATCCATCCTCATCCCCAATTAAATTTAAATATATAAATGAATAAATATAAAGGGTATGATATCATTAATCTGTTAAGGAAAATGTGATCTTAGATTTCTATGTTATATTTTATTAAAAAGGCTACCATTTTCAAAGATATTTTATATCAAGAAATGAATCAAACACCTATGCCTAATGATATATATCCTTATTATTTTTCATACATTTTAAACAATTTAAAGGATATTGAAGATGTTATATTTTTTATAAATGAGTATTTTCCTACTCAGTCTACTATTTATCAAAATATTATTTTATTTTTACTAGTTCAATTTTAAAGTAAATCAATCAAAAGGGTGTTGATAGATGATGGTTCAGGTCTAAATATTGAAAATCTCACATTACTAAAAATAATGGGAATCAATATGTTTTATATTTAAAATAAATATATGAGTATAAAAGGCTTTGATGATGTGCCTTGTAAATATTTGGGTTATATCACTTTGGATATCAGGATGGGGCCCAAAATATTATCTAATTGGTTTCAAGTCATGACTAATCATTTTCACTATAATTTGATATTAGATAGGCCATATAAACATGAAATTAATGTTGTAATTTATCCATTACATTAGTGTGTCAAATTTCTACATGACAAATAATTATATGCATATCATGTTAATAATCAACAATTCATATATTACAAGATTATAAAATCTACCACTAAGAATAAACCATAGTTAAAATAACCTCACTCTACCATAGTTCTACCACTTAATATTATATCTATATACATAATTCATATATATAAGGTTGGTGGATCCATTACACATATAAATACAATCTACTAATGCTTCAAATTCACCATATTCACCTAAAAAAGGAGTCTAATATGAGGAAGCAAAGGAACTTCCTTTATAAATAAATTCATAAGATCCAAATTTCATATCTATAAAATATTTTGAAGATGATTCTAATTCTACTATCAATTATAACACAAATTCAATGCAATTAAATATTAACAACTATTCATATGGTTTGAATTTTACACCAGTTGACCCATGTGAATGTAGATATGATTCAAAGGTATTAATTTTGGTGAATGAAAACAAAGGACAAACACTAATTTTATATTTGATAATTGAAATAATGCATGTTTTAATACAAGTACTACACATAATATTATTTTATTAGGTTTACC
>JARHVA010002749.1:230000-252500 GCA_037957365.1 Torreya grandis
GTGAGGAATGATTGATTATTAATAATGCATATATACCAAGCCTTTTAGATAATATATTTCATTAAATTACTTAGGATAATCACAAGGATGAATTTTTTTTGCAAATTTTATGACTTTAGGGTGCTAGACATTTTCATTAGAAGATGACACTTGCATTGATGTAGGCATCTGATTGGGATCCAACTATTCGAGTAGCTATAAAATAGGAATAAGTCCATAACTTATATGTATATAATATAATTAGGTTTATAACATTCTAAGTATTATGGAAGGTCTAATTCATCAAAATAACATTGGTCAGACTAAGATAGAATAAATCTGACATAGAGATAGCGTATACAAGCCTTTTGGTAACACAAAAGTCTAAAATGTAAAGATACATCCATGATATGCATTTTTGAAGTGTAAAACACTAAAGTGATATATAATTCATAAATAGTGTCTAAATTTATGCCCCCCCAAAATATAATAAAGAAATTATTAGTTTAAAGGAAAATAAATGTGTACCTAGGTGTGTATAACACACCTTGTCTTTGTGTGAGCCTAAATTGAGAAATATTTTGGTGACCAACTTTAAACCAAAATTATGTTAAAATATATAATCAATGCATATAATATGAAATCAAAAACATTGAGATGATTGAAATTAAATATATAAAGTTTTAGGAGTACATCTGTGTATTAATGTAATTGCCTTGCTTTTTGGTAATTTGATTTGAAAATATGCATCATTATAAACCATTAAAATTTTTATTAAGACAAATAAAAATCTAGAAAGTGCATAAATATATAAATATTGGAGGATAAATGACCCCTATATTAGATCTAAATGTGATTTTCCACCTGATAATTGAGATTAGCTCAATCATGTAACCCAACCATACTTATTATATTATGAGCATGAGTAAGCAAAGTCAATTCACGCTATAAATCTAGTGAGTTTGAATGATGTGTTGAAATCCAACCTATACTCATGGTAATATTTAGTGATTTAATCACCTCAATCATACCAAAATCTGAACAAATTACTATAGTAGATTGGCTCAATATAGTTTATAATAGTCTAACACGATGAGCTAAAGTATACAGGATTCTTTTAAATCTAAAAACTATTTTGATTTTACAATTTAGGTTCCCTTTTCATATCATATTCACCTTATATATGTCTTATGTTAAAATCTAGGTATAAAAATGGTACCAATATATATAATTTTTCCACAAATGTGTATTTGAATAATATAAATATGAATTTTGTCTAATTCATAAACTATGTAAGTATGGAGGATATGTTTGCATAACATGTCCCCACTAGTTTGAAATAAAAGATGGCATAAATGTGGAGAACATGTTTCCAAAAACATTCCCCCACTATACATCTAAATATGCGAACTATACCAAATTTGGAAGCCATGTCTTTATGACATGCCCCAACTAATGTACCTCCATTTTAAGGTGAGAGGAAGCAAAAGTTGGTAGTTATGATACCACAAAAGGATAATATAACTATATAATGTTTAAATATGTCTTGGTATATATATAACTATAACTATAGGAGAAATATGTCTTGGTATATATATATCATTTAACTATGTAAAATATAATCACATCAAGACTAAAATGCATGATATAGATCATGGAAACATCCATATATTAATAGGACAAGATCAACAAGTAATTAAGCACACACACAAAGGCACTAAAAAAAATTCAATGGTCAAAGGAGACCTCAAATAAGGGGCATTTTTAAATGCCACAAAATTGAAGGGACATAGCTTAGTTACATTTCCACAAGGCAAGCAATGAAATATTCAAATGTTAACCTATAATAAACTATGATATATGCAAATGTCACAATAGGAAAAACATAGACACATGGGACAAAATAAATGGGGAATATTCAAATTCTTGAATAAGTAATAAAATTTCATGCCAAAAAAAAAATTAACACAGTCAAGGAAGTGAAAAAAATAAAACATGGACAATAAGAAGCCATAACAAACATATTGTACTAGTCCTTGGATATATGTGTTAGTGAAAGACATTAAGTACATATCATATAAAGTACACTCTAAAATATATAAACATGATAAAGGCATGTGTAAGCATATGATCTTACACATGATAATTAAAAATGATCATAAAATGATGTAACCTCGGTGTATTGTGATCAAAGAAGTAGATTACCCTAATGTCCACAAGACATGAGTAGAGGGAATGCCCACCATTTGAAAGTGTAAATATCATGTATCTATGTAGACCTATATCATACTCAAAACATGTGTGAAATACATGTATATAGAAATAAATGATATGCAATCTACTAGCATGGAACCAAAAGCATATATTCCAAGGAGTTAATAGAACATGTAAATGTTGACAATATTTTTGGATTTTTAGATTTTATTATTTTTTTTGGTATTTTTGGAATATTTTAAATAACTAATAAAATAATTCATCCTCATAAAAGGGTGTAGGATCACTTGAGACATTTTTTACCTTGGTTTATAATTCTACATTGTCACCTCAATTTTTATGTGTAATAGTTTGAAGATGCTATTGGTGGGGGGGGGGGGGATGGTCATATCCGTCATGGTGTAGGAAAATTTCCCCATCTCAAATAATAAAGGTGATACAACATATTTTTAGTATTCAATTATTATAATCAGTGAACCAATATTTTCCAAAATTAAATGTCAAAAGTGGTTCTTGATCTAATAAGCATATGGTCATGTGGACCACATGATATTGGTAGGTGAATCTACCCATGAGATTATGAAATAAATGGTGAATATGTCAACTTAGTATATTGTGTCCAATTTTTCAATAAATGTGGTGCTATATATTGTATCACAATTGTTCCTATCAAACTTGAGATGTTGAAAATAAACCCCATTCATATTAGTAACAATACCTAGATCTTCATGCCTTGGTCATTTTGTTTTATGTTTTTCATGTGAATCTTTGGGAATAGTTTGTTTTTTTCTCTTTTTGAATATGATTTATATGCAACCCTCATTATTATATTTTTTAATCTATTTTTACAATGCCTCATTAGTTTTTATGATGACCAATGATCTAATAATAGCTATAATATGGTAATCCTTCCTTAGGAATAATACTATTACCTGGTTGGTGCCTGTTAGTAGGTAATTATATCATGCGATGTTCAAGTAACATGGTAATTATTGTATCTTTAGTAACTTGGTTTCATGTGATCCATAGAGTTTTTTTTGAAGTATTATGAGAGACCTCTATATAATTTACATGTTGTATCTACATTTGACCCATGCAAGGTTGAATTAATGTGTGAAGATAAGAGGGGTGTATGTAATAATAATCATTTACATGTTCATCTACTATTTTTTTCCTTGTCCTTTATCTTAATTTGTTTTTGTATTCTCTAAAGGTGAGTTTGTCTTATATGTACCTAGACTTGTAGGTGTGAATAGGTTATGCAATAAATGTTCAATTAGATCAAAATTTAGTTTTTAAAATGGTTTGTTTGTCATATCATGGGATATATAATTATCACAATCATATTAATATGAGACATGGACATATTGATGATTAGTATTAATTAATAAAGGAAGTTCAAATATTTATTTTTATTTTGGTATCATCAGTTCCTTTGGTAATGGTTCTTGTTACTGATTTTCATCTATGTACCTCTATGTTTAGTGATTTGTTTTCATTTGGAGATAAAAAAAAATTATAATTGACTCACCTATTTTTTATAGTTTTAATAAGAATACAATGTTTAGGTGGAAACATCATATAATAATATATGTGGTGGAATGTTATATTTATAAAAAACTTAAAAATTTTCATTAGTAGGCATTGAAAATAAGGTCACGTTATCTACTAGAATTGCACCCTTGTGAAGGTAGTCTCAAGTCTTCATAGTTTTAAGTAACATGGATACAATAATGCTCTATGGTTATCCTAATAGATGGATTGAATATATAGATTATAAGGGCCATCTACCCTTGATGTATCAATTAATATCTCTACTCTACACTACCTTCTTGCAAGGGAAAAGAGAATAAGGTAAACTAAAAAAAACCTATCTAAATGAGATGATACACCAAAATATGTCCTCCACTTATATAATATACACTAATAAGGATGAATAAAGACATGGATATGATTTCACTTCTCAAATTAAAATCTCCAAATATCAACATTTCACATAGAGGCTTAACTTGATGCATGATCTAAGGTAGCTAATCATTAGATCTCTTAAAGATACTAAGAAAAGATTAAACTTGCCATACATACAATATTTTTAAAGAAAATTATGAAAACTGTAAGGATGAACTAAAAACTATAAATAGGTAAATATGAAAGGAAAAAATGAAATTAAACAAGCACTATCATTATCATTCATCAACAAGCCATGAACATTAGCTTTGAGGAGGCATTAATTCAGTCTTATTCATTAAAAATAGGAAAGTAAAAGTGTTTTTATAAGTATGGTATTTCCAAAAATTATGCAAGTATTGATTCAAATTAAAAACATAGGCTTACATATAGAGATACTTAGAAAGGAGAGATAAAGACAAAGTAAAGCCTAAAAACTAGGAGATAAAACATTCACTGGGTCCTTTTTAAACTCCAATATAACATTAACTTATTATTATATTTTATTTCTTCTCAAAAGTGGTGTATATGTATAAATTTGAATTATATAAAATGTTTGAATAATTAATTATCATTCATTTCTAGTCTTTGACCCATATAATCTCTTAGATCCTTGTTTGCACCCTTACATTCTTGGTCAAATGTCTTTGTTGAAGAATGAGTCTTCCTCCCTTGAAAATAAGTCATCATGTCTTGATCAATTACTTAGTTTAAATATTATCATAATATATTATTGAGGTATTTATACCTTGAAATGGATGTTATAAGACTTCTTCAATTTCTCTAATTTTGTCTTCCTTGACTAAGCATTGGAAGGAAGGAGGGTCTTGTTAGGAGTCTTAAAGACCTTTTCAAAATTTGAATCCATATCCAAAAAAATTAATGACTTATTTCAAATTTATTATGTGTAATATAGAGAGATAGACATTAATAAAGTCTTTGGAAAAACTTGTATGCATCTATTTAGTACTTAGATCACTTAATTCCTTTATATGCAAATAGGTGTAAGAGAGAGAAAAATGGGGTTTGCATTAAACTAAGAAAAATCCCTCCATGTAAGGATTATAAACATAAACTAAGACCTTAAATAAGGAAATTAGATCCATAATACCCTCCAAAATATTTCATTTTACTACATTTGCTTACTAAAGCACCCATTCTTTGTAACCCTAAAAACTAGTAAATCTCCTTATCCAACAGAATGTAAAAACCATATTTGAAAAATAATAGTATTTATGAGTTCACTATATCCTATTACATATTCATAAAAATTTTCATTAGAAAAATCCAAGTGAAAGTACTCTTTTTCTATAATTTCTCTCTCTAATTAGGCCTAAAAAGAGAAATGTTGCCCAAATGACCACCCACACATATAAAACTTGCCAAAAGTTTTTTATTGAATTTACATATCCTAATACCATCCTCCATGAAAAATTTAAATTTATATAATGTCTAGTAGAAATTCAAACCATGAAATGGTCATTTGTTAGCCTAAATGACTTTGCATGCTTGAGGTGTTGTTTGAGAGGTTTTTCAAGAAAGTTTCAGGTTTTGATGACTAAAAATGATTTGATGATACATGTAACACCTTATCACAACTTAATAATTTATGTTTAAGAGATTTATTCCACTCATTGGCCTTCATCATTGGTTTTTGGCTTGCAAAATTGAGATATTCACACATTGGGCCTAGTGGCCAACTTGAAATAACTGTATAACTCTTTGAGAGACTTGTATAAGCCTTTATATGATCATAAAACCTATATTAGGTCCCCATAACATATTCAAATGGTTTGGTTGTCACTCCACTATATATACCTTCATAAACAAGCTTAAAACTACTTATTTTGCATTGAAACATATGGTATTATACCTACACCTCTAAACAATCACCTGTAAAGAATCTCAAGAGAGAAGAGAGCATGGTCAAGATAATTTTGAAGTTAAAATATTTCATTTGAGGGCATAAATTTGCATATCTCTCCAATTGGGTTAATTAAAGGGGTTTAGGAGGGTTTAAGTTATTAATGACAGTTCATAAATGATAAATGTCCTTTCCAAAAAATAATTCTAATAATGTACTGTATGGGGACCCCTATAATATCTCCTATGGGATTGAGTTACCATGAAAAACTTCATGCAATATATGAGCAAACAAAGTTATCTCTTTTATATCCTTCTTATGTAAAACATGGTTCGATGTGTTTAATTTATTGTTGTTTTAATTGTGTAGCTCAAGGACCAAATTAATAGCCTGAATTTGAAGAATTGAAACCCCCTAAACATCTCTTACAACCTTAACTCACCATGCTTCTTATGCAATAAGATATAATCTCTTCAAAATTGCCACTTGAGTTGGTGACTATGTGTGTTAAGGATGAGAATGACCACTTAAAGTCTTATACCCTCATAACTCACTTTATCTAAAAATTAAGGTCTTAAAAATGTTTTAGATGGTTCATTAAATGATCCAAAATTATTTTCTATAAGCATTGACTTTTAAAAACCTTAAATTATCACGTTGAGGGTTTTTAGAAATTTGGGAACTATTAAAACTATAGGTATATAAATTATGTTCTTCTCATGTTAGACATGACCAAATATTGATAAATAACACCATAAATGTTATTTTGAATTCTTATTTACTACCACACTTCCACCTTTTGGTGAGAGAGACACTTTCCTCAATTGGCTATAGGGAAGGGCTTTAGGTCTATACTAGATTGTGTCATTAGGTTGTGTATATGGGCTAATTTATGGTTTTTAAATAAATATTCAATTGAATTTTATTACACTCCTTACCTTAATATATAATCCCATACAACATTACAACACTCCTATCATCACTGTCATAACCCTTTCCAACAATCTCACTTCGAAGAAAGATTGCCTAAGGTGTGAACTAACTGTCTTGATAGACTAAGTTTTGCCTTTTGGCTATATGATCTTCTTTAACTCCCTTAATGGACATGTATCCCATTAAACACTTAATATAATCTAATTAAACTTCATCCTAACTTTATTTACCATCACAAATATAATCCCTAACCTCTGTCACTCTATTCAAAGACTATCTATAGATCATTGGTTGTAGGTATGCATATGATGTTTGTATAGATTATAGGTATCCTAAATATCCTTCAATAAACCATTAAATTATTTAAAGGTATTTTTAATAATATGGAGGTCTCATGACCTGGTTTTTAATTTTTAAACCTTCTAACCTTTCTCAGATGACACCTCTTCAAACCAAATAACACTTTTTCCTTTTAAGACCATACTAGGCCTATAAGTGATATGGTTGTCTTCTTGGCCTATACTGTTGAAGGTGAAAATGAGAATATCTTTATTAGGTCATTTTAAATATTTAAAATCAACATACATGTTTTAAAAATACACTAAAATTCATCACTTTACCTCTCACATAAGTTTTCCAGGTTTGGGATATACAATGTGTGTCATTAGATTGTACATCTCTTTCAAGGCCTGATTGTAGATTTGTATTGAGATATCTTCATGATTTTAAAGGATATTTATGACCTCATATATATATATATATTAAAAATCTTCTATAAATTATTTTTATTCTCTAAAATTACTACTTCATTGCACTCTCTCATTGAAATGTGTCTCCTTAGAACTCAATTAGGCCTAATTAGTTGACTATAGGTGTATTTCTTGCTCCTGGCTTACATATAGAGAAATAGACTAAGATAAGACCTTAAGTAGGTCTATGACTAAGATTAATTTATCTTATAATCATTTAAAATAATCAAAACCTCTCACTACACCTTCTCACATAAAACATCTCATACATTTAGCATAAGATGACTATGTTTTTTACTTATATGGTTGTAGGTCAACCTTTTGTTTACTGTATGGACAGTTGACTAAAAAGTGTCATCATTGGAGATGTGATAATAGTTATTCCCAAAAAAATTAATGAGTTGTATCACTTTGAATCAACTTTTATATCATCAAAATCACTTGATAAACATGGATACCAAAGCATTTGATATTACCTTAATAATTCCGAATTTACCTTAAACTCTGCTAAATAGTGTTTTGAGAGTCTTATTTTTATGAATTTGATGTACCTTGGAGACATTATGAGAAATTTTATGTCTTAAATCATATTATACCACCATTGAATTCCATCTAACACCTCACAAATACATTTTTGAAGCTAATTAGTCCTTTGGAAGGTCTCACAAGTTGGTCATATAGCCATACATAGTCCTTACTATGTCATTTAGGCATTTGAGGCTTCCAAACTGAATTTATTGATATCATAATGGAACTATACACCTTTAATATCTCATTAACAATAGGAAAAAACATTATTCCTTTCAAACAAACTTCCTTGTCTTCATAACTTTTATCAGTTCCAATCATTTGCCATTATGTCCATCTAGCCTGGTCATTGGGCCTACAAGTGAGATTTTGAGATTTTAAGAGATAATGGTATTAATAAAATATATATAACATCATAAAAATGTAAATTTATACTTTATAATATTTTATAATCCTTAATATCGTGATAACCTCATTAAGATATCGTAGCACATTGAGAATCTCATTATACCTGCAACTGTACCTTATGGAAAGGCTAAATGACCACCCAAGCTATCTGAAGAAAAACATTTTTAAGTTGAAGGTATAATAAAAAATTTATTGGATGAAATATATTTATTTTACCTAAAACATGGGATTGAAAACTCTTGATAATTAATACATACAATTGATATAGCAAAAATGCTTGAAATTTGTCAAAACTCAAGTCAAGATAGTCGATCGGTTTCTTGTCAAAGGACTTAGTATCCATAAAAATTATTTGATTATTTCACCATGAAAAATATATTATTTTACCCTTAAATTATCCCCCTAAAACTATTTTTATCCATCGAACTTTGAAGTGAAGAAATAGAGACAAACGTGGACCTTATCTAGATGACTTGGTCATAGTAACCCCCTTACACTCTTAATGATTATTGATAAATATGGGGTGATAAATATAAAAAAAAATCCATAAAAAAATTTAATTAGGTTCCCTATCATTTACCAAGATATTTTTATCTAAATCTCTCTTCCCTACTTGTACTAATCAAAAACTAATGGCCTTCCTAGAGCTACCAAGGAGGTCGGTATTAGAGATAAGTCAGTTTTCTTATTTTTGACACCTAAAACTCCTTAAAAATCATGTATTAAAACTTTTAATGGAAAAATAAGGTCTTTATGATGCTTTAATCTCAATTTTTCCTTGAATAATTAGATGGATAGTCTCAAAACAGGCTTTTTGGTAATAAAACTACTAAAATCACTTGAGAAACCTGATTAAACTACTAAAAAAATGTATCCATTACACATTTTACTTATTTAACAAGTAAAAAATGTCCTTATTATAGTATTATACTATCATTAACATGAAATACCTACTCTAGAATCTACAACGTAACCCAAAATGTAAGTAAGTAGGTCATGGTATTAGTCAAACATATCACTAGCTAGTCTAATCAATTGTATAGCATGAGATGACCTTGAAATAAGACATAAGGTTTCTTAGGATTTTATATCCTCTTTTAATCTTTTGAAACAACCAAAAAATGGTAAAAAGGTGGCTAGACAAGTACAAGTTCATGATGATCAAAACCTTAAACTCATGAAATCTACCTTAAACTCTACTAATCAAGGTTTTGGATGACCATTTTAGAGAGAATACAATACCAACATAACAATCAACAAGGAAAATAACATGATAAGAAAAGTTTCAAAGTGTAGGGGAGATATTTGGACCTATGAGGTCAAACTTTTCAAAATTTGGTGACTCAACTTAGAAGCATGCATACTATGCTTATGGACCAAACCATTGACGTCTCTCTTGGATTCATAAAATCACTCTTACATTATGAAACAAGCATGACTAGACCTTGACTAATGAATACAAGACTTGACTCAATATAATACAACTATTTTCTCCTAAAAGACAAAAAAATATAATATAATAAAGTAAGGAAACTAGACTAAAAAAACACATGTGCTAGCTGAGCACTTATTGAAAACAAAATGTAAGCAAACTAATATGCCAGGATTTCACTTGGAGGAAAGATAAATTGACAAAAACTAACCTATCAGGAATCTTCCTCCAAGATCAAAAGGAAATATTTTTGGATCACTTACTTCATATGTGATCAAGTATATTAAAAAAGATGCTTCTTGGACTTTTGATTCATTGAGCTTAGCTACTTTATGGCTAAAAATCCTCCTGACAAACTTTAAAGTGAAACATATACATTAAACCAATCACCAATAAATACATATTTATCTCTTACTCCAAGATCTTTCTCATACTTCTTGTCATTTGTAGCCTCATCAAGTGATACCTCATCTAGGAATTATCCTTGAGTTCCTATGGCATCTTAAGTGACTTCATTCTTCTTATCATATGTTTTAAGTTCATCAAACTCTTCAAGGAGATTTGATGGTCCACACAAGATGCATCATGGTATATAATAGGTGTGTATTGATCTATATCCTCATAATAATTCTCAATAGGAGTTGTATGCTTACAAAGGCCTTCAATATCTTCAAGAGACATAATGTACAACTACCAATCATCTTTTTATTCCTCACTTTGGTCAACCTAAATGAGATCAAATGTATCCTTCTCTTCAATTGGATTTAATGGGTTGTGAAGATTTTTAAACATGAAATCAACCTCAACTTCCTCATACTCTACTATAATTTCAAGGTATTTACTACTAATGAACACTCCAAAATTTTCCATAAAGTTATGGTATAATTGTTTCCATGACTTATCTTCATCTTATCTATCAACTCTTAGTCCATGAGAAGTAGATTGATCTTATTCTTCCTCCATCTTGAATGGAATCTCTTTGATCCAAGAGAGAGTTAACTCATCATGATTTTCAAACTCCAAGTCTGATTTCCTTTCTTTTCCATCAACAAGAGTATTGCCATGAATAATTATCCATAATATTCACTCATAACATCTTCAATATAGGTCTTCAGAGTATCTTTTATGGATGCCACATCACCAAGCCTTTCAAGTACCACAACTTTCTCTAACTTTCTAAACAAACTCTCATTTTCACCTAGATGCTCATCTTCTTCCCTCAAATCAATAAGTTCTCTTTGATAAAAGGAGAGGGTGAGAGAGTTCATTAGATTATTTAATGCTTGAAAGAGTGTCTTTCAAACTTAGAATTTTGAATTTAGGTTTATTAGAGGATTCTTGGGTAGGATCTTTTGAAAGGAGAGAATTATGATTTTATTTCTTCCACTCAACAATCAATTCATTAACCTTCAATGTAATTTGAGACTCATAAGCAAATAAGACTTGAAGAGTTGATGAAAGATTCAAAAATCTTGATGACTCCCTTGGATTGAATTGTAACACTCTTTCTCCCTCTTGGTCTTATGATAGTTCATGAAGAATCACTTTCCAACCTAGAAATTTATTTTTTATGGAATTAATAACATCTTCCTTCACTTGATCAAAGAACGATTCATTCTTATTTTCCCATGACTCAACCACAATTTTCTAACTTGGAACCTTAGGCTTAGGAGCCTCCTCTGGAAGATTCATTGTAGATTGAGGGGGGGATAAAATATTTATTAATCTTAAAATTTACCTTAAATAACAATCATTTTTATTATTTTGAATGGCCTTTAGGGAAGGCTTAATATATTCATCCTTGGCATAGTGTAACTAGGAATCATAGCCCAAGAAGGCTTCGAAGATGAATATAGTTATAAACCTTCATAGTATGAAGTAATATGGAGATAATATTAGGCTATGGGTAGCCTAATATATGGATTTAATCTCTATATTCTATATTATATCTCCCCTTGATGTATTATTTACGATCTATACTCTACACAACTAGCTTTCAAGGGAAAAGAAAAGAAGGTAAACTAGAAATAAAACCTATCTAACTAAGGTGATACACCAAAATATGTCTTCCACTTGTATAATATGAAGTAATAAGGATGAATATATACATGTATTTGATTACACTTATCAAATTAAATTCTCCAAACATCAACATTTCACATAGAGACTTAGCTTGATACATGATCTAAGGTAGCTTATCAATAGATTTATCAAAGATACTAAAGAAAGATTACACTTAACATGCATAAAATATTGTTAAAGCACATTTTAAAACCTATAAGGATGAAATAAAAAATTCAAATAGGTAAAGAGGAGAGGAAAAAATGAAATGAATCATGGACTATCATTATCATTCATCAACAAACCATGAACATACACTAGTCATAAGCTTTGAAGTGGCATGAATTCAATCTAATTCATTAAAAATAGGAAATTACAAGGGTTTTTATAAGAATGGACTTGAAAAAAATTATTTTAAGGATTATTTCAAATTCCAAAAATATTATTACATATAGAGAGAATGAGAAAGGAGAGAGAAAGACAAAGTAAAGCATAAAAACTAGGAGATGAAACATTCAATAGGTCCTTTTCAAATTCCAATGTAACACTTAATTATTATTCCATTTTATTTATTATAAAAATTAGAATAGTGGTATAAATTTGAATTTTCTTTAAGTTTTTAATAAGTAATTGTCATTCATTTCTAGTCTTTGACCCATACAATCTCCTAGATCCTTGATTGTACCCCTACATTCTTGGTCAAATGTCCTTGTCAAAGAATGAGTCTTTCTTCCTTGAAAATAGATAATCATGTATTGATCAATTAATAATTTTAAATCTTATCATAATCTATTAATTATGTATTTACACCTTGAAAGGGATATTAGAAGACTTCTTCAATTGCTTTGACTTTGTCCTCCTTGACTAGGCATTAGAAGGAAGGAGGGTCTTGCTAGAAGTCTTAGAGTCCTTTTCAACAATTTTAATACTTATATAAAAAAATTAATGAATTATTAAAAATTTATTAGTATTAATATGGATATATAAACATTAATAAATCCTTTGAAAAAACTTTTATACATCTATTTAGTACTGTGGATCACTTGACTCCTTTATGGGTAAAGAGGTGTAAGAAAGAGAAAAATGGGTTTTGAATTAAACCAAGAAAATTACATCCATGTAAGGACTATAAAAATTAATTTATACCTAAAATAAATAAATTTGAGCCATAAAACCATCTAAATATGCCATTTTTCTCCATTTACTTGCTAAAGTGCCCATTCCTTATAGCCTTAAAAATTTGGTATAGCTCTTTGTCTAGAAGACTATATAGATAAACATGGAAAAATGATCATATTTTGGAGTACCCTATATGGCCTTATAGATTCATAAAAAAAATCCATAAGCCAAATCCACTTAGAAGTACTCATTTTTTGTCATTTCTCTCTCTCTCTAATTTGACCTAATTATGCCTCCTAGGCCTAAAAAGAGAAATTTGGCCAAAATGACCACCCACACATGTGAAACTTTCTAAAAGTGTTTGATTTGATTTACCTAGCCTAATAAAATCCTCTATTCCAAATTTAAATTTATGGAACATCTTCTAGATGGTCAAACCATGAAATGTTCATTTACAAGCCTAAACACCTTTGCATGCTTGAGGTGTTGTTTGAGAGGTTTTTCAAGAAATTACAAGTATTTATGACTAAAAATGACTTGATGATACCTTTAAAACCTTAACACAACTTATCCCTTGATGTTTAAGTCCTTTATTTCACTCATTGGCCTTCATCATTGATTTTTGGCTTGCAAAACTGAATTACTCACACCATTGGGCCTAATGGCCAACTTGAAGGAATTATATATCTCTTTTATATATATTTAGAATCCTTTATATGATCATGACACATTTATTAAGTCCACATAAACATATTCAAATGGTTTTTTTGTCACTCCACTATCTATACCTACATAAATAGGCTTAAAACTACTTATTTTACATTGTACCATATGGTACTATACCTACACCTCTAAAAAATAACATATAAATTAATCTCAGAAGAGTTAAGAACATTTTTAGGATCACTTAGAAGTAAAAATATTGCATTTTATGTCATCAATTTGCATATCTGTCCATTTAGGTCAATTGAAGGGTTTTATGAGGGTTTAATTTCTTAACAATGGTTGAAAAAGGACAGTTGTCCTTTCTAAAAACCAATGCTAATAATTTATGGTATGGGTACCCTTATAACATAGCTTATGGTCTCTAGTTACAACATAAAAATTCATGCAATATATGAGCAAATAAAGTTATCTCTTCAATATCCTTAAGTAAAATAGGGTTTTGTGTGTTCTAACCCATTGTTCATACAACTTTGAATTTTAAGGACCAAAATAATGGAATTAATTTTAATAATAGAACCCCCCTCAACATATCCTACAACATAAAGTTACCAATATTCTTATACATCAATATCTAAGCTCTTTAATACTGCCACTCGGGTTGGTGTATGTGAGTTAAGGCCGAGAATGACCACTTGAAGTCTTATACCCTCATAGCTCACTTTATATGAAAATGAAGATCTTAAACATGTTTTATAGGGTTTATGAAATTATACATAATGATTTTCTATAATTATTGACTTCTAAAAAGTTCTAAAACCTTGAATTCTCAAATTGAGGGTTTTTAGTAATTTGGGCATTATTGACTGTAGAGGTCTATAAACTATGTTATTCTCACATTCCACATGACCAAATATTGATAATTACCATCATAAAGGGTATTTTAACTCACTTTTCACTACCAAACTTCCACATTTTTCTAAGATAGACACTTTTCTCACTTGTCTATAGGGTAGGACTTTAGGTCTATAATAGACCGTGTCATTAGGCTATGTATATGGGATGAGTTTATGGTTTTAAAATACATATTAAATTGAATCAAATTTTATTACTTACCCTAATATATCATCCCATCTAACCTTCCAACACTCCTATCATCACTATCATAACCCTTGCCAATAATCTCACTTCAAAAAATGACTACCTAAGGCGTGAACTACTTGTGTTGGTAGATTGAGTTCTACCTTTTGTCTATATGATCTTATAAAAATACATTAATGTAAATGGATCATCTTAAAAAATTAACATAATATAATTAAACTTCATCTTAACTCTCTTTACCATCACAATTATAATTCCTGACCTCTATCACTCTATTCAAAGACTACCTATAGATCACTTGATGTAGGTGTGCATATGATGTTTGTACCTATTGTAGGTGTATTAGGGATGATTAAATAAATCATTAAATGATTTAAAGGTATTTTTAATATTATTTAGGTATCATAACTTGGTGTTCATCTTTTAACCTTCTAACCTTGCTCAAACCACACCTCTTCAAACCAACTAACACTTTTTCCTTTTAATACTATACAAACCTATATACCATATGGCTATCTTTTTGGAATATTTAGTGAAGGTGATTATGATAATAAATTGAGTAAGTCATTATAAATATTTAAAATCACCATACACTTTGATAAAATACATTAAAACTCCTCACTTTACCTCTCACACAAGTTTTCCATGTTTGGCATAGACAACTTGTGTCATTAGACTATAGGTTTCTTTCAAGGCTTGACTATAGACTTATATTGAGATACCTTCATGATTTTCAAGGATCATTATGACCTTATATATAGATTTAAAATATTCAAAAAATTAGTGTTAATCTCTAAACTTCCCACTTTCATTGCACTCTCTCACTAAAATGAGTGTCCTTAGAACTCAAAGAGGCCTAATTAGTTGACTGTAGGTGTATTTCTTGTTCCTGGCTTACATATGGAAAAATACACTAATAAAAGACCTTGATTAGGTCTATGACTGAGATTAAATCCTCTTATCATATTTTCAATTAATCAAAACCTCTCACTACACCTTCTCATAGAAAACATCTCATACATTAGCATAAGTTGGTTGTGTTATTCACCTATATGGTTGTAGTTTAACATTTTATTTAATATATAGACTATTGACTAAAAAGTGCCATGGTTGGTGATGGGACAATCATGATTCCTAGAACATTTAATTAGTTTGGTAACCTTGCATTAACTTTAAGATCATAAAAATAACTTGATAAACATGGATACCAAAGCATTTGATATTACCTCAATAACTACTAACTTAACTTAAACTCTACTAAACAATGTTTTGAGAGGCTTCTTTTTGTTAATTTGATGTACCTTGGAGACCTTATGAAAAATATTATCTCTTAAATCATCTAATACCACAATTAAAGTCCATATAACACCTCATAAACGCATTCATAAAGATACATATCCTTTGGAAGGTCTCACAAGTTGGTTGTGTAGCCATACACAATCCTTACTATGTCATTTAGGCATTTGAAGCTTCTAAACTGAATTTCTTGATCTCATAGTGTAATTAGCCATCTATAATACCTCATGAAAAATGGGAAACAAATTTATTCCTTTCAAACAAATTTCTTTATCTTCATGACTTTTCTCAGTTCCAATCATTTGCCATTATGTCCATCTAGCCTGGTCATTAGCCTACAAGTGAGATTTTGAGATTTTAAGAGAGTATGGTCTTAAGAACTTATATATAACATAATTAAAAGGTAAAATTAGACTTTATAATATATTATAATCCATTCAAAATCATGATAAAATCACTAAGATACCCTCACACACTAATAATCTCATTAGACCTACAACTATACCTTGTGGAAGAACCAAATAACCACCCAAGCTATCTCAAGAAAGAAATTTTTAAGATGAATGTATCTAAAAAAATGATTAGATGAAAGATATGTATTTTACCCAAAACATGGTATTTAAAACTCTTGAAAATGAATACATTTAATTGATATATCAAAAATGCTTGAAAACTATCAAAACTCAAGTTAAGACATGTAACTAGTTTATTGTTAAAAGACTTCTTATGAATATAAATTAGCTAATTAGTTTACCATGAGAAATATAATATTTTACCTTGAAATCATCCCACTAAAAACAATTTTCTCCATTGATCTCTAAAGTGAAGAAATGGAGACAACCCTAGACCCTATCTAGATGATTAGGTCATAGTGACCCCCTTACACTCTTTACAATTGTTCATAAATATGTGAGGATTAATATAAAAACCTATTACACTAAATTTAAGGTAATTAGATTCTATATAATTTTCCAAGAGCTTTGGGCTTGAATCTCTCTACCCTACTTGTACTGAGCAAAACTTGATACCCTTCTAAGAGCTACCAGGTACATCGATATGAGAGATAAGTTGGTTTTCTTCTTTTTGACACCTATAACCTTTTATAAATTATGTATTTGAATTTTAAATGAAAAAATAATGTCTTTATGATTATTGAAGCTTAATTTTACTTTGAATGATTGTATGGATGGCCTCAAAATAGGTCATTTTAGAACTAAAATTACTAAAACCACTTGATAAACTTGATGAAACTTATAAAAAAGGTATATATTGTAGATTTTAATGGCTTAAAGAGTATAAAATTTCATTATTATATTATTATACTATCATTAACATTGAAAACCTACTCCATAATCCATAAAGTGACCCAAAATGTAAGTAATATGGTCTTGAAAATAATCAAACATATCACCAACTAGTCTAATTAATTTTATAGCATGAGATGACCTTAAAAGAATCCATAAGGACTTTTAGGATGTTTTATACTATTTTCATCTCTTGAAATAACTTTAAATTAGTCAAAATGTGGATAGACAAACATTAGGTCATGTTGATCAAAACCTTACACTCATAAAATCTACCTCAAACTTTGATAATAAAGGTTTTGGATGACCATTTTAGAGACATTACAATACCAACATAATAATAAATAGGTAAAACAACATGACAAGCAAATTTCTAAATTATATGGGTGATAGTTTGACCTGTGAAGTTAAATTTGTCAATAGGTCCCATCATGTACAAATTTTAGACAATGATGTATTGCAGATGAGATGAACTCCATTTTATGTATTTAAGGTTTACCCAAAATCACATTATAATTTAATGATTAAGACATTATTTGAAAACTATTTGGAACCATTTTTAGTCCCACTTTCACATCCAACATTATTTGGCCAATCAAGGGGCTATGTGAATTCTCAAATCCATTGATATGTATAATTATTTTTTTCCAAGATTGGTGCTAATACCCATGGTTGTTAATAATTTTTTTCTAAAAATGTTTAAGCTCGATCCACTATTAATTAACATCCTTTTAATTACTTTTTTATACATAATAACTTGTAATAATAAAGATAAATCTTAGTCGATAATATCTTTGAATGGAAAATATCTTAGATAAAAGGTAATGAGTTTTGCATTATTTTCGATATCTTTCATGATATCTCCAAAGTAATATGTTTCAATATCACTCAAACCTTGGGTATCACACAATACTTCATAAATGAATACTTATAGGTAGTGGATTGTTTTAGAATTTTTATGATTGATATCTTATCATGTGTGTTACTCAACATATCAACAATTCTAAATCCCTTATATTTTATCACTAGTTTTGGATTAGGAGGAACCTATTGTATATTAAGAAGTGGAGGATTAGTATGAAAACCTTTACCTTTTTCATTATTTATAGCATGCATTGAATAATCCAATATAATCCATGGGAAAATAATGTTTTTGATATGGTGAATGTCACTCAAATAATATCTAGGTGAAGAAAATGTTGAAAGTATGTATGTTGTTTTATAGATATTGGATCTATAGGATTACAAAAATAATATTAAAGAGAGATTAAGTACTAATTTTATTTTAAAACCCTCTCATAATATTTTCATATTTTCCCACTTCATTGGATGTTAGGTATGATTACATAATTTAAATAATAAATTAAAATTATAAGCACAAATTGGATCCCAAAAAGGGCTATAGATGCATCCATATTACACATGTTTGTAATTAAATGAAATCAGATTTTTAATTTGTGAAATATTGTTAAATAATATTTTAAGTTTTTAATAATTGAGAGATCAAGGTGGAGTTATTAAATGGGGAGATGAATAGTCACCCTCCATTTTTAGTGCTTCATGCTTGATTCCTTCTTCTTTGGTCCCCTTTGCTTCTTTGGTGTTTGGGTGCTCGAATGTGCACTGGTAGTAAAGTTTTAAAGGTTATATTTTCTTTTCATTTTGTATTTTGGTTAAATTTAGTGTTAATTTTTATGTGTGCTTAAATTTTTTTAATTTCCTTGTATAAATCATTATTAATTAGTGGCATCTTGGTCTTGGCATGAATTTCCCTTACATTCCCTTAACATGCCCTTGAAATACTAATATGAATTGGAGATTAGGGACAAGTGAAATTAATGGTGGTGGCCTATATATGAAGATGAATGACGTGTTTTTAACCATGTAGATTGTCTTTTTGATGTTTTTATTAATGTAAATAGAAGCCAGAAAGCATCAAGTAATGAATGCCCTGAATCATGCATCCTGGAGTCTCTTATTGAGAAGAATGATGTAAAAATTAGTGACAATAGGAAGATCTTTAGTGAATTTATATTGTAATAAGAGTTTTAAAATAATACACAAGGTGTAGAGTTCATTTGTCATTCTATTAGCATGATTGGAGATGGAGAAGGAAGCATTAGTGAAGGATAAAATGATAAACACCCTGGTTCTATTAAAACCCTTTTTCTACTCCCCAATTTATCTATGGAAAAAATTTTGGCTAGGGAAGAATCCTCACTAAAAAATATTGGGATTGTATTGGTTTGTTTTAATATGAACACTCTCCCCTCAAGGAACTTCTTTTATAACTAGTTAAATTAGATATGGGGAAAGAAAATAGGTATCTATGTTAAGTTTTGTAAAATTTTCCAAAAAGGGGTTTTTTGATTCTTTTTTAAAATTCTAATATGTAGAGAAGAGTCATTAATATATCCCTATGTAATGTGGGATAATCAATATTTAAAGAGGTTTCACATAACCCTAATTGGAAAGTTAGGCCCTAGTCTTAAAGATGGCCCCTAGATGGGTGATTTAACCTTTTAGGGTTTTATAATGAAAATCCTATGTTTAGGTTAAAGGGATGAGATGTCTAAATTAGTCAAATAAATAAGCAATAATTAAGTACTGATTTTTATTAAATATAACTTATTTTTAATTTCTAAAAAGAACAATAAATAAGACTAAATATGGACTCATCTAAAAACTGACTATCACAGATGATCTAGGTTCTAAAAGTTGAGATTTAAGAAGTTTTGAGTTTCACAAATAGGATTTTGATGTTTGTCTACTCACTAGATAGTAGTGGCTATTATGGATAGTTACACCATTTTGTGTAGTGTCATCCAAGTAGTGGTAGTGTCCCCTTTATAGGACTATTCCTATTTTTTGGAGTACCTACACCTATGTTTGTATGTCATATTCTTACATGCACAAAACCTAGAGCTCTATGTTTTGCCTAGAAAACATGATTTAGTTTTCAAATCCTAATCCTCCTTTCAATCATGGAATTGGTAATAATTTTATGTGTGTTATTAGGATGGACTATACATCCTCAACACCCTATTGTGAAGAGAGTTTCCTACATACCAATACTCAAAAGAGGGATCAAGCCTGATGTAGTTCTCCCACCTAGTGTTTGATGCAAGTGCAAGTGAATGCTAGAATGAGAGTGGGGTTGGATGCCTTGAATGTGATTAAGATTTGAAATTATTTAAAATTGGGCTTAGGGATACTATAGATGGTAGTATGGAAAATTAAATAAGAACAGGGATTAAACACATTGATTTTTCTCAACTTTGTCTTTAGTTTGAATGGATTTTGCATCTATTTTCCATTTAGTAAATACATGTGAATTAGAATTATATTTATAGGATCTTATTACTTGTGTAGATAATAAAGTATGCTTAGTCCAACCTTAGGACGGGTACACATTTTAAAAGGTATCTTTTGGAAAGAGGTAGGGTTAAGGACAATAACACCTAATCAGGAACATTAGGGCCATGCGGCTATAGTGTCCAAGTGTGGTGCTAATGTCCTCTTTGTAGACTGCTAAATAATTCAGATTGGGATCTAAGATGATAATTTTAGGACTATGTTTTGACTAGTTTTAGTTAAATGTGGTCTATTGAATGACTTGAAAAGTAATTTTAATGCTCCATGATAGTTCTATGTCTAGCCAAGGTATAGGTTAACTCAAGTGACACTCTTGGCATAAAATTACCACTTTTAGGTGATTAAATTCCCCCCCCCCTTATGTTAGTAATACAACAAAGTGAAATGACTAGTATAATGGAAAAATAAGCCTACCTAGATTTACATTGGAAGTAAATCCTATATATATAAGTTTGAATATAAAAATATGGGTCTACATATGTGTAACATGATCCAAAGTAATGTCGTATAATGAAACTTGCAAAAATTAGTCCTTATTTAAGAGATGATCAAAATCAAAAGACTATGATAAAATGAAATAACTAAGTAAAGATGAGTAAAGAGAGGAAAGGAATGAATACACCTCATTAGGTATGTGAACTAATGCATGAACTTGGTGACAACCTATGTGCGTGAGTGTGTGTAGTGATCATATCACTGAATAGCTTGAACTAAGTTGATGGATTTCTCAATCCTCATATGGGTGAATCAATAACTTAATCTATTTATGACTCCATTATAGGCCACCCCTGCTCGATGGATCCTGATATCTATGAATAGCTTGGATAAGAATGTGTGTCTAACCATATTATGTAGGTGGATTAAGAACTCAAGTAGGCCATAAACCCATCATTGCCCACTTGTGTGAAGTAGATTCATCTATAATTATACTACACAAAGTTTTAAAATTATCTAATTAAATATAATTATGTACTTGGTTATATGTATTAACTTGGGTATATTAGGTGGCTCTAGGCCACTTGAAAATGCCAACCACTATAGATGGAGTAAGGCATGAATATAATGACAACCTAGAATTTGATAGAAAGTATACATAACGTAGAGAATGATATGGATTTTACCATTCCATATGATCAACCTATGTGTAGATGAGTTTATAGAAACTAATGTGCCATGCACATTCCCCTAACCTAGTATCTAAGAATACTTGAATATAAACTATGTAATAGCTAAATATATGTAACTAAACTGAATGTATGAGTGATCATGCTATGAATGATGTTCCAAATCTAAGAAAATGGTATGAATATAAGCTAAAATGACTAAATATAAGCTAAATCTAAAAATAATTGTTAAACTTATAAATGTATCTATGAAAATATGTTTTGTATCTAGTGAACTAGTTTATATGATATAGACTATCTTGAATCTATGGATACTAGATAGTAGCACCCTTGAGTGGATAGTAGTACCTTATCATTATAGTGTCTCAATTTGGATGCTAATGTCTTTTTGGTCTGATTTTTG
>JARHVA010002749.1:257500-317500 GCA_037957365.1 Torreya grandis
CAAGGGGGTGAGAATAGAGAGACACAATATACTATAAAGTATTAAAATGATTACAAAAATGTCTAGTCCATAATGTCTCCTTATATACATAATGAGCCATCACTTGGAATGGCCTTGAGATCTCTAATTATAGAAAAATTGTTCAATAAAGGGAAATAATTTTCCATCTAAAACCAAAAATCAATCTAACTTCAAATTGATTATGCACATTTCCACCCAAATCTAAGATCCTTGCATTTTAACCACTTTTACACCTATAAAACATAAAATATTAGTTAATTTTAGATTAAAAAAGCTATTAAGTCACTAAAATGCACATTATAATAAAAAACATTCAACTTGGTTAAGATAAAAATGGCATATCTTGATTTGAATAAATTCCCAAATAAAAATTTATTATATAACATCTGATATGGAACTAGCTTCCCAATGCCTAAAATGGATTGTAAATCAAAGCAATGGTTCAAATGTTATGTGAAAAATAACACTTTGACAAATAGATGTCATAATTTGATAATTATAGAACAAGTAATAGAAATATGACAATTGTAAAACAAATCTATAGATATGCCAAATATAAGATTAAAAATGCAAAAAAACTCTAGGAGTTTAGCAATTGATATACAAATGTAGGACTATGATAGTTACATAACAATTTTAGGAATTTAATAGCTATAAAACAACTACATGAATCCAATAACTAAGTAATAAATATAGGATTCTAATAATTTCAAAACAACTCTATGACTTTGACATCTGCATAACAACTCTAGGACTTTAACAACTAAAAATGAGCTCTAAGAATCTGATAATTACATAATAATTTTTAGGTTAAATAGTCTTTAAGGACTTTCTAGGCTAAAAGAGGTAAAAACTACATATTTAGGCTAAATTTACATTATGAAACTTTTTCATACGAACTTGGTCTTTATAATAAATGGTTTTACAAGCCCTATTTTGGAATTCAAACCAAGAGGACCCTTGGGAAAAGATAGAGATATTTGAGACTAACTATGTTGTAAGCATAAATGAGAGCATAAAAATAAAAAAGAAGGTTACCATGATTTTGGAGGAATTAGGACATGTTTTTCAAGAAACAACAAATGTAGACTCTATGAAAAAATATTATTGAGTATAATTAAATGAAATATATGTATAAAAATGTAGAAGCTCTAGTTGAGATATCACATTGAACATGAATGTATTGGAGAGAGGAAAAAATGAGAGTGGCTATATCACCATATGTGTTATTCTCATTGACCTTATTTGTTTATAAGAGTTTATTATCACATTGTGTAACCTATAAGGAATAACTACTATGATTTTATTTATTAGTCGCATGAATTATATGTTGAATACACTAGTATGGACATTATTTTGTCATGTTTGAGTTTCACCCTGTGAGGAGATGTCTCACATCTCCTCACCCAATCGACACAATGGGAACACACAAAATTTGTCAGTCACCTATGGTTAGAGTTAACATATAGAGAGGGCCAACTTCCCCTAATGAATCACCTAGGAATAACACAAATGATACTAAAATTACAAGGAAAATGGAAGAGGGCATAAAAACAAAGAAATAGAAAGAAAAAAGGGGTGATACACTATCATAGTATGACACCCTCTACTTGATTAAACATAAATAATGAAAATAAAATAAATGTCATACATGAATGAATTCATAATTTTTAAAATATCTTCTAAATAAATGTGTTTTAGGGGCGTAAAGAGCTCATGAAATCACTTAGAAGGGAAACCCTCCACATCTAAAGACTACATGAACATAATTTCACATAACTTACAACTTGTAAATGAGTATTCAAACATGTAAAGGTGGGGAAATTGGATATAAAATTGATGAAAAAGTAACTTCTTCACAAGATAATATAAAAAATCTATAAATTCACATAAGGTATATCCATATGAGAAGAAAACTCAATTTTATTACTTATTCAAAGGCACAGATCAAGGTAGAGGGGTCAAGAACAAACCAATTTTTGCAACATTTTTGTGCTAAAAAGAGGTCCCTTTATAATGATATTTCTACTCACTTAATTAGGAAAAATCTTCAAAACATTATTTTGATTCAATCTTCCCTATTATTGGGGTAGTTATAAATTCCATCATACCTAAAAGGTGGGGTTAGTGGGAATCTCCTTAGGATTGCGATGGTCACACCTACATAACTTCTTATCAGTCCCCTTTATGATTTAGATCCCTATGCACTTATTTTAATGATGATAAAGGCCTAATTCCACCATCCTTCCCTATATTCTTCTATTTGGAGTTTATCTACACATGATTTTCATGTTGGGCCACTCTATGATTGATTATTTAAATTAATATAGTTACTAGCCAACCCATGAAATAGTAGTATAAACAGGTTAAATGGGCCATCAAATTTGCTTCAGTTGGTTCCAACATGGAGACCAACAAACTCCTCAGTGGTGGGTTCCTTAGGCTCATTTTGTGCCTTTTTACTTCTGTGAGTATATTCTTTCCTAGGCCTCACATCTTTAACATTTTATAGACTCCTAGGATTATTTAGATCTCACCAACTATCCTCTATGATTTTCTCATAAATACCTAAGTTCTACTAGGTCAACACAACTACATACAATTATCCCCAAGGGCATAAAGTCTAATAGGTCCAAATGGCACTCATTGATTGGGTTCTAACTTTAAGTGCAACATTGACTATTCTTTCTATGATGAAGTGAAATTTCACCACATGGTTTCATCTTATTTACCTACTTATCTGGGGATCTCAAAAATATATTGGGCCTATACAAACTTCTAGGAGGTTATGGATCAATGGGATTTTACCATGTGGTGTCATCCTTTTCACCCACTATCTAGGGGCTCTGACATAACTCTAGATTATATAGATAGTTTTAGGACTCTATGTCATTAGGATTGAAACATGTGGAAACATCCTACTTGCTCACTTACCCAAAGATTTGTTGACATCATTACCTCATTGGAAAAATTAGTAAAAATTGACTAAGTATTTTAAAAGACTTTTGAATAGGCCTTGGATTGTTATAAGAGTGATGCCTGGTTCCAGGCAAAAATAAAGAATTGACTAAATATTTTGCTTTTTTACTCCTAAAGGCTCTAGGAGTACTTTATGTTCCCTAGAGAGGGTAAAAGGGAGGCTAGGAAGACTACTGCATGCTTGATAAATTCATCAAAATGTAGAAGTGTTGAAACTTATCTAAGTCCAACCTCATACTCATTTGATTTCCCTTGAATTCATTAAACTTAGAGAACCTAAGAGTGATTCAAAACCTTGAACTAAATTCGACATGGATTCCCCGTAGTTACAAAAAATGGTCAACATTTTGGCAACCTCTATGTATTGCTTGTTTGGTAATCATGAACCTAATAACTTTTAAATTAATCTATTCGGCATAGAGTTGTAGAAACATCCAAAAATTCTCACATTTTGATAGTACAAATTTACTATAACCTACTCAACCTGTTACTAATAAAATTAAATAAGGTTTAACTAACTAAAAATAGAGGAATCAAGGAAGATGAAAAAATGTGTTATAAGCACCTAGAGGAAATAATAAAAACTAGAATACTATGCAACAACACTTAGGGAAAATAGAACAAATGTCTAATCTACTTATGTACAAATAGAAAATAGGGTCTTCAATTTTCTTAGGTCAAAATAAAATCCTTTCCAATCCTTCCTCTTGCATGTAGGCATATTTCCAAGTGAAAGGCATAGATGGGTGAAGACTTACATCCGAAGTTGATAACATGGATTATCATCTTCTAAGAGGAGGCACTCAATGATGAATTTCTAATCAAACCCTTATTTATTAATGATTGGGTCCATTTTTTTATTTTGTAATTATTCCTCTATAATTTACTTTGGAATGTAAAAATGACCCCCACTCATCATTGTAGCTTCCTCTTCATCCTCATGTTATATGGCAAGTTCAACTGACCTACTGATATCTCCAAACCCCTCAATGGTTTGGGGTGTTTCCATTTTAGATCCCACTGATTTTGATGCCTTTGCTTTGGTGACTCACTTAAAAACATGGCCACTTCCACATAAATCTCATTTTTCTCATGAGTTACTTATTTAAAGTATTCTAGCTTAATGTTGAGTCTTGATCAAAAGTCCTCTATCTCACCCCAAAATATGTGTTCCTCATGTATACCATAAGAAATTACACCTACATTCTTTATATAATCAATTAAATCAAACTCATAATATCACTTTTCCCATTCATAAAATTAGAAATCAATAACCTCCTCAATAATATAGATAAAATCACAACTAACATCATCATATTTTGTGCCTTGTGACCCCATATTTGGACTAATGGAGTCCTCCTCATGAAATCGATAAGATTTTAAGTCTATTTCCTCATTGATATTAATGCTCACAAAACACTATCTTACCAATTCAAGAAAAGAGGCTCAAACTATGTTTGTTTCTTCTATTTTTCTACTTTTGGTGCTAATCCAACTTGTTTCCCTTAAGTTCTAATGAATCTTAAACCATGAGATATTTATGAGTGACTATAACATCACAATTTTGCACATTGAATGGCCTAGGGTATGAGAGTTGAGTTAGGACTTTTGTAGTGCCTTGGGTGGGATTCCTATAAGGTTGATAAGCTCTATTAAAGGTATGATAGGTACTATTTTTATATTATTTTTACTTCCTAAAGGTTGATAACTCATTGACAAGGATTTAGATGAGGATTTTAACTTATTACAACTCACTAGGAGTGACTATGAATAGGATTGATTAGTTTTCCATTACATGAACAAAGGATGGAATGCATTTATTGGGTAGAGGATCAAGAAATAGGGGTATTATAGGCATAGGTATTATTTTACTAGCACAAATGAGACATTATTCTTCTATAATATCAAGATAGTGAGCATAGGGTAAGGAAAATCCACCTAGTGATTGAATGATGACTAGAATTTCATAGCCAAAATCTCTCAAATAGTATAATAATGTTGCATAAAATTAGTGATTCACCAAGGTTATTATTCAATCCTAGGTTCACTAAAACCTCAAGTTTAATTTATTGAGGGGATCATGGGGAGCCCTTCAGATGGTGGAGAGATGCTCAATGAGGGATAAGTAGTTATCCTTGTCTTTAAACTATCTACACAATTTCTCACTGAACTCATCCAAACTATGAATGAAGCTTGGTCTTAGACTTAGATACCACCAAAAATATCTCCTTTGTATGATGAAGTGAGGAGATGAAAAACCATGTTTCATTCAACCACATGGTGGACTAGGTACACATGGGATATAACCTTGATATGCTCAATGGCAGTGGTCTCATCTTCACCTTGAATAATGGAAGACTCTTGAGAGCTTCAATGGGAATATCATCATAGTGAAGCAAGAAAAGAGGGTTGCCTCTATTTAATAAAGTAAATGGGTGGATCCACTACCAAGCACCCTCACTTAGGACTAACACTAGTGCTACTTCACTTATAAGGAAAAGGGACAAAGAGTGCATAAAAAAAAGAAATTGAAAGTAAAAAGGAGTGATACACTAGAATGGTATGCCACCCTCTACTAACTTAAGCATACATAATTAAAATAAAATAACTGACAAACATGCATGACATTACAATTTTAAAAAGTTATTCTACATAATTATTTTTAGGGAGCTAAAGAGATTATGAAAACACTTATAAGGGAGACACTCCACAACTAAACATTACATGAAATTAATATCACAACTTAAAACCTAAAAATGAGTATTATCCTACATAAAGGTGAGTGAATTGGACACCAAATCAAGGATAAATAAACTTCTTCACAAGATAAGATTGATAATCCATAAATTAACACAACATATAGGCATTTGAGAAGGTAAATCAATTCTATTACTTATTCAAAGGCAAAAGAACAAGGTAGTGGGGTCAAGAATGAACCAATTTATGTAGTATTTATGAACTAAAAAGAAGTCCCTTTATAAAGATAGTTTTGATTGTTTAAATAGGAAAAATATTTTGAGCTCAGGTCTAATCTGGTCTTCCCCACTATTAGGGTAGTTAAAAATTCCATCATGCCTAGAAGGGGGGTTGAGGAAGTGGGAATCTCCTCCTAATCACCATAGTCATGTATGTGGAACTATTTTCTAGTCTTATTTATGATTAAGATGCCTATTCACTCAATTCAATTATGATTAGGACCCAATTCCACCACCCTTTCCCCCATTCTACTAGTTAGAGTCAAGTTGTGCATGATTTTAATGTTTCGTCACTCCATGATTGATTTTATGAATCAATGTATTTACCATCCTACCCATGAATTGATAGTCTGAATGGGTGAAATAGGCCATCACATTTTCTTTGATTAGTGCCAAAGTAGATGCTATAAAACTCCTAAATGGTGATTTTTAACCACATGTCAACATTGGGATCATTATAGGCCTTTTTACTTATACAATTATATTCCTCCCTAGGCCCCAGATACTCAGCATTTTGTAGATACCTAGGCTTAGTAGAGCTCACCAGCTATTTTTTATGATTTGGCCTTAAAGCCTTGAACTCTACCAAGTCCATATGGCTACATATGCTTAGGCCTAGGGGATCAAAGTTTGAAAAATCTAAGTTATGCTCATTGATTGGATCCCAACTTTAGGTGCAACATTGACTGTTATTTCTATGGTCAATAAAGATTTCACTATGTGGCATCATCTCAATTACATACTTATCCAAGACTTTGATAAATTTATTGGGCTTACACAAACTACTGAGAGGTTATAGAGTAATAATATTTGACCATGTGGCATCATCTCACTCACTCATTAGCCCAATATTTTAACATTTATTTGGGATGTAAAGATGGTTTATACACTCCACATCATTGGGATTGTAACATGTGGAGCCATCCTTCTTACCAAATTACCTAGGGATTTTTTAACATTAGTGTCTCACTAAGAAACTTCTTGAAAATTGACTAAGTCTTTCAAAATAATTTTAAATAAGCTCAAGACTATAGGGAGAGCGACATGTGGATTTGGGTGAACATAAAAAGTTTGACTAAGTATTTTTTTAATTGACTCTTTTATGTTTTAAGGGTGCTCTATATTCACAAAGAAAGTTAAAAGTGAGACTAAGAGACTAATGTGCACTTAGTAACTTCCTCAAATGTCCAAGTGTTGACACTCATCTAGACTTGAACTCATACTCATTTTATTTCCCCTAAATTGATTGAAATTAGAGAACTTGTGGGTGATATAAAAATTTGAAATGAATTGGATGCGACCTCCTCATGTTGACCAAAAATGATCAACACATTAATCCACTACCATCCAATATTCCATATCCCTGATGGATATGTATTTGATGAAATTCAAGGCCTTTATCTACTACTAATGTCACATTTGTAGCCACAATAGAGCTTGCTTGAATCACCAAATTTTGAGTTTTTTTCCATAATTTGATTTGATTTTCTTTTTAATTAATTAATTAATTTATTTTTTAAGTATCAATAATGGGTTGGATACCACCATGATAAACTAAAGGTATAATTATATATTTTCACCCTAGATCTTAACTACATAAGTTTCATCTAAGTGAATTAAAAAGAACATTAAAATATGACACTTTTTAGGTTTTCAAGAGAACATCTTTAGAGGTTGAATAGTTCCAACAAAATAACCCAAACATGAATAAATTCATAACACACAAAATAACCCAAGGTTTTGAAACCAAATTCTAAACATAATCTTAAGACACAAGCTAATCAAAGTATTTAAACACCAAAATCTCATTCATGTTACTTATATACAATTTTTTTCATCTATTCACTAAAAATTAGCTACCCATAGGACCAAATAAGAAGCATAAAACCAAAAATATGCAAATGATGAGGTCAAACTAATGAAAAAAACAACCTTAACTAACAATGAAAGTGGGAAACAAAAGTTAAAAAGAAAAATAAATTATTAACAAGACCTTACTAGGATAATTTAACCCTATAAGTAGTGTTTGATGAAATACCCATTGCTAGGAAATGGGATATCCTCATAAATTAGACATTTAAGAATGAATGCATTCCCACTCAACATTTCATAACTTTGGTAGGGACCTAACCATAAGGCATCAAAATTTCCACGTTCACATTTTATTTTGATCCTCATCCTTGATAAGGACTATATCATTTATATGAAGATATTTTACTTTGGCTCATTTTTAAAACCAACACTTGAAGGCTCCATTATGTTTTATAAATTTTAATAGGGTTGTATCATGTTTTTATTCAAGTTTTATCAAATTTAAGAGTCAAGCCTCTATCTTATCATCATTTTTTATGTAGTCTCTCATGATCTACAAGGTGGGGTTTCTCAAGTTCATAAAAAAGATGGCATATTGGACATTTACTAGATAATAAATGAATGTGCCTAAGCAAGATTTAATTTTAGTCCTATCAAACATAAATGAAAACTTAAAAAATTTATGGTAGTCCTTAGGATTCTTTTCCAAAATATATTTAATGACATTAAGAAAATTCTTATTTGTCGATTCATCTACCCCATTACCTTGTGGGTAATAATTAGAATATAAAATCATAATTACTTGGTTATCATACACCCATTTATTAGATTATAGTGAAGAGAATGCATGGATGTTATCACATGCGTGACTGACAAAACTCTTAAAATTAGTGATGATGTGATCTTTAAGTAAATGTATCATAATTTCAATTGTGTAATTATTCAATTCCTATAATTGAGTTCATCATGTGAAATATTTCATTGTGACTAGTACTAATTTATGTCCCATGGAGGAATTTTCATTGAAGGATCTAATAGATTATAATCCCCATTTTATGAATGGTCATACCTTAATAACTAATTGTAATGGCATAATAGGTATGCATTCTATATTCATAAAAACATGGAAATTTTGGCAAATTCTTTTGTGTGAATGAGTGTCTTTAAAAACATGTAGATAATAATACCCTACCTAGAGTATTGGGTGGATTTTATCACTACATAAACATTATCTAGTCTCATATTTCTAATGTATATTTAGGAGTAATTCAAATAATTCTATATACACACAATATTTTTAAAAATTATCAATTACTTATGCTTTCTCTCCTGCAGGAACCTAATGAGTCTCAACTTCTTTGAGTGCATCTAGATTTATGCTCCAGACTATGATAACCAAAGAAAATAAATAGCGTGTAGTTCATGCCACCCCTTTTTAGATCATCAATGAGTAACTATACAATCTAGACTAAGATTAAGTACTACACTGATGTGTCTTAGAACATGAAATGGACTCCATTTTATGTGAGGCACATGAAGGGATAACAACAGTCCATTATATTGGAGATGCAATGATGCATAGGGTATCATAATCAGGTTTTTGGTGTCCAAGTCTATTTAAAGATGTGAAATATTATGCAAAGACATGTGATATATGCCAATGCACATAGAATCCAAACCATAGGGATAAGATGCCTCTTGTCCCCAATCTTTCCTAGGCACCATTCAAAAAATGGGCTATTGATTTTGTTGGGCCAATCACTCCCATAGCAAGGCATACAAGCACAAGATATTTTTTGGTGGCCAATAATTATTTCACCAATTGGGTTAAATCAATGCCAATGAAAGACTACATGGATATCACATCCATGAGTTTTATAGAGGATAACATCATAAGTCGCTATGGGTGCCCACTTAGTTTGAATAAAAATAGAGGCACACACTTTATCAATGAAACTATGCAAATCTTGATAACCAAATACATGGTGGCACACCATAATATAATTCCTTATCATCCACAATAAAATGGCATAGCTAAGGCATTCAACAAGATCCTAGGAATGTGCCTTATGAAGATATGTTAAGTTGGTAATAAAGATTGGGATGATTGAGTGTTAGTAATAATATGACCATATCACATAACCTATAAGTGTCCTACACCATTTTAATTGGTGTTTGGCATTGATGTAGTTATAGCAATAGAGTTAATGGTTCCATCATTATGCATTTCAAATATTGGTTTTTTGGATGACCAAAAATAATTGAGTATGAGAATGAAGGACTTGGAGCACTTGGATGAGGTATGTGCTTAAGTAAGGTGAAACCAGCTCATAGAGAAGACATGCTAGAAGCTATGCCATGAAAATCATATTAAACATAAAGTAATAAATAAAGGATCATTGGTCTTTATTTATGAATCTAATTACCTCAAGAACCCAAGAAAACTAAAAATTAGGTGGATGGTCCATATGTCATCCACATCATATTAGAAACTAGTGCATGTAAGTTTCACACATTATCTAGTGAAATTCTCCTAGGAATTTCAACAAAAACTAATTAAAACCTTATAGTTAATAGGATGTTTCTTACACCATCAGACACTAACTTCCCAATCACAAGTTAGTTATGTTGTGCTAACCAAAATAAAGTTTTATATAAACCAAAAATTTACTTATGTTTTGTGTTATGTTGGTGATGAGTGACTAAGTGACGCACTCTCAGATCTAGAAGCAAACCATTCTAGAACTTCCATGCATAAATCTAGTTGGGTGAGTCAATAAAAGATGATTTATAAGTTCTTAAGGACAATAAACTAAGTTTTTTGGTGCATGGAACTTGCTGAACATTGAAAATATGAGTACTAAGTGACAAAGAAAGGTGCATAGGATGCTAGTGCTCATGAAATTAAAAGGAGGCACATAGGTTGCTAAGTACACAAGACACCTATAAAGTGAGGAACTTGAGGACCAATGCAAGGGATTTTTATGGGGTAGGACAGGCCAAGGCAATAGATGAAAGTATAGATAAATAAACCAAGATAGGAAATCACTCTTGATATGAAAGTACAATAGGAATAGAAGATGGAACCTTGGAGGCTTAATCATGTGTATGTGAATCATTTCACCTAGTATTCCATAAGGAAGGCAAAGGTCATTCCGAGTAAATAAAGTGTAGAAGGAAGAACATCAAGACAAGCTAGCATCCATCTAAATTTAGGTAGGAAGTGACCATTTGAACTACATATCACTTCATAAAGAATACAATTTAGAGAATTTATTGAGGTGATGATGGAGGCATAAATATCTATAATGAATGTATAGGTGGTAGTGTATTTTCATGTATTTCATGGGTTTTAGTGGATTCCATGAAATCTAGGCACTGTCATGTCATTACTCACCTACAATTAAGATGGTAGCTAAAATCAAGGTATAAAGAAGTAAAAGGACAACTATTTTAAGTTACAATCCTTAGCAAAATTAAGTATATATTTAGAGTAGAAATAGAGCCAAAGTGAGAAAATGCTACCAAAATGAAATATTGAGCACCCACAACCACCAAACAAGAATGGTTATAAAAAGGAGATTGCATTCCTATTCAGATTACAAAAGAGACTTGTGGGGAAGAAATTATAAAATAAAGAGGTAGGATAATGTTTTAGTGATGTTAGAGCATCCATTAATGAAGAATGAATATTGAGAGCCAAAGTTATAGTTGAATACCCCACAACTATGAGGAATGTTAAGAAATATTATAAGCTTTGGTAACTTAAACAAACTACACTTCAACACTATCCTGTTTATAATGGGAAAGAAATAGATGAGTTCTAGTCCACCACATGTGTAGAACGATGCCAAATAGGCACAAACAATGAAATAAATGACTCTTATGAAGAAGAAGGAACAACCCATTATAGGATTAACCATCATAGAAGTTAACACTAAGGTGCTTACAAAAATGTCATACATGGAGATATAATTTCCCCTAAATGTCTTAATGGGGAAGAATTGGGCATCATTCATGCACACCTGCTAGTTAAAAGAATACAACATTCATACCCCAAATAATGAACAAGATATAACACAATACTAGATGTTTTATACCAAATAAAAGATATAGGTAGGTGTATCATTATTTGATGGCTCCATTTGAGACAAGATTATAACCATTGGTATAACTCAGATCTATGAGTTACCATGTTTTGGCAAACTAGAGGAACTCATATAGTTCCTTCTTTTGTGTATCCATGGAGAACATTTCTAATTTACAAGGAGGTCCATGAAGTTATCAATGTGTCTAATCAAAAGAATCACTGGGCTCCTTGACTCAAGCATAGACATCCATCTGGTGATGGTAGATGATATTAAAGTATAGAGGGTCATGAAATTCCTCAAGTAATATAAGGGAAGATTCACATTCCCAATAAAGGATATCTAAGACCCTAACACAAGGACAATGACATGCCTCATGAAATCTAAGCCTTTCCCTAACAAAATATGGATGGATATAAACAAGGCCTACTTGTGCATCACCTATCACATGGTATAATGGGTAAAATTCAATGTTTCTATATTCAGTTCTAAGGAAATGATAAATAATGCACTTGATTATCATATGGTAAGAGAGACCTTCAGCTGGGGGTCAAAATTTATTTTATTAGTCATGGAGGAGATCAACATTCTTGATGGTGATGAAGATGATCTCTAGGTCTTCCCAATGTAAAAATATTCCCTGGTGCTAAAGTACCAAGATTTCACCTTCCCCCTTCTCCTAGAAGTATAAGAATTGAGTGATGGGGTGGTGCATGAAATATATAGAGGCATTTAGGATGGATTTTCACATCCTTGAGGAGCATCCCCAAAACATGTTTAGAACCGTGACCTTTTCCATTATGTAACACTTTTATGTAGTGTGCTTGGCACTCACAAATGACAATCATTTAATATGGATAAAACTCCCTTATGCATTTTACATGAAATACTTCAGGGATGCACTAGTGATAATTTTCAATTTGCAATATCTAGACATCCTAGTGAAGGCTATGGATTTAGAGAGGAGCATGTTTTGGTGCTAATATGTGTAGCAAAGAGAAACATATATAAAATATGAGGAGTATGACTCAGATCACACTAACTTCCATCACCTCTAGAAATAAGTAATACTCAGGCACATATATATGTTATATTATGAGATGAATCTAAGAAATAAGGATGCACACCATGAGAAGTATGATAATCTCCCCTTTAGATCAGTGATGAAGGGAAGTTAATGCCAATAGCACAAAAGAAATTTCCCAAAAAAAGGCAAGGAGAAACACATAAAAAAATTCAAGAGCACCTAAGGTTAAAGATCACCTTTGACAAATAAGTAAATTCTTCTACCCTAAATAAAAAGTGCATGATCTTCACACCAAGGACTACTTCTCTGAAAAAAAGGAGAAGAAAAATAAGTCCAAGGATCCTATTATAATACCAACAATAACGTTGGAGGAAATGGAAGTACAAGTGGTGTGTGAAGGGATGGAAGAAGAGGAATAAGTAGGGACAAGAGTTTACATTGTCTAAGAATAAGATATGGGAGAGAATCCTAGCACCAAGAAAGTCTAGAAGGCCCTCCAAGCTGGCACTAGCACCTCACTTAGAGAAGAGTAGAATTCAGTAAGTTCTTCATTTAAAGGGCCCTCCACATACCCTCCATAATCTAAGGATGGAAAGAGAAAGGTTTAGAGGAAGCTAGGATTGAGTGAAGTATAAATTATGAATGTATTAGTGCAACATAAGAAAAAAAAGGCCATAAACGCATTCAACATGACTCAGGAGCATATTATTAGTGTTGATTTTGAGGAAGAAAAGTCCTTAGTACTAGCAAAGAATAATAAGGTTGAGGAAAAGAAGAAATCCTAGGAAGAAAAGGCCAAGAAAGAGGAGGAATATAAAAAGGTTGTCATAAATGTGAAACCAATAGAGGAAGCAACATAAAAGGCACTTATCACCCTCACTAACACAATAGATGAAGATACACAACAAGCATGCCCAATTAGTGAATGGGGGCCTAAAGAGATGGAAGGTGATGATGGTGCCTTTGAAAATAAACAAATAAAGAGCATTACAAAGTCCCAAAAAAAAATAGGGTGAAGAAGAAACAGATAAAGGGGACAAGTCCAAAGAATAACTCTTACATGAATAGGAAGAAGAAACCTTAGAAAAAATCACTGAAGAAATTGGTAGCACTGATGAAGAGGAAGAAGAACACAAAGCTAGCCATCATAGATGAAGAAGGTGCATAATTTAGCCTCAAGGAAAATATGTAAAAAGGATGGATAGAGGAATACTTTTACATGTTATAATACATAACCTTTGAATCTACCATGGATAAGATGCATAAACAAAATTTTTTGTGTTCGATAGCTACATGGATGAGCCTCACTTTGAGGTGCCTCAAAAGACTATTTTGGGTGCAAACAAACTTAAGGAGGGGTAAGACTCCTTTATTATGAATCCTCGCACCATGAACCCAATCAAGTCTATCAATAAACTCATCTAAATGCCAATGAAGTCACACAAAAAACATCATTAATGATTTTAGGGCAAAGAAATGGAAGAAACTTGTGTAGGATGTAGAAGAGGAAACAAAGGCCATGAAGTTTATGTTGAAGCAACTAACTGATGGCATAAAAATAGTTGAGCCACCCTTATTGGATGGAATTGATACATTGAACCTTGTGGAGGTTGAAAAAGTATGCATGTTATTAGAGCAGATGCTTTTGAGGTTGAAAGTAGAGCCATTGCAAGAAGAAGAGAAGGACCCATGAACCACACTACAAAAAGAAATAGATTCAAATCTTGAAAAGGTATAAAAATTCATTTCCAAACTTTAAGAATAAGCATATGCAGTGGATTCCATATTTTGTAAATTCTCTAAATACATGTCAGTCATAGACGAGTGCCTCAAGAAGTCAAAGGGGGAGAAGGAGAAGCTAATGGTATAGGTATGCACTAAAATCAAGTCAAAGTATACCAAAATAATGGGGAAGATCAACATCTTAAGCACCTAGATAAAAGACTAAGAATAGAATCTAGAAGAACTCTTTTTTGATTTGTAGACTAAGGCCTCTGAACAAGGGGAAATCCTTTATGGAGGAGTGATAAAAGATAAGGTAGGTGTCAAATATTTTAGGAAGGAATTAGATAAGATATGTGTTCTTGTGATCAATACCAACTCCGTGGAGATAGGTAATGCCACTGAAGAACTTAATCTCACCATCAAGGGCTTTGAGGACCTCATCACTAAGGTAAAGGAGAGCATGTCTAAATTCTACATGCTAAAAACTTTGAAAGACTAGTTTAAGGGTGGACTAGAAATTTTGTATGAGTTAATTTTGGTCCCATATTTTTTATAAGTATGGTTCCACACCATCTTTAAAAACATCTCAACATGATTAAATCATTTGGTATGATTTCTATTTTGATACCTTTTTACCCAACTTGAGGAATAGATGAACTCTTTATGTCAGCTTGTAGGTGGCTAATTGATTCCATGATGCCTTGGGAATCTTCAAGAAGTGGATACACATGGAAATCATAGTGTGAAGGGTGTAAGTTAATAGATCCAACAAAATGATTTCAAAATATATAGCTTGGTACCCAACATGTGTAACTCTAACCTAGCAGAAGATGCTCCTATATGTTATAAAGCTAAACTCAAACTAGTGAGCAAGGAGATGATCAGGTCTTGTAAGTAATGATTTTTACCATGACATGAATAGCCTAATGTAGGCCTTAATTCTTTCTTTGTTACACTTTGGGTGAGCACATAAGGCTTGCACCTTAGGTGAATTGATGCTAGCACAATCGAGTGTTAAATGTTGAGTGCTATGATAATGTACCATGTTTGTGGCTAGTTATAACTAGTCTATAATTGACTTGAACAATAAAATGAGCACTTGACCCCATGAATAAATAAATTAACCCCATTTTCTACAATAGTGTAAGCTTGAAAGGGTACACCAAGAAAAGGGTAGGAAGACATTTGGTACTTCACAAGATTGTTTTTCTTATACCTCCACCTAAAAATAATATAAACCCCTCCAATACTTTTCCCTAACCTTTGACACCTCACCTATAATATTTTCCAAGAAATTTACCACTTCAAATAGTCTTTTCCTAAGTAAAATTGATTTTTACCATTTACTGAATGTAGTTGAATGGATCGATCTAATTTTGGTAATAACACACATTATGAGAATGAGACAACCTAGGTTGACTTAGTTAGGGAACTAGTGGATTTATTTTCCTCATGAGAAAGGTCGACTAGCGTTAATGCTCCTAAATGTACCATATGTGCTCTTCAATATTGATGAACACTTCTCATTTTAGGATTTGAGAAATCCAAGGCATGAGTTGTAGTTTGTGACAATTCAATGATGTCTATGGTGAAATAGAAGTATGTTATGGCAAATATTGACAATGTTTATTTAGTTTAGTGATTGGGAGCCACTAAGGTCTATATATTTGAATCTTTATGAATTTGATGATTTCTAGACTAATCTAAATGAGTATTAACAATGATCTTTAAACTAAAGTGAGTCTTGATAAAAATAAGAAAAGAGAAGGGTAGGGTAGAAAGGAAACATGATTGTAAATTCTCATCTTGAATATTATGACAAAATTCTAATTACTTTGAGAAAACATGAACCAATTTATGTTATAAAATAGCATGATCTTAGATTACATCACAAATTAGGCAAAATTCAAAAGAAATATAAAAATCATAAGTAAGAACCAAGTTTACTTTAAAAAATTTCAACTATGGTCTAAATAGTTGAAGCACATCCAAATTTAGAGAAAAACAAAATGAAGTATACTTGAGATATTTATAGTTAATCTAGTGTTAGCAAAAATCAATAGCCCTATGACAGATAATGTGACTCATAGTATCGAGAATCCTTCAAGCTTAAGATGAAAACATGCAATTGAGAGATAACATTGACATTTAACAAACTATAAAGACAATATTTTTAGAATTCCTTAGTTCTCTTAGATGTTCTTGGTTTATAATTGCTCAAAATATCTCTCCCTTACAAAATGGTACTCCTTGCCTATTTATAGGAAACATAGGTGGTTTATCAATAAACTTTCTCAAAATATCCACATCCAGGATAAGGATAGTTTTCCTTAATAGAAAGACACAATGCAAAAGGATTATATGCTACCTTGACGAGAATAAGTATATGATAACATACTAGCATATATTTTACAAAAAGAATATTCTTTTACAAATTACATTGGTGGGCCCTTCAATTATCCATGTCTAAGGAACTCTTTCACTTTGGTGAATTTCTCTTTGATTAGCTCAAAATCCACTATAGGATTCATTAGACAATCCTCTTATTGACTTTTTGACTTGTCAAATTCACTATTAGTCATAGCCATGAGTTCCTTGATATATTGTTCTTTTATAATTTGCTTCCCTATAGTAATAATGATGCCAGGGATCTTATGATTATCCTTGGTAGGATGGCTTTGATGCCTCATAATACTATAGATATGGATTCCAAATCTCTTCTTGAATTCTTCTTCACTGATTAGGTCCATATCAATGGTTTGGGAAGGGTTGTCCAATAGGCCCCCCAAAAGTTTCTATAATTTGGTTATTAGTTCCTTGTCTCCCTTGATGAAATTTTTGACATTATTGCACCAAGTGACCAAATATTCCTACTTATCTATTATAACTCCCATGAGGATATCTAAATTTTTAAGCTTGATAATCTTGAATTCTAGGGTCTACTTTGTCTTATGCACATTGATGATTTCTACCATCTGAGCTTAAGAATCTTTCCATTGGGTGATTAAGGCTTATGTCATCTTAGCTTGATGATTCAAAGAACTTAATATAAGCTTGATGTTCTTTAAACTCTCAAATGTATCTAGCAAATATTTATTCATCATTTGTAATATATACTCAGGAATGAAAAGTAGGACCTGAGCCTCTAAATCTTACTTCTCCTTCTCAAAATTGAGGATCCTATGATTAATTCCTTGGATTCTAGCCAAGGTCATTCTTGATTGTGAAATTACCAAACTACCTACATCCTAATAAAATATAGGATGTTCTCTTGTTGCATGCCCTTGAATGGGAGTTAAGCCCATAAATGGTTCCACCTTTCGAAAGTTAAACTCCTCAATGCTAATAGTATCCTTATTTGTCACTATTCACTCAAGACCTAATGTGTCTAGATTGAAGTGAATCATTGGGTCAAACTCCTTTAAATATAGATACTCAATAACTTCTACATTTGAACTCCCAAAGGCCCTTAGGGTGTCAATCCTTATCTCTCCTTATTATGAAGGATTTTGATCCTTCTCTCTACTTGTCTATTCATAATATCTTAGATCTATGATTTGATATTATCTTGAGAATCTATGATAACTTGAGTTAAATCCAATGATGGAGAAAAAGATGGGATTTTATATAATTTACCATAAGAAAACTAGTCAGGAATGGTTGGTCTATAAATGGGATTCTCATCACTGAAGAGGTTAACTTCACCGGTACGGTGAGTGAAAGTTAACCTAGGCTTCTTTCTAGGTGCTAGGGGAACCAAGGCCAATTTTTGTTGTCTCTTTCCTCCATCCAATGGATTGAAATCCTTAACTATTGCATTAGATGGATCCTCCTCCCTATCAGAACCATAGACAATTACAATGTCACCAAGGGCACTCTCTATTATTTCTCCTACCTCTAGGGAAATTATGCTAATGACTTCCGTTAGGGAAGAAGGCCTCTATAAGGATACTTGGGGTTGAGGACCTTTTCTAGGTCTATACTCTATCCTTTTATCCTCAATTATAACTTTACCCTTTCCTTTTATATCTTCAAGTTCCCTAACCTAAGATTTCTTTGTAAATTCTACTAATTGAGGCTCAAAATATTATCCTCCAATAGGTAGTCCCTGATGAACAATCACTGATGGTCCTAGCAACAAGTGATAATGCAAGGGATGTAATTGTCATCTTTTTCCTAAGGGTTTATTATCTCTAACTAGCCTATGCTCCAAATGGATATTGTAGCCTTTAACCCTGGATAGGACTTCTTTAAAGTTCTTTACCTTTATGTAAATACCATCTCCCATAGCTGGTAGATGTTTATACTTAGTTTTTGGGACTTTTTATCCTAGATTTGATTGGCCACTCTACCATTAGGTTCCCACATCTTAAGGTCATCTAGTTATAAATCAAAATAATTCATGTGGATCACCATAATTTCTAGTTGCTTTTAATCTTTAATCACAATCCTACCAGTGTCTAATGGAAAGGGTGAATCTAATCCTTATTATTTTTCTTTCATTCCCATTCACTCATTTGATGATTTTATAAGAAATATATTTTTATAATATATTATTAGGGACATGAATGGGCAATCTGTATGGTTGAATCATGATTCCTTCTATCCTTATTACAGTGCAATTTGAATAGAACCATACATCCCCCATAGTTTTCACTTATTTTTTGATTAGAGGGTAGAGTTGTGGCATAGGGACACTGATGATTTCCTCATAGATAGTTGGTATGACATCATCAAAAATAAATTCCATGTGGTTCCTATATTTGAATATATGCAATTTAGAGTAGTTGTAAGAGATAGTGGTCTTATCATTAGGGGACCAACTTCAGATGCTAAGGAAATCTATATAGGCCAAAAGTGAATCCAAAAGCTAGGGCATCATAAATAATTAATTAAAGGTCCTTCTCTTTATGTCTATGAATTGTTTTTCTAAGAAAAAGATTATTAGGTCTACAATGGGAGGGGTTAAATTCCATTCCAGCATGTGATGAACATAAGATACATAGACCTTACTCACATAAGTAGTGGAAGGGGAACCAAAGGCTCTATTCAGTAAGGTCATAGCTATCCTAATTACCTCCCTAAATTAGAAAATAAGAGTCCCACCATCAAGGGACATAAAAAAATGAGATCCTTAGATTACCAAGGTATGAGGACTGAATCTAGGTTTTGGGTATTTGTCGACTCTCTCAAGGATGGGAGATCAATATGAGGAAAGAGGATCTTGTAATAATTTTTGAAGGCCATATAGGTGATGTATGTAACCTTATTAGTGATTCCATATTTAATTATCCATTCCCTATATATTCTATAATCAATGAGAATGAGAGCAAGGAGGTTGATACAATGCATTAACTCTAGTTTGGCTATAGCATGGTTGAGGCGTGCCAGCTAAATTGAGACTAGGTCATTATATCTATGGTATACAATAACATTCTTAATTTCCTTCTAGGAAATTGGTTGTAATTCCTCCATAAGGAAGAATAACATGGACCAAGTCCTAATTCCATGCACATTCAAGGCTACCAAGTCTAACTCTATGTCCTTGAAGATCTTTCCTTCACTATCTAAAGTTAGATAAATCTTTGCTATCATTTTCATTTGTTACCTACCTACCACCATTGATGACACTAAATTATACTTGCAAGGTCACTAAGGGTTTTACTAGGGCACTTGCTTCAATATTTAGTTTCATTATTTTGATTGCTTTAAGATTAATTGAGCTGACTCAGGTCTTCTTTATAGAGGGCTTAGGGTTTTTAGCTTTAATGATGGAAATATATATTTTATTAATCTTATACATGCTTTAGATTTGATGGGACCTTATTCTCATGTCCTCTGCACTTTCAATCGTAGGAGATATTTGATTTTGATTTTCCATGCTTACATAGAGCCTATGTGGCATGGTTATGTGCCTTTCATGGCAATTTCATAAATGCTAGTTGGAGATTAGGTGTTGGCCTTCAAAATCCTTCTTTATTTCACTCTAAAAATCTGAATCTAGTTCCTTACATTTCATTTGTCTTTTGATCCTTAAGTTCATTAGTTATGACACATGTTAAGCTCATGGGGCCTTTAAAAAGTCTTCAAGCTTGGCGCACTGTTAGATCAAATCTAGAGAGCAAGCGATCACCATTAGATCTTTGCTAGGCTCAAATCATTAAGTGCATGCCTCTAGGATGTACATTAGCCATGCATTAAGATTGCAAATAATTTGAAAAATCTTCAAGGTTGACACACCATTAGATCAAATACAATGAGTGAGCAATCATCATTGAATCATAAAAATGTGAAGAATTCCTCGAAAGGGTCTTTAGAAATGCCCCCTTTTCTTAGGCTTTGAAAATTTGTCCATATTAAATTTAACAAGTTTGATAACATCAAATACATCCTCATAGATGTCAAAAGATAGGAGCGAACTTGTAAAATTTAAGATAATATAATTGCTTCTATCTAAGGACTAAGTGCCATGCATCAGGATTTTGAGGTTAAATTTAATGGGTTTGATAATTTCAAATACATCCTTGTAAACATCAAATGATGGGAGTGAACTTATCAAATTTAAGATAATGAAATTACTTTGGTCTAATCATTGAGTACCATGCATCAAGATTTCAAGAATTCTTGAGGCTTTGGGGTTGATTCATGTCATTAGATTAAAGCTTTCAAGGCAATAGGGATTTCTATATCATAATCTAAGTGCTTGACAATTATTGGTTTCCCTTTTGGTTTTGGCTTTGGTTCATACTATTGGATTAAAATCTTTTATTGAGAAAGAAGTGTCAGATCTATAAAAGTGCATGAGCTTCAAGTTAAGTCCCATTATGTATAAAGGTTTATCTTAAGGTTTAGACCTTTAAAAGTTGTCCATGCTTACAAACATAAATACATTTAAACCTTAATAAAGCTTAGTTAATCCAAAATAGATCTCAGGTTTTAAAAGGCAAAAAGGTCCAAGTCTTGATTTTATATTAACATTTGGTCATGTTGAAAAATATAATCAAAGTTTAATATAAATTTAGACTTAGGGTTTTTAACTGAAAGGAAATAAAATTTCCCACTAGAGTTTTCATGTGAACATTTGAATTCAAACCGATAGGGTTTACTAATTAGGAACCCTAGCTTTCTCCATGGAACCTAAAATTAATCACCTCAAAGACAATCATTATCAGCATTATTCCATGAAACATAATCACAACCAAATACATTAAAGCTTATATTATACTTGAAATTGAATTGCCTTTAAATTTCAAGAGAGAATATCCCTTTCACATTCAATCCAAAACACAAATCTTTTGAATCATTCATAAGGGTACCCTTTCAACAAAATAAAAAGAAATTGGGGTATGTTGGTCTAAATAATAGGCCAACTATTTTATCTAAAATTCTATAAGGGATTAATACTATATACACATCTCTCAACCCATTTCCAATAGAGAGAATCATTCATTTATGCCTTTTTATCTACTTTTCTACCATTCTACTTAAGGAGTCATTGCTTAGGGTTTCATGCTTCTTAGATAAGTTTTGTCTTATGAAATATTGAGATTAATTAAGATTTTATTGGATATACTATAGTATTTTATCCATCCTTAGCTTCTTCAATGACACACAATGACCTCTTTCAAAGCACCATTGTCTAAGGGAGAGGTTAAGGCTCGATAGGTTCATCTTCATGGTAAGTATTATTTAATCCTAATATTATACTTTATTATATATATATATATATATATATATATATATTCATGAATAATTTATAATTAATTTATTTTCTATCCTTCTTAGGATTACATCTATATTGACTTGAGTAGATATTTACTTTGCATGTTTATTATTTGTGTTTATCCCCCATTTTTTCCATAAAGTTTAGTGAGTACTAGATCATATTTACTTCATTATTAAACCTATCTAGGGTTATTATGTGATGTTGTTTTACTATAGGATTTATAACTCTCTCTATCTATATATATGACAAGATATCCTTTAGGTAGGTTTATGATATCCATGTTGGTCATGACCCTGATTATCTAAGTATCCCTAGTGGTATAGTTAGTTCATTTATCTTCTTTGAGTTAGTATTGATTTTTAGATCAAATTCATGTTTACTTTCATAAATTATAATGAACCTAACATGAACTAACCCTTTTAGATTTTTAATTTTCACTTCTAGACTACTGGATCATTTTTGTTGACTAAACATAATAGTTTGCCAATATGTTTTAATACTTAGTCAATTTAATTGACTTAGTTTGGATTTATGTGTAGGTCATTTTATTCTATATATAATGGAATCGATCTAATAAACCTAGTTCTATATTTTTTATAGGCCATATTTTACTTTTGTCAATCTAAATGACATAGTTGGGGCATCTTCTTATAGGTTTTTCAACTAAGGTGAGCTTGTTGAACTCATTCAGCTATATGACATCAAAATTTACCTATTAGTACACTAAATTAATCCTATCAATTTAGTTTCCCATCATGTATTTCTAATTTTTTAACAAGTTCTATTTAGACTAATAGATCAATTCTATCAACATAGTTCTTCCATTTATTTTAATTATTTAATTTTATGCAAATACAGTCAACTGGTTCAACTCTATTTTAGCATTTTATCTTGTAGGTTCAAACCCTCATATATATAAAACAATTTAAAAACCATCAATTTAACATATTCATTACATTACTAAATTAATCCATTTGAATTTGTATTAATCATCAGGTTCATTTTAAGTATCTTAGTTATTTCATTTTTCTCAATTTCAATCAAATTTTAGTTCTATTTTCCTAGATTTATAGTTTTATAACATAGTAACCTTAAGCTAAACTAAGCCAACTAGTTGAACCTAGTTATGTAACTAATTTTACCCTAGGAAACCTAGTTGAATTACTTGAATTTATTTATTTGGACTATTTTTCAATAGATAGAGTCGATCAAATCAACTATATTTTATATTTTTTGCATACTAGGTCAGCCCAATTGACCTAGTAGTGTCTCTTTTTCAAAGGAAAGGAAATTAACCCACATTTATCATAATTAAATGACTTTTAATTTATCTACTTGCTTGTTTATAGTAGTGCATATAGTGTAACTAAGAAGGTTAATTTACCAGATTAGTCATTTTCTTCTTTCACACACTATTGAATCACAAAATATCAAATAAGCATTCAAACATTTCTACCTAGGTCTAGCTACTTGAATTTCATCACCAAGAGGGATGTCAACTTGGTTTTTTAGTTGAGTATAAATATGTGGTTAATGGTATATATTGGTAAATCACCCAACACTCTTATCATTATGAGATTGTGGGGTAGGCCCCAATACCAAGCCAATACCATCACCAATAAATATCCCTTTCATCCTTACAATACATGAAACCAGCTTTAGATTACCTCTTTTTATTTCCTTTTCAAAGACAAACACCCTATCACATTTTAAAACATAATTTAAAATACATTAGGAATGGATAAATACTAGATTAGCATTTAAAATTTAGTATAGTTTCTTGTTGTTTGAAAATTATATTTTATATTACAAAACTTATATTATCCAACATTGGTACAAGGTTTGTGTTATGTGATACAACTACATCAACCCAATTGACCTAGTTTCACATGTTTAGATTTTTTTAATACAAACTACTACCCATTTATTCATATTTTTAACATTTTAAACTTTTTCATAAAGGTGAAACATAATTGACTTATTTGGCTCAATATCTTATAGGCTACTCTCTTTACTTTATTATAAAACAAAGTTGATTCATTTGACTCAGTCTCTCACAAGGTATTCTGTTCATCCTCCCTCATAACAAAGTTGACCTATTTTACTCAATTTACAATACATAGTTTTTATTCATCCTCTCTTAGAACATATTTGACCTTTTTGACTTTATTTCTTTCCAATCATTATACTTACCTTCTTAAAGATCATAATCAACCCATTCGACCTAGCATAATTACTATTTATCTTAATTTTTAGTAAGTATTTAACTTCCCAAATTTATCATGGAACATTTGTATTATAAATCCATAGATCAAAACCAAAACAATATGATGAGCTTTACCAATCCTAATAAACAAACTAAGCCACATTTTTTAGTAACTAACTAGGATCAAAGTAACATCCATGTTACCACTAGAAATACCAACTATAGAACTCCTCCCTATTTCTAATCACTTAATCCCTTATTTATATATATATTAAATGATTAAAATGATATTGAATACAAAATTTAAATTATTCTTTTCATCAATGAAAATATTCAACATAGTGGTAAGGATCCTTTAGTCATTTATAACATCATGATGGCACCTCATCTTGAAGAACAACATTCACCTTCCCTTAGCTTTTCCACATGATTTTAAGAAGTCAATTAATGATTTCCTCCACACCTTTACCCTCCATAATTTATCTTTATAACATTATTATTTCATATTCCATGTCTTCTTTCACCTCCATGCCAAGTATTTATACTAACATGGTTGGCATATTTTTTAGTGGACCTACTTCAAACATCCACACTAATACGCAATTTCATTCAATGCATAATGGATATAATAAAAATAATAATTCTTATGATACTACTGCTTCTCATTCCACTATTACATCTCATTATTCTAGTGCATCCAAACTTATTAATACCTCACAACATAATAATACAACAAAAACTTCTTTTAGTAATAAAAATAATGATCAAACTAACCAACTAATATTATAAACTCTCAAAAAATGGTTGATTTTCAAAATAATAATGTAAACCAAATGATTTAGATGCAAAACCACCTATTTTATTTCCAAAAAAAAACTTCAACATACTCAATGTAGAATACCAAATCATAATTCCCCCACCTCTCCTTATGGATGCACATGGTAACCATATGCCACAACTGCCACTTATTAATAAAAATATTAAACACTTACAAAATTAACTTCTTGTAGATCAAATTATAAACATTGACATAGGAGGTATAATTCCCACTATCACTTATAATGGATCTATGGATACTACCGTAAAATTAAAAACTTTTAGAAACCTATACAAAAATTGGATTAAAATTAATACATTCACTGCCACCAAACTCTTAGCTAAAACTCTCTCTATAGATGATATAGATTGGTATAATCAACTTAAAACCCATGCACAAATAGTTTAGAGGACTTGGTAAATGCATTGGTTTAATAATTCCAAACTAATGACCATACTGAAAATAATTTATCCCATTTTATCAAATGTAAACAATTAGAATACAAAATGACACAATTTTTCATCAAATGATGGAAAACCTTGTATAATAAAGTAGAAAATAATATCATAGATGAGAACCTATTACACTTATTCACTAATTATCTTCATCCTAAATTACAATACCGTGTTATGACTCTTTCCATAAAATCTTTAGAAGAGACCATTGACCAATATAAACTTCAATATTTCCTTATATGTCAATTTAAACCTTTCCACCATGCAATGAAAACTCTCTTGCTTATAAAAGCTAAAAATAGACATGAAAAAAATGATGGTGTTATAAATACTTATTATTTTATACACACCATCAAAGTCATTGATCAAAAACTATAACAGAGTATGATCCTACACTTTCACCTAATAACAAATCTCATCCTAGTTCATTAGTATAAATTCATAAGTGTCTTCAACAACCTTCACCATGAGATATTAACCTTAGACATCCTATGAAACACTAGTATGATCCCAATAAATTTTTTTGGTTTCATACAAGTTGGGGTCATTCTCATGAAAATTATTGCCAATTGAAAAATCTTGTTTTAGACTATCTCCTTAGACCCAATTTTGACCATGAATCAATTATATGTAAATATAAAAAAGAATATGAAATAACACTTAAAGATGATGAAACAAAAACTAAAAATAAAGCTTTAAATTAATCTAATGCTCATTTAGTTATCTATAAATATCCTCCTCCTAACCATCAAGATAACACTAATAAGCCTAACCTTACCACCAATAAAATTGAGATTACCATAGTTCCTAACATTAATGATGGTAATGTGGTCATCATGAATAATATGTGGAGAGTAGTTTCTTATATTAAACAATACCCAGCCACTGACCATCATAATTCTCAAAATTTCTACATTATTCAAAACACTTGTCCATCACATTTCATATAATTGAGGCATGCGGAATAAAAACCCACATAAGTATCACCTAAAACAATTGAAATAGACCATACTTATCATACAATTGATACAATTTATACTATTATTAAAACTAATATACCTCAAGTAGATATCACTCAAAATTCACATCAACTTTATTCCATTCAGACACAAGAAACAACTACATCACATAAGATAGATCAATCCAATTCAACCAAACCTAAACTAAATATACCTTATCAACAAAAATTTTAATGTGCATCTAGCCCACTTAAATGGATTTATTAAAACATTATGCACCTTTATCCCATAATCCTCTAATGATTTATGATGAATGATATCCTATAGTGGAACTTTACCATATTTCATCCCAAATCCACTTCTTAGAACTTATGAGAAATTTCCCTCATCATCATAATTGATTAATTAAATTACTATTTGAAATATACATCCCTCATCCTCCACCCATGGGGCAAGAAGCTATATTATTAGGATATAAATATAGCATTATTTAATAGTGTGAAGAAATTTCTATCCACATTGATGAAATGGTATAAACTTCTCTTTTACTCGAATTTCATATCTCTTCAATGATTCTTGATGAGATATAACTTTTCATGGATGACCCCTCTTCATTAACATATAAATAAGATAAATCCAAGTCAAACATGATTTAATTGATGAAGGATCAGACAATTATGTTGATTCCCTTGATTTTATTAAAACATTTAGATATTATGAATGTTATATTAAATCCACACAAAGTACATGTTAAGGATATTAAAGAAGACAAATACATTATTTAGGTTGTGTTTGGCTAACTATCACCATTCCTCCCACCACTATTTGTTTGAAATTTATGATATTTAAATTTCTTATTTCCTATAGTATATTACTTGATTGACCTTGGATACATCAAATGAGAGTAGTTGCCTCATCCACCTCACAACGTGTTAAGTTTTTCTATAAGATATAAGGTGATACAAACCCTTGTAATTTTAAACAATTCAAATAATGGGGTGTTTTAAAAATGCATACCCTTAAACCTTTATTTAGCATTCCATTTTGTGAATCATAATGATTTAATTATTTTTTCAACTCTAATAATGGTAAAAATTCCTCTTAACCTTATAGATTTAGATGATGATGATGAACCACATGAGATAATTCTAAAGATCAAAACATATGATATCTCTCCTAAAATCATTGTTCAAATACCTCATTTTCTTTGACATCACTCCCATCAGAAACCTTTAGATGAAATATCAGTTACCTTAAATAAAATGACACATTTTATTTACCATACTTTGGATAATAAAATATTTGATGCGTATACTATTAAACTATATACATTTGATTATGATGGTGGATATTCTATAGACAACCCATTTTTAGCTATATTTATTAAAGCTAAAAATTTAAAAGTGAATAATTAACATTCTTATTTAATACTTTCTCTCAATTATTTTTCTATAATTCCTTATCTTGATATAGTACCTAATATTAATTTTTCCTTTACTATTCCTAGGTCAGAGATGGAACACACACTCACTAAACCTCCTATCAATGTTGAACCTCAAAAGGTTATGAGTATAGATTATAACACAATAGGATAGTACCATTTTCATAAAAACCATGATCCTTCTAGTTTTTTCCCTCTTAAGATGTTAGCCACTCTACTTTAACTCACTATGAATTCATCCATGCATATGCCTAAGCCTAGTCTAGATCCCACTCCAATTTATTCCTTTCTTGGTGATGGAATTATACCATTACCTAAGCTCGATATTCTACTAGAATAGTAGGTAGATGATATGTATTGTGATATCCATATAGTTATTTCTCGTTAGACCAAGGATTTTCATACACATTAGTATCAACAGACATCTTCCTCTACTACTTCAATGAGTAAAACTTCACCATCTACTAATAGATGCATTTGTTATTTTAATGGTACACATAACCATTCTTATACTCATTAATAACATAAAAATAAATACATTGATACACTACATCCAGCCATAGCATAACCTAAAGACAAAATTATACCACCTTTTAAGTTACTTCTAGAGTATATCCCTAAATATGGGGAAGTATATTGACTTTAAAATCAATGCACTACATACCATACTGATATATGTTGAGTACTTAAGCAAAATATTTAGGATATTCCATGGCCTATGCCCTCATTAGATCATCTTCCTTTTCTAGTTCATCTTTAAGCAAAGGGTTTCCCTTTCCCACTACCTACATCTCCTCATAGATTTAAGAACACTAGTCACATTCTTAGCATTGAGTAACCCACATAAGAGGTGACTCATGGGAATTATAATTAGTATGCCATGCCTAATTTTTATATAGATATGATATGGAGATAGATGATAATGATACAAAAGATAGTCTTCTCACAACTTTCTATGAAGATTAATGAGACTCTAATTAATGCCAGAATTCAGCCACATAAAGATGTATCAGATGTTATGTATGATATTTATAGTGAGATTTATTAGTACATTTAAACACATCATGATGTTTTATCACATTATTACATGATTTGGCCTTTATTTATGATTATTTATACACTAGATATGTTTATTTTCATCTAGTCTCATTTATCTACTTATTTTCTATGATCTCTTATGGATTATCCTTATAATTTTTTTGGACTTATATTTATGGTTTATAATTATTTTCACATGGATTTATTTTTCTCTATTTATAATTTTATGATTTATTATTGTATTTAGTTAAAACAAAGGTAATTATTACTGTGACTTGGTTATCAAACCTACATCCCCATAATATTATATCTTTACCATATGATCAGTTAACAAGCATAATTATCATTATATCATTATATAAATATATATCTTTTGATCTCCATATATTACATTAATTTTCCTTCTCATATTAAACACACACACTATTGAGATTTGAGATCACATACTAACTTATAGGAAAGCCAAATTTTTTAGTCAATCATATCTCTAGATATCTTGTTTCCTATAACCAAAACTTAAAGCTTATTTGTGTGTGTCACTTTTATCATCCACGTTTAGTTATCCCAAAAAAAAAATTAAAATCAAAATCATTTTAAATAAAAGGAGATGATCAAAAGGAAAAATAATCCAAAAGTTAAAATCATAATAAAAGATGTGATTCATAACACATCTCTTATTCCTAATCGAAGCTCAAAATTTGTAGTTGGACTCATAATAGAGTTGACACATATTAGGGTGTGGTAGACTAGTATATTGGGATAAGGGAATTCAAAATTATCTATAGTTATACCTACTTTCTCACATAAGTACCCAATCTTCATAGTATATCAACAACTTTGTAAGGGGTACTGAAGAATGGGGAACATGTTGTGGGAATCTAGGTCCATTTTAATATTCTTGTATATAAAACCTTCATGAATTGATCTTAGTACTCCACTTATTTTCCCACAAATTTTTTATTAGGAAATATATGGTCAATTCTCACATTTATATTTGATAGTGAGTTAATATTGAGTAAGGTTATTGTAAATAATCTATGTAAATAGCTTGGGTATGTTATGAGTTGTTAAAAAAACATAAGTGAGTTTTTATCGAAGCATTTTTAGCTCTACTATTATATAGGAGAGGCAACTCCTATAAATATGTAACCTTTACATATTTTGAGTATAATGAGACATTACTATTGAAACTCTCTATGTTTACATCTTACAATTTAGATCAGTGGTATTAGAGCAATGCATGATCTTTCTATGATGGAGTAATGATCTATTTATAGGGGTAGTCATGTTGTTCATCATTACTTTGTCTGATGTAATTTCTTATCTGTGAGTTCTTTGTTTAGCATATGAATTATATTATTATTTTTAAATAGTTTTTTCTAATCTAACTTATATAGACAATAGATTTCTGGGTTTGAGATTCAAATTCTAAAGGATAATGATTGGGATATGCATGCTTTCTTTGTGGTAGTATTAAACCATCTATTCAAGAATTTTTTTCATGGTACTTTTATTCATAACATTTACTTTAGTGTTTCACTACATTGGGAACATTGGATTATATGATTAGTGTAATTTTATACTACCATTGGTATTGAATGGATCTCATATCATAAATGCCTTTCTAAATATTTAACAAATATTAAAAAGTCATCATGTTGATGGACAAATTTTGTGATCTATTTTTTAGCATTGGCTAAATCAATGGCTTCTTCAATTTTATTTTACCTTAAAATTTTAAAAAATCTCAAAACCCTTGAAGATTTGCAGCATGATTTTTATGGCTCATTTGATTTCATTTTATTTCATCGACATCCTTTGTGCATCATGGGTGACTAATTATTTCATACCATTCATATGCATATTAGATGTTTTGGATGTGCAAATTCCCATGCTTCATGAAGACTAATGTGAGTTTCATATCCCACGCCATGTAATGTTATTAAACCACTTTCCATTCTGCTAGATCCTTGTGTTTGGGATTTAATATTTACATTCAATTTTTATGCATCTCTATCATCTTTCCATTACCCACCTCCCCATATACATTTATTTTGTTTATTATTCTAAATCTACACCAATGATTAGGTTTTATAGTTTTACAGACTTGTTTAACTTTATTTTCTTATAGAGTTATAGTCTTTAGATAGTTTAAAGTACCATGGGTCTATTTTAGTTTTTTAAGAAAGCATTGATAAAATTATTTTAGAGTGTTTAGAGTCTTGATTATCAAGGTTAGCCAGAAGTCATTTAGTTGGTATATCTTAATGGTCCCTTTAGTGTTTTTGTATCGAATTGAGTCGATTCAATTAAATTTTGTACATCCATATGATCAAAGTCTATAGTAATATAGTTTGGTATTTTTAAACCATCAAAATTTAAAAAATTTCAAATTTTTATGGTATATTATCCAAATAAAAAATGAGTCAAGAGTTAAAATCCATCGAGTGATTTTTCAAGTATAATATTTTATAGTTGAGTCATCATTTTCAAAAAGTGTAAAAAATAAAAAATATCTTGTAAAAGGATGTATTTTTGGGCAATCCTAATGTCCTATAAAAAATATGTATTACTTTAAATTGAGACGGTAAAAAAACCCAATGTGGAAAACATATGAGCTTCACGACTTCATCAACTGAGTAAGAAATATACTTGGAGGAGGTCGAATGAAATAAGGGAAGGAGGTTTACATAGCCTCTTGTCAGTCACCTATGATGGGGCCCATGTGATGTGGTGATGATGTCTTTTTCAATTATCTATTTGATTTTTGTTGTTATGTGAAAATAATAATAAAAGTATATACCTATTTAATGTGAATAATTCCAAATGTGAGATAGTGAAGAGATATGGTAAAATTACTTCACATCATGATGTGGTAAGTAGTAATCCACTTTCAAAACCATCTTTTTGTGGTTATTAGTAAACCACTTGAAAATAATCCTCTTTCGGTTGTTGGTAAGCCATATACAAAACCATCATTAATGTTTGTGGTTGTCTTGAGAAAATAACCAATTCATGAGCATAGATGCAGATATAATATTTATGTTTTCCCCATGTTCTCACTAAGGAGGTTATGCTAGGAAATATATGATTAATGTATGCAATGGGAAGTTAGCATACATTTAGCTAAATTAATTAAGTTAATAAAATACCATTTACACTTGTACCTATTATTTAATCAATGCTTCATCTATGTCAACCCACTAAACATCAAATCTTAAATGTTGACAAACTACCACATGTAGATCTAGTTTGTATGTTGAATGTTTAACATCCTTTTTCTATCTCTATTAGACGTAAAAAAAAATCTTAGATTTATCAATGCACTAGATACCTGTCAATATTTTACTATGGATTCCCATACTATATCACATCAAGAAATATTCCTTTATCTCCATTGTGTAAAAGAGTTTGTGATCTATCTGCAGTTAATTTAGATGCCCAAGTTGATGTTATCATTGATAAAATATACGTTATATTCTGATCTGATTTTGTGATGATGCTAAATGAGGAGATAGATAAAATCAGTCTATGGATATCTATGCATCTTTGTTTTAAAGTGATCCTTGTAGAAAGTTAGTTTTCATTGCATGCACATCAAGCTTGATATTTTTCTAGGTGAGATAATTCTTTTTTATTTTAGTAATGCATCAAAGTTTATTTTAGGAGTCTAGTTTTTTGGGTCAAAGGTCTATTGAAAATTTCACATCTTCAAATTGTCAGATCATTCACAAAGTTATATGTCAAAAGTCTTGTTTAAATTTTTTTAATTTGACATTAATAAAGTTGTTTCATTTAGCTTCATATATGTATTATGTTATTTTTTTTATTACTCAAATCCAATCCTTAATTGGATTTCTTTTTAGGTCTTTAGTTTTTTTGTCAAGAATAATAAAAAAAGTTTGTGAGTCTTGTTAGATGAATATTAAAATTAGTTTTTTAATGTCATTCAGTAGTTTGCCAATTTAGAGATGTTTGTTTCATAAAATTTTAAAGAATTCATATACCCTTTTTTCCAAATAGTATCAAAGTGTTCATATGACAAAATAGTGTCTTAGTTAAGTCAGTCACATTTTGTAATGGACACATTATCAATGGAAACTGATGTCTTATTTCAAGTCTAAAGGTCATAATGGACAAAATGAGAAAAAAATAAGAAAAAAAGAAAAAAAAAAGGTAGAACAAAATGAAAATAACTTTAAAATATACATATTTAAGGTACTAAAATAGGTACACCTATATCTTGATATTTTTAGCAAAGGTATGCATATAATAAACTCTTTTATTAATTATATATTTGATAACTTGGCTCAAGAAGAATCCAAGATTTCTTATCACTAAAAAAGTTGGTTATTACATCTAGAGAAATCTAGATAGTTATATGTCATATTTTACAATGATAACTTGCTAAACATGTTTTTGAAGGGACCAAGGCTGTCACTAGTTTCACCAGTTCTTGAGAAAGAAACTTCTATTAGAGGAGGAGGCAAAAGAGGCTAGAGAAAAATTGTGACCTGTCGTCAGTCACTAATGATGAAGTTGCTCACTTATTTTGATAACACATTTAATGTGTTGTGTGTATTTTTTTCCTTATTGTGTTTTTTCATTTCTGCTATGTGTATTTATAAAATATGAATAAATGATACATGCCTCTTTAAAGAGTGTAAAACATGAATTTATATCCTTGTATTTACTCTTGTAGCATGTTTATGATAAGGATAAAATAAATACTATAACCTTATGATTTTGTGGTTAGCAGTTAACCACATTTAAAACCATTTGTAGTTATGGTTGGTGGTTAACCACATTGAAAACCGTTTGTAGTCATGGTTAATGGTTTACCACATTGAAAACCTTCATGAGGGATCATGAGTATGGGTTAGTTATAGTATAGGGATACATTCTCCATAAGTTCACACTAGGGGTTGAATGTTGAGGATAGTATTCATGTGGTATGGTTATGATATGGGAAATATATTCTCGTATGGTTATTATCTAATCTAGGTGGTTTGTTCCTCCTTTATAGGAGGTTATTTTTCCTATTATATGGCTATTTATTAGAATCTATTATAGTACATTAATTAAGTTGAATAATATGATATAATTTTTTATGTGCAATTTGTATTTAGCTATCATATTTTACAATAGGGGAGAACCAACTCAATACTCTAGCTAAGTATAAATTCTAGTAATTTGATATATTATAGTAAAGCCCCTAATACCATTATCATTATGGTATGTGAAGTGAAGGGGCATGCCCAAAAACCAAGCCATATACCCATTCTAGTACAGAGAAAGTTTGAGCTTGAACCAACATGGAACCATCAATAGACTTCTTATTTTAGTACCTATTTCAAAAACCTAGTAGAGTCTCAAAAAATTCTAAAATTAAGGCATAAGCCTAAAAGTGAGATAAAAAGAACTCTAGGATATAATTTACTCTTAGTATGTGTGGTATTTACTTGAATTTTTATTTTTTCTATCTGTTTGAGTGTGTGAGTTAATTTACATAAAATTCTAAAATTTACACCATTTATCACATGGTCTTGACATAACAATAAGCTAGAGATCAAACAAACCAAAACCAACCTCAACACCAACCTTATTCCTCTTCCTCATCTATGGATAAAACTATGGATGTGGAAATATCCCCTAATAATTTTATCAGTCTTGATATGCCATGGTCTTTTCATCGAGGGGATATAGACTTCACCAACCTCTTTGATAATAACCATGTTGAAAGTTGTCATTGATGTCATGTGTTTGTGTACTGTAATTGATGTCAAGAAGTATCAGTAAGGTGAGAGTTGTCTTTGATGTCATATACCTAAGATCATTTATGTCAAATAAATTTTGAGGTCAAGTTTTCGTTTACAAGAAGGTGGCTATGGTCATCGATATGAGGTTGATTATTTGAGCTTGTTAGTGTGACTTTGAGTGAATCAATGGAGTGTCTTATGAAACATAGTTAGGAATGATGAAATGATTCATTACAAGTATGTGGATTTGTTTGAGGTAGTGTAAGTTTCATGTCTTTGATTAATATATTTAGAGTGTTATGAGTTTAGAGAGAGAGATTCTATTCATGTCTTGTATATTTAGGAAGGCTAGTTTAGTCTTGGGTAGTGCCCTATATGGTCTAAGGATACTTGGTCAAAGGAAACTATGGGAGATGTTTTAGACATTGTATCATATTTTTGAATGTGAGTAGTGAGCTAAAAAATGTGTCTTGAAGATCTCAAAGTGGTATGGTGCGTAGTAGGTCTATGTGATGAACTAAATACTGAGTATGAATATGGCTTGTTGAAGCATGATGGTGGTGATATAGATGTGTATAATCTTGAAGTTATATAATTTAGTATTATATAATTTATAAAGGTGTTGATTTAGTCACATGACTCTTAGAGTGAGCCAAAGGGACAAGTTATTCTTTAGTGGTCTTCTTATGGACATAGTCTTAAGACTATAGGTGGAAGAATGAGGTATCATGATTCGGTTTGGAGGCATGATCATGTATTAAGGGTTTACATGATCTTTCAATTATTTTGGTGAATTTTGAGGTCCTAAATTGAAGGGAAAAACATGAAAATGAGTTTGAAGGTATCTTGTATATGTATAATGAAGAGATGAAGACCCAAGAAGGATTTTCTCATGCTTTTTGGCATGTGTGACTGGTGTTTTGGAAGCTAATATATTTTTTATATATGTAAAAGGGTCTTATAAATGATTTCCAAGTATTATCAGAGTTTTATGAACACATGTTAAGAATGGAAACTTGTCTAAAACCCTCATAGTAACTTCAAATGGACTATATTGATGGGAATAACTAAAAATGATTTGGATGATCTATTTTGGTGATTTGAACATGTAGAGAACTCTGCTAGGTATCTCTTTCTAGTATTGGTCTATCAGAAGAGTGAGTGGAAGCTATAGTAAAACCCTTATTTTTCATAAATTTTGTATAGTAGGCAGGGTTCATTGAGTCAAAGTTGCACAATGGATGGAGTTTGAATATTGTGACTTATAATTAATTCCCATGGTGGTTTATGAGTAGGTTATATACTTTAAATATACTAAACTAGCCATGGAAGTTGACCTATCGCTAAAAAGTCCAATAATGAAGACAATGAAAAAAACTAAGTGAGAATGAGATTAGGGATGAGTTTTCATAGATTAGTAATAAATGTAATTATATTAATTTATTTTTAAATTCACATATCACATATCTCCCTTGAAGATAATATTTTTGAGACCATTAAATTGTTGAAAATCTTGTTCATAATATAACCTGTCTAGTAAGATGAGATAATGAAGGTGTAAGTTTTTGAGATTGGTCTATATATTCCATATTTTCCATTATATCTCTATATATTTATGTTTTAAGATATTATAAATATATATAATGATCACAATAACTCATTAGGACTTCTTTATTATGTCTACATAGTTGTTGAAATACATCATCATCATGACTAGTCCATAAGGTAGAATGACAGTTTTGGGTATGAAAGATGGAGTGAAGAATTTGAGACTCTATAACAAGATTCAATATATATAGTGCACATTTTTATTCTTTTTCTGATATATATTACATATAAATTATGTATATAATGTTGATATTTAGTTTAATAAGTTGAAATATGGAAGCTAAATGGCTTATCTGGCTATGTAAGAATTGTGAAAGGGAAACTTAAAAAATTGGTCTATAAGACCAATAGTTGACACTATAAAATATAATATATATACTATAGGATGTTTTATAGGTCACATAGTAACTATTTATGTGTATAATAATTCTTTGAAGTGTCTTTATAGGAGTTAAACATAACAATCATCAAGATTGTGTTTTTAGGGTCTTTGGTAGTTTTTTGTGTATTAGTGAGATTAAAGTTCCTATGTCATTATTCCTAATTTGGAAGTGTACCAAGATTTTTTTTTCCTTATATATGTCATGGTATATTAAAAATTCATTTATATTTTTTTAAATATTTTATACTGATGGTTGAGATCAAATTACTAATGACTAGGTTTTAAGTAAGCTGAGTAAGATTTTTGATGAGGTGTTCTCGAGTCTTTGAAGACTAATTGATGGATTATAATGATATTTATTATGAACTTGAGGTAATTAATATTTCATAAATATGTGTTTTGTTACTATAATGTTTTTTTAATGTTGTATGAGGTTTATCTTTGCAGATAATGTTTATAAGGTAATTAGGCCTAATAGGTCTTCAAGGCCTAATGGTGCTTTCAAGGTGTGAGTGAAGGATTCATGACTTATTGAGCATGGATGATGTTTTTTGAGGTTTATAGATAATTTTTTTAAAGTTTTTAGTTCTTTGGTGTTGATGATCTAGACCATAGAGGTTCACATTGTTCCATGGAAAGGATAGACCTAATTGTAATTAGGTCTCTAGTAGGCCTAAAAGAAGAAAGAAGTCTAAGTGAGTTTGGAAAACATAATTATGATATTATTTTGACTGATTAATATGTGTAACATTTTACTAAAATATTTTTTTGGGTCTGACCTTGATAGATTAATGTCTTGGCCAACCAAGAGTGTGAGTGTTCTAATGATTGGAATAAGTGCAAGGCCTAATTAGCCTATTTAATGTGTAGCATAGCAGAGATCCAATGAGAAAATAAAAGGGTAGAGTGTGAAGGATAAATAGGTGTTTAAAACCATCATAATAGGGTAGAGATAATATTATGAACATATAACCAAGTTTTTTCATGTGGATGTCAATGTCAGTTAAGCTAATAAGCCTAGTAAGAGGCATGATTTAAAAAAGAAGCCTAGAAGCTATTTTGAGAGGGGAAAAAGATTGAGAAGAAATGAATGGGTTGATTGTATTTTGAGAGACCATAAAATCTACATCAGATATGTGTTCCTTATGTATGATAATGATTAAAATTTAGATAGAGAAGATAGAGAGCCGAAGAAGAGATCACCATCTATTGGTTGAGCAACAAGGTGTCTTGAGGTGATCAAGTTGGTCTTGGCTAAGTTGGTGCTTTGTCAAGGAGTGAGAGATGCCTTGAAAGTTATTGGTTGTATAATTTTTCATAAATTGGATGAATTGGTGATGAGTTACTTATGGGGTTGGTGCTTCCTTGTAATTTGGTCCTTCCTAAAGGACTAATTGAGTTGGTGTTTGAATAATGAGGGTTTGTTTCTCCTTGTGAGGTTGGTGCCTCACTAAATATTGATCCATTTCTTATAATACTATAGTCTAAGATGTTTTTTAGTGAGGTTTATTCCACATGAGGGTTTCCCATATGTCTCTTGTGTTCATGTGTTGATAGCTTGCTTTATGTTTATGTGATTGCCTCTCTATGTATTGTTTGATCACTATATTGGTTTAAAAGGTTAAATAGAAAGGAAATATTGTTTTAAGACACTTTATTAACCCCCCTCTTAGTGATAGTGCTTCTAACAAACTTGCTTACCCTCTAACACTATATTATCACAATTTCTAACCATGCCTCTACTTTATTCCCTTCTATTAAACCACATTATGGTATGCCCACTTACCTTATGGGTGAGACTTAAGTTTCCATCATATATACTACCCAATCCATGGTGACCAAATATTCCTCTCCTAAAAACAAACCTTCAACCACTATTGTCCAAAACCAATCTTCTCTTTCACAAACCAAATCCCAATCATCTTTTACTTCCACTGACCCCATCACTAAACCTTCAAATGTAAGGACAACCTAACCCATTTAAACTCAAGCACAACTTAGTATTAGGATGCCCTCCACTAGTATAGCTTCCTTACCTTTTGCCACCCAAAACCCAACATCATCCACACCATTCCAAAAATTAGTGGTTTCCATAACATATACTCTCCCAACCATATGTACCAAGGTGACTACACCTCTTCAAACAACCAACCCAACCATTCCCATGCCCCAAATAATACCTAATGCACCTAATATAGGCTATATCCCAAATCTTCAAGGATATATGTCTCCTACATCTTCCCAACATTTCATGTCTAATTACCAATATGTGGCCTCCACCCAAATTTCTAACATACAATATATTTCACCCTCATAACCCCAAAAATATATATACCATAAAATTATAGGGGTACATTGCAACTATCATCATTAAATTGTTAATAGACAAGATGAAAAATATAGAGACATCCAGTTCTAGAGCCCATAATCGTTTATCCTATGATCAAATTTTGAATGAACCCATTCACCCTTCTGTACCAATCTATCATTACCCTAATCAATGGGAATCTACCAAATTAACCAAATTATAAATTAAGGAGGGTACATGACAACACCTAAGAGCATTTAGGTATGCATGTTATCTCAGTGCTTTAGATGATGTTATTCTACTTTGAACCTTCCCCATGTCCTTAATAAGACCCACATTGGACTAACATATTCCCATCATTAGGCACTACCTCATTTCCTTTTCCCAACTTTATCAAACCTTCTTAGATCACTTCTCCATCAATATCTCCAATAAAGTATACATAACTGACATATATTCTATTTGGAAATTTGTGGATGAATCTATTGCCAATTTTGTTTCTTGATGGAGAGGGTTAATAAAAAATCTCTCCTTCTCCTTACCCAAACCTAAATTAATTGAAATTTTATCTGAGTCATGTGCTAAGAACATTTCATCCACTCTAAAATTCCAAACATTACAAACCTTTGATGAAGCATTTACCATGGCTAGAAAATTATAAATCTGAGTAATTAATGAAAGTAAACTTAATCTTAGGAAAAAGAAAGCTAGTTTTAAATCTACTGAAGCTTCCTCTAAACATTCAAACCATGCCAAATCTAAAGGAATATCCAATTCCATTGTCCTTAAAATGTATCCTCCTTCGGTGGTCAACCAATCCAACCCATCCACCTCTTTGAACCAAAATCTAAAAACCCAAGACTACTTTGTGAAAAAAATACCCTGCTAGGGGAGTTGTATGATTTGGTTTTGGATAAATTATTTAAATCATCCATAATCCAAATTTCTCCAATCAATCCCCCTTAATAATTTGATTCATCTCATCCTAAACCAAGTTTGTACAAGGAAAATGAGATATGTAACTACCATCATGTGACTGGAAATAATGTTGCTAAATGGAAAAAAAATTAAAACGTAGTCCAAGACTTGATTGATAAGGGTGAGCTTGTAATGGATAACCCAAATGCACCTCCCAGTCAAGCTCTAGACATCTTCCATCAACCATTTACAAGAGCATAAAATTTTGGAAACATCCTATAAACATGAGGTGCATACACTAAACATTTTTCTTAATGAACTTATAATCAATGAATGTATGACCCAAAACACCATTCCTTCTCCACTTATTTCCATACTATAATCACCCATCCTTCCTTTTAAAATCATAACAAAAGAATAAGCCACTACTCCTAATCCACTTACTTCCATAATATAATCGCTCATTCGTCCTTCAAAAAGCATAACTAAAGAATAAACCATCACTCCTATTCCACTTACTTCCATAGTGGAAGCACCCATCCTTCTTTTGGAAATCATAACAAAGGAATAAACCATCACTCCTATTCCATTTTAATCCATATTATAATTATCTACCCTTCTTTTGAAAAACATAACTAAAGAAGAGATTAAATCATCTACTCCTTCCATAGTGGAATCACTAGAACCACCCACCATATCCTTAGAACTCTTTCCAAATTAAAAGGAAAACATTAATATCACACTTCCATAACCACTTAATATATCCTTAGAAAATACCATTGAGGAAACCAAGTCTACCTATAAACCTTTTTCAAGGTTGGTCCAAAATCTAGAATTTTTATCACAACCAAACCTTGATCAGGCTATGTTTTGGCACCATCTTGGACATCCATACCATACCAAAAAGGAGTCAACAAAACCATCATCCACCCAACCTTCAACATCCATAAATATAACCACTAAAACCTTAACCAAACCATTAAACACATCCACATCCAAAACTTCAAACAAACCAACCAACCCAACTCCTTCAAAAATTAAAAAACAAACTCCACTACCCCATTAATACTTATCAAAAACCTAAGTGTTCTTATAAATCAAAATCTCACCCATACACCATTGAAATTAGAGTTGAACCCACCTAAAAATTCACAAACCAAACCAATAATAAAGATTAAACCACTTAAGATTCAGAAACCTAAAACCATTTCACCTCCCATTTTAACTTTACACTCCATCTGAGGGCCACATCCCTTATCCATTTTAGGTCCTCACCCTTTTTCTTTGTTTAAAAGGCTAAGCCTTCCAACAAAGAAACCACAATTCCAACCTCCTCTTCTAGTCACACCTTTAGCCATCCATACCAAACCCTCAACTTTAAAACCATCTACCAATAACATTGCATAAATAAAAGCTCCACTCATTAAGCCTACCCCTAAAAAGGTACCAACCCAAATAAATAAAACCAAGACTTCCATCTCTTTAACACCATTACTAGAATCCTATTATACCATCTTACAAAGGTTTCTATAAAATTAATACATATCCTTACCTCTCATCAAACCGTTCAACCCTCTTAGCCTAAAACTAACTTCATTCAATAATAACTTAATTTGGGAATACCATAGGACACCTGGACATGACATGGAGAACTATAAATCTCTTTGAGACATAATCTAGAAACTATGTGATGAAAATGATATTTTAACAAAGGAAATTCCTCTTAGCCCACCTCCAAGACAAAAACCTAAAACCAACATCCCACATAAACCTACCTTCAAGATCTCATCGAAGAGTATGGATGAATTGAAGCATCTTACTAGCCCACATACATTACAAATTAGCACCATCCATTTCATTACTCAATCAAAAAGTCAAAAAGGATAAAGGTAAATCCAAAGTATATATATATTAGACATATCCTTCTTCTATGGAATAACCCCAATTACCTTCACCAAAGCCTAATATTTATATCTTGGTTACACCCCAATCCAACCCATCTAGACTAATAAAGAGTCATCTATTAGATAACTTCACCAAACCCTAGTGAAGATGGCATAGTATGAGTTGATCCAAACCTTGCTCTATCACTGTAAATTTATGATGTAAGCTTTACAATTGATAGAGGTTTAACTCAAAGATCCTTGACCTATATCAACCCTTATTGGATCCCTCTAGCTTTCATCCCTTGTAACATTATATGATTCTAAGATACCTCTTATCCACCTAGATGATCTAGATCCTCCCATATTCATCACTAACCACATCAATCAAACCCAGATCAAAAGGGTTATGATTGATGAGGGTGATAGCATCAATATCATATCATCACACACCTATGATCAAATCAAGATTCCTAAGAACATCATGTCTGAAACCACTATTATACTATGGTCTTTTAATGATATGATGGAAACTACCTTAGGGATGGTTATCCTTCATATATGTTTAAGCCTTAAAACTCTCCCTGATCTCTTCTAAATTGTAGAAGGGGAGTTTAAATATAATGTATTGCTTGGATGCCCTTAAAACTCTCCCTGATCTCTTCTAAATTATAAAAGGGGAGTTTAAATACAATGTATGGGTTTTCTACCATAAAATTTGCATATGTGCCTCAATTTTGATCATGAGGGTCAAGTTCATGTTATTTTAGCTGACCCTAGTCCATTAAAGTCATGTAACATGACTTACCACCCCAATGATGTTCTCATTATATTAAATGATGCATCCCCATCATCCTCCATCAACAAAGCTTCTAAAATCTTGACAATACCTTCTTCCCAAAACTCTATGAAAGACCCCTTGGAATCCACATTCCAACATCTTTCACTCAAAGAATATCACCTATTGACTCTAGATACCATTCCTAATCCTCAATAGTACAAAAACATTGATCAACATCCTAGCTATGATTCTAACATTGGAACCATCATCCCTTTATATCCTCCTAACTTATAGAGAAACTTCATCTATGGGGAACTCATTCAACCACCTTTGGCTTCTAATATCTCATCTTATATCAAACCATTCACCTCTAATTTTTCTTTCTTAGATAAACTAGATTTTTCCCAAACATACCTTCATCAGTGTGTTTGGAAAGGATTTAGTTTAGGGAACTATGAACATGAACCACATGAGTTTATCCCATGTAAAAATAAAAATTATTGTGATTAACATGGTATAGGATTTATCCAATTAGAAGACCTAACCAACCCATCTTCCATCATAAACATTGAGGAAGAAACCCCATCCTTACCAACCCCTTTTTATTCAAAATTTGATGATCTTGATTCTATCCCTCCTAGCATTTTTTGAAAAGTATGATTAGTTTAGGACCCTTAACCTATCAAATTGATTCAAAAACTAGAACCATTCCTTTGATTCATCCTAATATGGTTGAAGATGATACTCCTACCTTCAATACTATCCAGTGTCAAGATGGTGATTGATTTCTCAACTATTTTGGTGCTAAAGACTCCTCTCTTCACAAACCCCTTCCTATTGAGACATCAACCATGTTGAATAAATATACCATTGATATAAACTTGAGAACTTAGTATAACCCTTGCATAGTCAAAATTAGCCAATATTTAGATTCTTTAGACCATTCCATTGATGAGATATACTACTACAATGTGATGATAGCCCTCCTACCTACCTAAGAACATCCCTCTCTATTGTAACTAGGGTCAGTCATGCTTGTAAACCATCCTTATCCTTAATAATAATGGTAATATGTCCTTGTGTAGTGTTTCTCTACTAGGTGATGGTGGATAGTTGTACCTATAATCTATCCCTCTCATGTGTCCTTATTACTAGCTGGCCCTATGTTACATCTCTCTCATCTGTCATTAAGGTAAATGGTGCTTAAAATGTATCTTGTACTACTATCATAGTATCCCTCTCTATAATAACTATTTTTATATTAGGTACATCATCCTTCATTTGTGCCTCATCACCCTCCTCCTCGTATTGCTCCTCACCAAAATCCTCATCTAGTTCATCACCCCCTCCTACATTTTGACATTATCCTTCCTCTTCACTAACATATATGGGGTGCCATATATGCCACCAAGAAATATAATATGGGGTCACCTTGGCATCATCCACTATTTTAGGGGCTAGTAGTTCCTCATTTAGTGGCTCATCCTCTAATGGCTATGGTAAAAAAAGTGGTGTCTTTGCATCCTCTTATTTGTATCTTAGGAACATTCCTAGATCACCCTTAACTAAGCCATACTAATGTTGCATAGGATCAAATGGTATCAAATCCATATTGTGATCCCTCTTCCCATATATCCATTTGATACTCTAAATGGAAAAGGTTTATGCACATAACCCCTTCCATAATTGGAAACCCACGTACGGTCTCCAGATGACCTCATCGCCTACCAAAATATCAAGTCGCTACTCGAACCATGCTATATCTTGAACTAGCCCATCTACCTATGATATTTCCATACCTAACCTCTACCTCATAAATCTAAATTTGAATCATGCATAATGCCATGTCGCCCATGGAAATCCAGCTGGATGTAAAATGGTGATGTGCTCATAAGCCCAATAATGAATTAAGAAGCATATACTCATCTCATACTATCTATATCCTCAATATCCCTAAATATCTTGATAAACCTAAACCAAAAATATTGGTGCCCATGTATACACTCTCTAATCTTCATGCATATCCATTAAAACATTAGTTAGAGCCTAGGAGTACATCCACCCACTTGAGTCTAGTAATGCATAGTAAGTGACTAGTATCATTAGCATGGCCATCAATCTCCTCCTCTCTATGTCCAATCAATAAAGTACCTCAAATTAAAAACCCCCGCCATGGTATTAGGCCTCTACTACATCTTTCCTAAATAATAAATCCATCTATGAGTCTATCTCATCACCATGTCAACTTCACCACTTGACCCTATATAGGTAGCCTTAAGATTTTGTGCACTTCTTCCAACATGATGGTCATCTCCCTTGTTAATAGCTAAAACATGTTGGTAGCTAGATCCCATATCTTGTTGAGGTCTATATACATCTTTGTATAAAGGGGAATACATAGATAGCATTGCATACCACCTAGACCCATATCCATCTTGTGATCCCACTCCTCCTTAGTCATATCTTTACATATCTCCTCAAGTAGTGGTGACACTCGATCTTGCATCATTAATAAAAACCTCTCTTGTAAGGTTAGATATTAAAATTAAATTAATCTACACATTAACCCCCTAATAAACATTTCACCTAATCTACCATAGTCATTACACCTATGCATTTACCTAAGTTCATTACTTCCCACACTTACACATAACAACCACCCTATTTGATTACCCCTAGGATTATTTTACTTAAACCATTTTATAAGTATTCCAAACTATAGCTACTCTTATTCATCCTAAGACTTGTACCCTTTATATCTTAGTCTAACCACCTAATTAGAGAACCCAACCCACTACTCATTATCATTCAAACATATTCAAACACATTTAAAAAAAGTTATAACCTTACAAATTCTTTACCCCTAACTTTACCTCTTACACTGATATTGGTCATGGGTTGATCAACATTGGTTTCTTATTATCAAACATCAATTGACCCTCGACTGGCATTGGTTCCTTATCAATTGATGTCTATCAACCTTCGATCAACATTTGTCACTATGTATTAGGGTCAAATGCTAAAACCCTAAATTTTCTCCAAATCTTCCCTAAAAAGTCTTCCCCAACATTTGTGCCCTACCCAAACACATTTAACTACCCTACTCTCTACTATATGTACCAGATCTATCCCACACCATTCGAATACCATAATTATTTCAAAAATGATAAATCCATAACCACAACCTACCCCATCTCATGGCTATCAACATGGTGGCACCTACCACTTGCCATCCACATGTCACTTGTTTTTTACCTAGTTTCATGATCAATTTTCTATAAAATGGTCCCCACACATGGCCCACTCATCACCCTATCCAATAGCCTCATAATCACACAATATACAAATTCCCCTTATGCCACTTACTCTCTACCAAATCACCTTTTTTTACTCACAAGTCATTTGGAAAATCTTATCAAGTATAAATCACTCAAAGATTAGACACACGACATTAAAATAACCAAAAGATAATTAATTTAACATTTTTGGATACTGACCCCATTTTTTTAGGGTTTGTCTAATGACTAATCTTAGTCACACCTTGGGTTAAGAGGACTGATGTTTGTCATTCCCATTTTGGGATCATTGAAATTAGTTAAATAAATTAGGGGTTTTTACCCTAATCCCTACCAGAATCCTAAACAAAACCTTAGCTGACAATCACACATTAAGGATTATTTTCCCACATATCCCCACTACACACTTTATATCCAACTCATCACCCAAATCTTAGAGCTCCCCTTATTATCCTCTATCACCTACACCTAATTTACCTTAAATTAATTACTCTTACCAGTAGTTCACATATTTTTTGAAAGAACATTTCCCTAGTCACTTTGACTATGTAGCCTATCTAACCATGTTTAACAAAATTACACACATGTGTTACTTTATGTACAACCCTTTAGGTGCATTAAAATACACCCACTTGTGGTACCAACACTTTCAACCCATTCAGTCTACTCAGGATCACACCTTACTTTTCACTCCCTAAGAACATGAATACCTCACTTAGGAGACTTGTGTTTATAAGTGTAACCCATATCATCTATGTCTAATTTTATGTTCTAGATCACCTATAACATATTTATCCAAGTATAATATTATTATACCAATTTTTTCAAACCATGGATGCTTCATCTTAACATAGTTTGTGACATTCCACTTCATTGCATTTTGTACACCCTTTTGTGCTTCAAAGCATAACCATGTAAACCACATTATCATCCACTTATTCACTTGTCAAACTCATACCCATCTTCATTTTCACCTCATCACTTCCCAATTTTAGGGGGAATACCTCCTCCCACACTTCTGGAATCAAACCTTCCATTAAATCATTAGTTTTTGTTTTGCATCTTATTGATGTAAACTATGCAACAAAAACGGGTAAAATGTAGACACTATAAAACTACACGAATGGTTCTAGATGTAAAAATCATACCTTTTCGACCCCCTTAGCCCCCTTAGATTGAAAAAATTATTAAACCCATTTAAACACCCATTTATTCCTCAAATATATTTAGCTAAATTAATTAATTAAGGTAATAAAATACCATTTACACCTCACCCTAACTAAACCCATGGATAACTTAGTGACACCTAGCCTTAAGACCATTTCTTACCTTAGCATTTAAAGTTCTAACCTCTTAGACTATTTCTACCTACATGACCATTCCTCCTTAAATAACCGCATACCACTTTTAATGATCTTAAATGCCAAAATTAAGTGTAAAACACTATTTTTGGCAAGTTAGACCATCTCCACTTTAACCAACTTCGGTCATCCTTCAACCAACACCAGTTGACCAGTACCTATGTTGATTACTTAAGGATAACCTGAGACCCTTACTCAAGAGATTGATTCATTTTAAGTAAGACTCCAACTCTTATATGAATCATAACTTTCCAGTGAACCAGAGAACTAGTCTAGTGATTAAAAAGTGTTTCAACACCTCAATACTGAGGATTCAAGCATTGTTAATTTACCCATTTCATTTTAGGCTTCTAATAATCTCACACTTAAGTTCAAGTCATCTTTAAGCCAATAGCTCCACAATAGTTAAGTATCTTGTACTTGTTATAGGTTCAGTGATTTTGTTTTGGTAGTTTATTATTTTCATGCCCTTTTAATCTCTCCCCACACTCTCTTTTATGTTGGAGTTCTGCAACTCCAACACCATTTTTTCCACCAAATTCCCATTAGTCATTCATAGCCTTTATAATGTTAAACCCCTATGTTTGATATCCTTAAGTCTCCACTTTGCCTTTACAACCATCAACCAACCCTAGAATTACCCAGCAACCCTTCTACAATCAACCTAAAGTCCATTTTTGCCCAAAACCAAAACTATGACAAACACATAGTGATCAACATCAATCAACTTTAATTAGAATCTATTAACCTTGATTGGCATCGGTTAACCAATGACTAGCACTGATCTCTATGTAATTCTTTTTTCTAAAAACAAAAAGTTAAAATAACTTATTAGTCCCAACCTAAAATATTGTTTTCTGACCCCTACCATAACATAGAGTTGGAAATAATTATCTAAATTATGTTTTATCACTTTAGCATGTATTTTGAACAATTTAATGTCATTTTATTAAAATCAATCATTTCTCTTCAAAATAATTTTATTACATTTTGATTATGTACTTTTTATTCCTTTATGTAAGCATTTATTATTAGCATTTTTGAGAACTTGATTTGTTAAATGAGTGGATTGATAGCCTTCGAGTGAAATCTTGTACTTCTTAGATCTAACACTTGCTAGGCAATCCACCCTCTAATATTACTAATAGATCCAATTTCTAGTCTTATTTTTATTACAGGTCATTCTTTCAAATCCAAAGAGGAGTTATTCACATCATCTAGATCATGGAGTGTGTAACTACATCTAGGTTAATTTATACCTTCTCCATTTCTTTTAGTTTAACTTATTTTCAAAATCAAAAGAAAATAGTCCAAAAACATAGTGAAATAATTGGTATGCTTTCAAGGGTGGGAATATTTAATATACCAAGGTCAAGGAATTGTTTAAAATTCTAAGGGTTGGTGTCACCTTTAATCTAATAGATTGATCCATTATGAGGAAATTTAACACATTGGCAAGCGTAAGAAATCACTATTCTCGTAGGATGAGTCCATGTCTTATCAATAAAAATTTTATAGGATATAGGAAAGTTAAAGATCATAACCTTCACATGAATGATGATAGGTGGGATGGTGATAAGGGTCCATACACAACCTAAGGGAGGTATTTTCCTTTGGTCATAGCCTTGACACATACTGCATGTGGATTTAAGATCACATTCATAATAACCATGGGTTTTGATACAATCAAGAGTGGCAACACAAGTGCTAAAACCCTCATCAATCAAGGCATGTTTGACTTGGATATCACCAATTTGGACACTGATAAAAAGGGGAAGATCATGTACACAAAGTAGAATCTCATCAAGGATCATAGAGGTAATGGGGAATTTGAGGGAAAGATAAGTGTCCATTATTTCATCAACATGCATGGACATCTCTTCACAATATTTTGAAATGTTATCTTTTTATCTAGATAAGTTAGCTACCTGTCCTACTAGAGGGGGATGAGGGATGTCCATTTTGAATAAAAGTTTCATAATATGGCTATGATGACACAAATAACTTCTCTAAATTTGAGAAATTTTATTTGAGATGGGATATTATTAAGCTCCATAATAGGATCCAACTCATCATAACCCATAAGGGGATTGTTGGAAAGAGGTGCATAATGTTGAAAGAGGTCCTTAAAAGAAAGATCCTAAGTGCATGTGAAATTATGTTGATAATATGCAAAAGGTTTAATGGGAGGAAAGGTTTATTGATTGTCTTCAGAATATGGGGTAGTTGATGTAGATTTAGTTTGAGAAGAAGTGTTAATAGAAGTTTGAGTATCATTGGTGATGGGTAAAGAGGTTGGATGAATGGTATAAATTATATGATAAGTGTTATCCAAGGGAGGTGTTGGAATTGGTTCATCAAAATATGTAAGGTCATCTTGTCCCAAATTTGTTAAGTGAGTTGTAGAATAGTCTTGGATAACATGAAAAGTGTAAGATAATTAAGGAGTGTAGATGGGATGAGGATCAATGAAGGTAATCACCCTTTGCATATTAGTCATATTGACCACATTTTCTTTAGTATTTACATCAAGAATATTGTTAATATTATTGGTAGAAGTGGTAGGATTGTCTTAGTTATCTTGGTGATTCAGAAGAGGATATTTATAGATGGCCAAATAAACATTAGCCCAGTTTAAAGCTCGAGATTTAGTTTGTCTTGCATGGGCTTTAAAATCAATGTTATAAGCTTTTTGATGTTTACAAATGATACATTCATGGTTAAAATTGGGACTGAGAAGAAAATCTATAGCCAAATTATGAATTTTCCTACAAGGCTCATGAGAATGACCCCAACTAGCATGAAACCAACAAAATTTGTTAAGATCTTACCAATATTTCATGGGACAAGTGGGATCAAGTTATCATGGAAGAGGCATTGGCAAACATTTTTGTAGTTCTACTAAGGATAAAGGTTTATGAATATTGATGTGATTTATGAAATATAGATTAGGGTTAGTGATGTGGTTAGGAGGAGAAGCTTGTTATGGAGCCTAGTTGGGAATAATATCTTGAATAACATGAATGGTATAATAAAAATTGATGACACCATGATTTTTAGTATGGTGTTTCTTATTTTTTATTAACATGGAGGTACACATAAAAAGTTGGGATGGAGCAAATTTATGCATGAGTAAATCTTGATGCTTGGCTTAGTCAATGGCTTCTTTCAAAGTTTGTGGTGATAGAATTCAGACCCAATATTGTAACTTGGGTAAAAGAACATTGATAAATAAATAAAAGAGGTTGTCATCTACCATATTATGTTCACATTTATTTGATAATTTCTTCTAATATTTGATGAAATCTTATGCAATTTTGGTGTTAAGTTGCTTATAATTGATAAAATGGGCCAGGGTATTTTCAAGGAGATCACTAGTATAAAACTTTTGGACTAGAGCATTGACTAAATATTTCACCCTAGTAATAGAATGAGATTTAATTTGGTTGTATCAATCTAAATCATCACCTATGATATTTTTTGTCAATAACTTGGTAGAAACAAATGTATTTAACTTGACCTAGTGTTTATATATATTTATAAATGTTTTTAGGTGGAGATTGAGGTTAGTTGACCCATTGTAAGTAATGGCAGGGGTGATACCTCCTATATTGATATTAGTAATTTGAGGTGGTAAAAGGCTCATTTTGAAGGTGTTTGATTATTTTTTTAACTAGAGGAGGTTGAGGGATAATATTACCATGGGAATCTCGAAGAGGAGGTGGGAGAGCATTTGGGTTATGCATTCCCAATGGAACCTATTGAGGGTGGTTTTGAAGATGGATAAGATGATTTTGTATTTTCATCATTTGATTTACATTGTTAGCTTGGAAAACATTCATTTGATTAAGATTTTTTAATATAATTTGATGGGCTTGAGTGGTATTATTGGCATTATGTGAAGCATTGAAATTGGTAGTAGTGGCCTAGGAACCACTATAGGTATTAGTAGTAGTTTGATAATATTATTTGGTGAGGCACTAGTAGCATGATTTGATTATGTGTAAAATAATGTACTAGTAGAGGGATGATAAAAAGTGACACTAGAGGCATGATTGCCATGGGTAAAAAATGATGCACTAGTGTAATAATTGAGAAGACATGGTAATAAAAGAGGCCCACTAGATTTAGAACCTACCATGTTAGTAGAGATACCAGTTATGAAGGTGGAGGAAATCAAATAGGAAGATGTTATGGTATGAGAAGGGGTAAAAATAGAGGGAAGAGGATAAGAAGAAAAAAATCTAGCATCCCTAAATCTATGTGATAATGTCAGATAAGGTGAATGGGGATCCTCAACTTGACCACTTATCATGAGATAGTAAATAGTAAAAGGATCATTTCCTTGAAAAAGAGAATTCATGGGGTATACTCTAAGTTAGGTTTATCTTCAAATGAGAAGAGTGGATTTTGAACTAAAAAGGAATGATGAAGGGTCCCATAGTTTGTATTGCAAGTGGCTACATGCACATTACTTTCATCTAGGGTAGGAGCCACAAGTTGCTTATGCAAGAACCTATTGGGGTTTGTAAAACTCATCATATCTATTAAATTCAACTCTTTGTTGTTTTCAAATAGTAAGTTTATGATGAAGGAAAAATATTAATGAAGACAAAGCTAATGTAAAATCAAAGAAATAGGAAGGATATAGAGTCAACTAGGTCCATTATGTTCTACAATCCAAGAGATAGATAAGAGTACAAGGTCGACCAAGTTGACTTAGTACTAAAAAAAGGTAGTAAATAAAGTTAACAAGGATACAAGGTTGACCAAGTCAAATTAGTACTATAACCTGACTAGAAAAAAAGAGTACAAGGTTGACCAGGTTAACTTAGTATTGTAGATGGGGAACATATTTCGATAAGGATATAAGGTCAACTAGGTTGACTTAGTACTATAACCTAACTAAAAAAAGAAAAATTTTGACCAAGTCACCTTAGTAATATAGATAGGGTAAATCATAGTCTGATAAGGATACAAGGTCTACCAATTTGACTTAGTATTATAATCTAACTTATAAGAGAGAGTACAGGGTTAACTAGGTCAACTTAGTATCTTAGATAAGGGAGAATATAGTCTATAATAGAATGTGTCAAACAGAATGATAATGTGTAAAAAATAGGGAAAATTTTCAATGTAATTAAAGTAATAAATGGAAGAAAACAAACAAATAATTAAATTAATGAGAATGATCTAATTGAGGCACACAACACAAAAACTTACACCAACATTGCCTAATATAAGTTTTATAATACAACAGATAATGATCAGATAGAAAGTAGTCAACTAAAAATGAAATGCTAACTAACTAGTCATATTGAGTGTTTTTATATTATTATAAAGTGTTATTTTATGTTTTAAAGGAAAATTAGTTGAAAATAAGGAACTAAAAAATAGTATATAGATCATTTTAGAATGTTTAGGCTGAAACAGATTAATGTGAGCAATGGTATTATTTTAGTATTGGTGTCTACCCCCTACCTTAACAATCTTGTAGTGATAAGGGTATCAGGTTCTTTTCCAATATATACCATTAACCACATGTTTATACTTGGCCATAAAATCAAGTTGACTTCCCCTTTGGTGATGAAATCCAAGTAGGTAGGCCTTGGGAAGATAAATGTTAAATGTGTTTTGAATATTATGTGATTTGGTAGTGTGTATAAAAAGAGAAAAATAGTAAAAATAAATGGTAATTTTAAAAAACACCTAATTATACTATGTGAGCTATTCTAATTATGAAAATAGCTAAAAATGAAATTGTGAATTAATTACTAGCAAATTGTTGTCAATTCCCAAATTAAAAATGGTATAAAGTTAGTTCAAACAATATTATATGCAAATAGTAAAAACTAGAGTTGACTAGGTCACTATTGTTATGTTAAATCAAAATTATTCTAAGAATAATTTCAACCAAGTCAACTTAGTATTTTAGGTAGAAGACATGCTATAGAACTAAGTCAACTAGGTTGACTTAGTTTATTATAGGATTGTAGTTTTAAAGATTGTAAACTTGCATAAAATAGAACTATAATGAAGTATTGAATTTATATAGAGAGAAAGAGATTAACCTTGATAGGTTGGAGGATGTTGAGGATCACAAAATTTCTACTAAAGTGCTTTGAATGCTAATTTTAAGTTATGTAAATTAAGTTGACTAGTTTGACCTAGTTCTGTAAAACCCTATTTGTTGAAGTAAGATAAGATGACTAAGTCAACCCATCCAATTTAGTTTGTCGATATGGATGTTGAATGAAAGACTAATTCAACCTATTTGACTTATTTTATTATCTAATATTGAATAAAATTACTTTGTTGACCTATCCAGTTTAGTGACCTATATCTGATGAAGACCTTTATAGAAAGAATAGAGTCATTTTGATATGATTGTTTGTTAAACATGCACACAAAAATTAGAATTATACCAGCCTTGTTGATATATTTTAAATACTATATAAAAATTATAAAATTATAAAAATTAAATCATGAAAAAAACCTATAAGGGTTAAATTCATGTCAAGTTCACCAAAATGTATTTAATGAGAAATGTAGCAGATCTACAAATCAATCTTAGATCAAAGAAGATAGATCCTACTTACACTTCCAATTCGAGACACATTAGATAATTAGGTTCATGACTAATATGGATCTACTAAACCTAGCCAAGGTATATTTTACCATAATAATATCACTAGGGAAGGTTTCAAAGCCTCCAGGCAAGCAAAACTACATAATAATCCTAACTATGTCCTATGTTTTCATATTCACTAAACTAATAACATGTAAAGGAAAATTCTAATCTAGTTCTCACCAAATCTTGTAGCACAAAGTGGGGGGGTAATAAACATTAAAATTAAAACAATAGAATACATATACTCACATCAATATATACAAAATCCTAATTCATGGAACAAAAGTGCAAATGCATATCTATCTACTTTTATAAATGAGAAACAAAATTAAGAATACTTACCTTTGAAGATGAACCCATCGAGCCTCAATCTTTCCCTTGGCCAAGGTGATTTTCAAGAGGTTTTTATGGTATGTAAGGATAACAAGGATAAATCAGATCTAGCATACACAACCTATCAATGCATCCAAAAGACTTCTCCATAAGACAAGATCCATATCTCCAAAGAAAGTATGAAAACCTAAGCTTGTTCCTCAAGTAGAATGGTAGATAGGCAAATTCATAATATTTCTTAATTCTTATTATCTTATCTTATAAATGAATAAATGAATGTGCTTATATATGTAGATCTAACCCTAAACCCTTTAGAAATTTTAGTCTAACAAGGTCGACCTGGTTGACCTAGTTCCTAGTAAGCTTTGTAAATAATAATATAGGGTTGATGTGGATGACATAGTATTATAACTACCAAAAAGGGGTCTATGATAGGGAAAGGTATAGTGGATATAGTAAATAAATAGATGAGGGTGAAAAATAGGATGCAAAGCTTAGGGGAATTGCATTTATGAGATAAGTGTGTAGATAGCAAGTGGAAAAAAGGACAACAATCTTGTAAATCACCAATGGTCTACACAACCATTTCTCAGTGCATCCCTTAGAACATGCACTCAGAGAGATTGAGACTTGATGGGTTCATTAAATATAGATAGAATAAATAATTGATAAAGTTTGAAAATATTATGTGTATACAGTTATTGCTCACATATATATATTTGTTAGTGAGCTAATATTGGGTGAGGTTATTATAAATAACCTACATAAATATCTTGGGTATGTTATGGGTTATTAAAATAACTTAGTTATATTAAGTGAGTTGTTATAGAAGAATTTTAGATTTCCTATTATCTAGGAAAGAAAACTCCTATAAGTGTGTAACCTTTACATATGTTGAATATAATGAAACATTACTATTTGAACTTTATGTGTTTGGATCTTACAATTCATATCAATTTTGTGTCTATTATTAACAAATATGTTTTTCATTTAAGGATCACTAAATTATTATTGCATTATTATATTCTTAGTATGCCTCAAGTCTACTAAGGTTTAATTATAAATGCCTATGTCATGTTTATTCCACTCCATTCATGAAAATAATCCTAATATTTGTACTTGATGAATATGCCTTATTAATTGATCATACTCTTATATTTATTCCATTTATGAGTTATATTATAAGACCTTAGATAGGACTAGGCATTCCTCAAAAATTTATCCTTATTCACTAATAATCATATCCCATATTTCACCTTAGTGGTGTTCCCTTTGTGAGTTGAAATATAAGACGCTAGATATGCCAAACATTCCTCACAAAATACTTCTTAAAACTTATATACCATTAGTCACACAAATAACAATCAAATTTTGACTGTTAAGTTTGTTTTTAATTTAACATGATTTCCATTTTTAAAAAAATTTCATACTTCCCAACTTTATTTAGTATGATTTATCTTGTTTTTATTTAGTGTGATTAATTTTTAAACATTTGATATAACATGTTTCCATTTTTATTACAATTTTTTCATACTTCACATCTTAACTTAAGTATGATCTATCTTGTTTTGATTTTGTGTGTTTTTGATTTACTTTACACTATTACAAACATTTGGTATTTTTAATTAATTTTACCATTTACTATACTTTCATTTGTTTTACACGTTTCCCATCATGATTTAGTGTATATTAGATTTTATGATTATTTATCTACTTCTCCAAATTCCATGTTTTCTTTTTAACCATGTATGTGTTTCACATAATACTCAAAAACAGGTCATACATCATATATTTTACCATAGCATATACATCAATAATAAAACACATGTGATAGAATGAAAATACATCCATGAAACAAATACAACTCATAAACTAATAAATTTCCATATCCATATATATCAAGAGTTTGATATAACATAATACAAATTAGAAATATAATATTTAAATAGCTCCAAGGCTATGCTCTATCATGCCAATCTAGTGGATGAGCCATGCTACCCATAGATGAATATGATTATCACATATGAATAGTCCACTGTAATGAGGTAGTATAGTTTTTAATACCATCAACATATCCTTGTAGATTAACTTCTTGGGTTTGTAGATGTCTTATCTTTATTGTAGTATCCATATGAGTAGTTCTCTCCTGGGCCAATTCTTGCTCAGATTGTGCCTCTCCATCTCCTTTTCCAAGGGCTAGTTATAAACCATCATATCATGTTTTTAGGTCTTGATTCACCTCACCAACCAATCAAAACCAACTAGCATAAGTTGGGTAAGATGGTACAATATTATCTTCAATGGTAATAGTATCATGATGTAATTACACTCCATCCAAAATATCATGATGTTCAACCCAAACTAATTGACCTCATATAAACTCCTCCTAGTAATATCAATAAAACAAAAACCAAGTGTAAATTATATCTCACATATATATACCCAAATATACAAAGCATATATCTACATAAAGAAAATATACAACTATACATCTAGTGATCTATCAAATACTCAAAACACAAAACATTACATAGTAATAATATTCTCATCAAAAATGGTATTCTTATCAGCATGACCACATAACACCTATATTGTAGCCTAATTATGAGTAGACCAAAAACCTAGAGCAATAAAACATGTATGTTGAGTCCATCTCTTTATTTCCTATCTCTCTATATCATATACCATAGGCTATCCATGTGTAACTACTCCCTCCTATGTCTCTTGTACCAATTGATGGTGTCTCTTTCTCCTTTGTGCTCATGGAGGAACTTGTAATCCCTATTTTGGATCAATAGTAGCCACACCCACATCCTCACTCTCTATACCAACCTTCTCCTCATATACCATAGGTACTTCTTTAGCCTTAGTTGTATCTACCCTCTACTACCATGTTTTATGAGTCCAAGGTCTCATTCGATGTGGTCACATCAAAGGTATATCCACTAGTAATCTTACACCACCTCTACCCATAAACTCCCAAAATTTTATGCCCAAAAATTAGGAACTACTATAGGATCCACTATATGTTCTATGCCAAACTGTTTAAGAACATAAGTAATAGGGTGTTTCTCTACCTACTATGTATAGTAACTAGTAATGTGAATGTGACTTGAGCCAATAATAATAATATTCCAAAATGGACAACTAGCCACAATATCTATATATGGCTGCAATATAATCTCCCCACATGTAAATTTATATAGTGGTGGGATATGTGACACAATACATACCACATGGTCCTGTCACCACCTAACCACATGAGGAAGCATATTATCTTCAATATGGGGAAACCCACTTAGTTGATACATTAGGAACCTCTCATATATCTAATTTATTAGTAAAATAACATGACCCTTAGTCTTCTACCCTATAGATAGAATAAAATATATATCATGCACCAGATGCACCCAAATAACTAACCTTGGGTCATAAATTATACCCTTCTCTAGAATAGACTGACATAAGGCCATTGTGTACATTAACACTTTCCCATAAAACTTGTGAAAAAGCACACCCAATGTCATAATCCCTATCATGGACTTATATATGTCCAAAATTATCAATATATATACATTAAACAAGCATACACATATTCCAACAAAATATCTATCTAACCCTATATCCCATAGAGTTAAGGCTTGCCTCTCAGCCTTAGACTCTAAGGCACCCCAGATCACAAGATTAAATACAATGGGTAATCAAAGACTATCATGTACATCCTCTAATGTGATCCACACCTATATCGTATCATCCTCTACCTCCCACAAGAAAGTGTTAGTTAGTTGATCCCATGCTCTAAGGAACAAAATGACTAAATCAACACTCAGACAAATCCTACACATCTCCATAATACCTCTAAATCATAAAGAGGCTAACCATACATGATCATCATCTAACAATCTCTCTAGTAGATCTAGTAGCCATGTTGAATCCACCAAATGATAAAATATTCATTGCCTCTAAACAATGCCAAACAACATAGAGTGTATTAGACATCGATATAAAAAAATAAAAATAAATTTTAAAATATCAAATTTCAAAAATTAACTACTTCATCAACCTATTTTTGTCACTTTCACACCCCTTGGATATTAAATTGGCCACTTAAACCTAATTTAAACCTATTTTATACACATTTAACCACATAAAACTAAGTCAACCCTATGTTCTATGTAGTCAGCCACTTAGAACTAAATCAACCCTATATCCTACTAGATAAGCCACTTCCTATAAAGTCAACCTTGCTAGATAACAAAATAGAAAACTTCCTATGGAGTCAACCCTAACTTATAACTAGATTTTCCACTTCCTAAAAAGTTAGCCATGTCTCCTAATTAAGTCAACCCTATCCCATGAAATCAAACAAATACCAATGAACTATGTTAGCCACTTCATACATAGTCGATCCTAATATAATCCTTCTTGAATTTGAACTAAGTTGACATGGGAAACCATGTTCAAAATCCATAGTGTTTTTTCACTTGTCATTAATGCCTTAGGCATTTATTTCACCTACCACCTGCTACCCATTGACCCACATAATTCTTACCCTACCTAAAAATTTCCTAGAGCTAATTTTGCTACATGATTTTCACCTAATGTCTATTTTTTCATGACTAGATTATTTTTCAATAAAAATTATCAAAAAAAGAATTTAATGTATCACTTGATTTTCACCATATGTTGCCATTATCAATCATCCAAATTGTACTTTCTATATCCTCTCCATCATCGCTCTCTATGATTTTTTAGGTTTCGTAGAGCTCTATTTTTCTCAAAATAATAAAATTACAAATGAGTAGTTTTTCAACCTATTTATATTTATAGTTAAAAATTATTGAACTATTAATTATTTACCACAATATTCTATATTTTTATTATAACCATGTTTCTACTATCTCTTTTTCCAAACCAAAATATGTTAATCCTAACACTATAGATAACTTTTATACATACTACACTCATAATTTTTCTATTTTTTTGAATTTTACCTTATTTTATAGGTCTTCCTAATGCTCCCTACATTAGATGTCTCTCCATTTCTCTCACATCATTTATACTCTATAGCATAAGGTAATTAAAGGTATGCATTTTTTAATTCTTTACTTTCAATTATCTTTTTTTCTTTATACTAGAATTTATTTAGCTCAGCATTTTCTATTGTTATGTCTTCTCCCAAAGCACCATCCTCTATTAGAATTATGTGACACATGATGATATTTGAGTGGGGAATATGTATACACACAATATTTTTAAACTCTATCAATTATTCATTCTTTATCTCTTGCATGAACCTATCAGGTCTCAACATCTCTAAGTACACACCTTAAAGGGCGCATTGAGAAAGGGGTGGGTAGACCTTTGATTATTCACAAAAAATTTATTCCATATACTTATACCTAGAACTAATACAAACCCCTCCAATATGTTTCCTTCAGGTTTGACACCTTGCTTGCACTCTTTTTCAT
>JARHVA010002749.1:322500-425000 GCA_037957365.1 Torreya grandis
AAAAACCTAAGTGTAGTCATGTCAACCTTTTAAGATCATGTATCCTAACTTCACAATGCCTAACCTTGTAAAATCCCCTTCCTCTACACCATTTGAAACCTCTTGCCCTCTCACCATCTCCCTTCTCAAAGGAGGACAAGTTGATGGAAGGTAATTGAAGACAATTTAGATGAAGAGGTGGATAATTAAAGTGATTATGATGAGGAAATCATCATTGACAACCCTCTTTATGCCAATAAATCAAAAAATGTAGAGATGATCTAAGAAGAGGATGAACAAAATCAACTTACACAATAGGGTAGTGCATAAGGGTGAGATGATGAAGCACTCTCTTAGATAAATGAGATTTCATTTAGTATGGAATAATATGAGGTTGGTCATGAAGTTATAATGAGGCCTCTCATGTAGAAGAGTGAAGATCAACTGGAGGAAGATTTCTTTTGGGATGAACTAGAGGAGTTTTGTTCAAGCATTGGAATCAAACTAACATATATTAAAGGGGAAAACCATGAGAATCAAGAATAACAAGAGGAATCAGATGTGTTCCTAGCTTAATCACTTAGGTAGGTGCATCCCAATCATTAGGATGATGGAGAAGAAAAATGCATAAGGGAGGGTAATTCTAATTGCTTAAACTTTGTCTCGACATGAGGGTGCCCTTTCAAGTACCTAGCTCAGTTGGAAGCTAGCAAGGAGGAATGATCACATGTTGTGCTTAATTCAGAGCCAAAATTGAGCATAAAAAAGAGAAAGATCATCTTACCTATCCATTCTAGGATAATTTTATGTTTAACCAATTAGAGTGGGTAAATGAGTTTATTTATATTCTTATAATTGGAGAAGTATATCATCAATTTGTTGACTATTCAATCCTTCTCCATATTTGGTTGGTTTCCCTCAAACATGTAAATCATATTAGATTAGTAATAAAGGGTAGTTATTCTATACAACCAATCAATAGCTTTGTTTAGATGGCCTTTTCATTGGTTAGTTTAGTGTAGGTTATATGTTTCTTTCCTCCAAGTGACTGTGTGAACATTGTAAATAGTTTTATTAATTTTTACCTTCCTCTAAGTGCTTGTGGCACATGTGTTATTTTCTCCCTATTTTATTTTTCTATTTTTATATTTTGTTCATGTCTAGGCTAATCCCAATTATTCTTCCCTAGGTTAGAGTTTATCAAAATAAAAGTTGACTTCATGCCCAATGGATAAGGTTATTGGATTGAAATTAATAATAGGCAATCACCCTATAGGGGTCACAAAAAATGTTGATATTTTCATCTCAAAAATATCATTACATTTAATATCCTAAGGAAAACCCCCTTTATTCACAAAATTTAAAGAATTTATGTGTTTTTAGTCTTCAAGATAAAGGTATGTAATCATGAACCAAAGGTATGTAATCATGAACCATTCTATAGATTATCACAATTGGACACTTTTACCAAGCATGTGGAAGTTACTCTTAGAGTACTTCTTACAAATTTAGCAATTTTTCTTGTTTTATTAGATATAATTCACTTATCACATTAGATACTTGTTGGAAATGATAACTTTAGGTATAAATGTGGCTAGTAGGGGCATTATAGTAATGATTTGTTTTATAATTATACCATCTCACTAGGGTTCCAGCTCTTCTCTTTCCCATTCAAGAGAAAAGAAAGAAAAAATCAATGAGTTCAAAAGACAAAGAAAATCTAAATAAAATCAAAAGGCTCAAATGATAAAATAAGGTCAATGTACCACACATCATGATTAAGAGAAAATAATTGAAAAAGAAGAAAAGGAGCCCAAGGTATCTCTGTGGGGCTATGGACACCTAGATAATAGTAGATCAATGCTTGAGCTTCCCTTGTTTTTTAATATTTAATAGATATTGGAAAAAAAACTATAGCTTCATCAAGCCTTAGAAGAAATCATCATAGTAAGGATTAAATAAACTACATGTTTGACACACACAAATCCAATAGATTAGAAGGCAAGTATGTTGTGTGAATTAACTTAGGAGGCTATTTCATGTTTTAGAATTAAATATTCTTTTATGATACACTTCATGATTGATTTAAGGATTGCTAACCAAAGTTTTGGGTTTTTGAATGCTCAAGAGCATTCCCCTTAAATTATGGTCTTAACTATGAACCTTCTTCTATATGATTATGTAAAATCTATGAAAATACTAATTATTGACTTTTCATACTTTGGAAAAATGGTGTTTTTTATATATTTCCTAGGCTAACTATATTAATAAACTTTGGGAGTTTATTTGAACTATGCAGATGTTCAAGACTTGAGCAATTTAGATAGTTTAATTGAGCATATTTTGTATCTATTTTTTTTTCCAATGAGTTTGATATTCAATTTTACTCTTTTTAAGTAGTTTTCCAAGTTGATGTGGTTTTTCATGTTTTTGTCCTAATTATTTCATGACTTATTCTCCCAAGACTTATGCATTTTGTCTTTGTTAGGTTTTATGTTTTTGCATTTATATTTTTTAGGATTTTATCTTTGGAAATTTTGTTCTAAAAGAACTAGTCTTCAATATTATTACATCAGATAATTTATCTGAAACAATTTTCCTAAATCCATTTGTCCTTGTTAGGTTTATTGCCTTAGACATTTTTTTTGTAATTTTTTCCCCATAAAAATTTACTCGATCCATTTTCCCCATAACATTTTTCTTGACAAAATAGACCTACCCATTAGGTTTTTTAAATTTATCCTTTAGGCCTTTTGCATTTACCCTTTACAATTTTTGCATTTACCCTTTGGCCTTTTAGAAATAGGCCTTTGTCCTACTAACTTACCCTTCATCTTTTTTCAAAGTGACCCTTTAGCCTTTTTGAAATGGCCTTTTTCCTTTCAAATTTGACCCTTTAAGACTTTTGTCATGCACATCTTACCCTATGAAATAGATCCTTTAGACTACCAAAATTACCCTTCGGCTTTTTTAAAGTAGCCCTTTGCCCTCTAGAATTACCCTTTGGGACTTTTGTCATGGACCTTTCACCTTAGAACATTACTGAAACATTTTGATTAAAAGACCATCCCTTCAAACCATTCCTTCAAACATTTTGTCTGAGAGATTTTTCCCTTTGAACAATTCCTTTAGACATTTTATCTGAGATAATTGGGTATGCGAGAGAATCATTGCAGACATTTTATCTATAAAATTTCCCCCCACATAAGAGTCACACAACATTTCCTTGATAATAATTACCCCCAAAAATGACCAAAATATTAGACCATAATCCCCATGGAATTTCCAAGTGGCACCTCTACACTTTATTACACACACACACACACACACACACACACACACACACACACACACACACACACACACACACACACACACACACACACACACACACACACACACACACACACACACACACACACACACACACACACACACACACACACACACACACACACACACACACACACACACACACACACACACACACACACACACAGTGTCTGTGTGTGTGTGTGTGTGTGTGTGTGTGTGTGTGTGTGTGTGTGTGTGTGTGTGTGTGTGTGTGTGTGTGTGTGTGTGTGTGTGTGTGTGTGTGTGTGTGTGTGTGTGTGTGTGTGTGTGTGTGTGTGTGTGTGTGTGTGTGTGTGTGTGTGTGTGTGTGTGTGTGTTGAGTCATTAATCATTTATTTTTTCAAGAGCAAAACTAGAAGTGATAGATGTCAAGCTCATGTAGAGTCAACAAGTTAAGAGCTCAAGAAGCCCATAGAACTGCCAAATGGCATGCTTACACCCCATCATGCATAAGATCTAATGGTATGAGTCTTGGGTGGACTTTTCAAATGATTCAGACAATGGTCACATTTCAAAAGTTATAAATAGAGTTAAAAGACTTAAACCTAATGGAGATAGAGTCTGAGTTAAGTATTGCTCACTGAGGTGGATATATTCAAAGATAAACTTCCATATGACTAGGGCCAAACATACAATACTCCTCAACCAAGCCAATAAAAATAACCTATATTTACATGAAGAGGCTATTTTCAGCCACTTCCAAATGAAAGTAGTCTTAAGCTACCACTTCTAATGTTTCTTCAAAATCTATAGTTTAGCCATGCCATGCTACACCAAAGATCACTCCCAGCTTTTGCATGCCATTTTCTAACTGTTCCATAAATTGAAGATGCCATAAATAGAAGAATTTGTCTCTTTTTCATGAATATTTTAGATTTGCATGATCTTATCTAACTGGGCATTCATGTTTTTTAAACTACATCTCATCTTGGAGAATTTTTGTATAAAATTAGGCAGACCCAATGGCTCAATCTATCTTTTTGTTGTTAATGATATTTTATGCATTTTGAATGTATTCACTACAATTTATAACCTTTGGAGAGAAATAAAGTTGAAGATTTACCTTTTTTGTCTTCAGATATCACTATGTGTGTGTAAGTCATTTGATTATTTATGTAATCTTTCTCTTTGTTTCAGTTTCAATAAATTCACATGTGGTATTTTACTCTCTTGAAAATATTGTTTGTAATAAAGATCAATTTCCCTTTTATAAAAAGTAGCTAAAATATTGCCTCTAATTTTTCATTTACATAAGTCTATGCTAAAATAAATTCAATATAATTTCTTCTCTATTATGTTTACCTAGCAAACATTAATATCCATTATAAAACATTTGGTATAATCATCATGTTTTTTATTTTTCTACAAATTTTAATTCTTTAACCCTTTTCCCCATCAAAACACTAGTTTAGCATTCAAAATCACTAAAGAGTGACATTTCCACAAAACTGATATTTTATCAGTTTGCATCATATTTAGTGAAAAGAATTTGGCCTTCTCTAAATATTAATATCAAATTACCAAGGTCCCATAGATTTGGAGGTTTTTCCATTGTATCATTAGATAATTGCACAACAAGCTACATGATCAAGATAGGTGAAATCCTATGTGATAAGAGGTAGATATTGAGGCTCGATGGGTTCATCTACAAGATAACTATTCCTAACTCATACTCTTTTATTTTATTGCATATATTTGCATGCATAATGGATAATGAATGTATTATCTCTCCTTGCTTAGGATTACCTCTAAATTGACTTGAGTAGAGTTTTAATTTTTGTGTTTATTATTTATGGTTATTCCCCATTTGTTTCACAAGCTTTAGTGAGCACTATATGATATTTACTTCATTATTGCATTATTATACCTAGCTAAGGTTATTTTGTGGTATTAATTGACTAGAGGATTTAAAACCATCTCTATCCATATTATATGATAATAGATCCATTAGGTAGGTTTAGTAGATCCATATTGGTCATGATCCTAATTATCTAAGTATGTCTAGTGGTATAATTAGTTGATTTATCTTCTTTGAGATAGGATTGATTTGTAGATCAACTTCACTTTCACTTGCATATAAATTATTCTTTATTTAGGCATATAAAATAGATGTCTTACTGATTTTTAAATATATAGTGTGCTTGATATAATCATGAAGTTATTACTATTTAGGTGTAAATATATTATCGAAGTGTATTTTAGGTAACTTAGGTACTCATGGTTCAATAGGTAATATGCTACATCTTGATACCAATCATCATATGTGACATCTTGCACTAAAAACTAGTGATAAATTATATGTGGGTAGACATAATCCATTACCTTAATAAGTCCCTACCCTCATAAAAATTTCATGGGATGGAGATGTAGGTTAAATTCTTATAGAATAGTCATCCAATTGCCTCTCTATTCATCTAACTAATTTTGCATCAGCATATCTTTTATGACAAAGTCAACCAAATTGATAGATAATTTGTTATGTAGGATACAATGCTTAAAATTATTGATTTCTTTTATCAACATATATTTTTTTATTGATCATTAAATACCTAAGTTCAACATTTATTAGTGGATATAATATAAATAAAATATGATGACAATACTTGAATGTTTGGACATGAATGAGTAAATATAGAAAGGTTATGTGTAATCTAAACTTATCTACACTAAAGTATTTAAAATGAATTTGTTAATTTTATAAAAATCCACATGTGGTTCACTTTTCCACTCCATATTAGCATCTTTATTTACTAGTTTGAATATATTTTCAAATCTTGAGATGAATTTCTATAAGAAATTGATCTTGTTGAAGAATGATTTCATCTCTTTTATACTACTAGGAAATGTAACTTTTAGTATTTCCTTCACTATGTCTGAGTCTATGGATATGCCTCTTTCAAAGATGATGTAACCCAAAATATTTCCTTCACTAACCTTGAATATACATTTTTTGGATTCATGGAAATGCCAAGTTCTCTACGTCTCCACAACATCATTCTTAGATCTCTCATGTGGTCCAATTCTTGGAAAATACACTTAAATCATCCATGTATATGAAAATGCACTTGTCAATTATATATTTAAATGCAATGTCCATGGCACACTAAATATTATCACCCACATTATTAGTCTAAATGACATCCTCTTATACTTGAATATTCCCTATGTTGTTGTAAATATTACCTTAATTTACTTTTGATAATTAATCATTATCTAATTATAGCCTAAATACCAATCTAAAAATGACATCATTTATGAGCCATTAACTATCTAAAACACTTCATAAAACAAAGGAAAAGGGTAATTATCCTTCTCCAAGGCTTGATTAAGTTCTAAAAGTCCACATAAAGCCATATCTACCCATTCTTATTTTGAATTAGAATAATATTCACTACCCACCTAGAGTACCTAATGGGAAATATGATCTTAGTTGATAATAATTTTTACACCCCCTTCAAAATAAAAGGCTATAGCAATGGATTCATTAGATTTTCCCTCTAATGAAATTTCTTGACTCCCAAATTGATAGGAATGGTGTGAGCAAGAATATAAGTAATAAAAACCTTCAAATATTTTTAGATCTAGGCTATAACATCTATGAATTCATTTAAGTCTTGCGAAAATTTGTGTTTCCATTTATCATTACATGTTGTACCTTAAAGTATATATTTTGAATCATCAACATTCCCTAGATTGAAATTATTGTGTATAATACCTTTGGTAGGGGATTTGTTTATTTTTTACTTGGTAATACAGGTAAAAAAATACTCTAATAAGACCATTCCCTTGGGTATATTATTTTTTTTCAAAATTATCATTATGTATTCATTCAATTAAAACTCATCTCTTTCATATTCATCTATGATTTGGGATTGAAATACCTCTATGTTTGTGAAGTCAATAATATGTTGGTAATAATTAAATACATAGAAGTTTGAAACACTATAGAAAATGTAAGGAGTAGAGACCAACCCCATTGAAAACCTCTTAAACTTGGAATTAGTGATCATTTATCAGGTACTCATAAATATGGATAATTCATCCATCATATGATTTATTCAATGAGGCACTATCTAAATATTGAATGTATAAAAATATTATATTAAATTCCATTCTGACCTAGGTTACCTAGAAAATAATTTGTCATTACAAGCATATTAGCTTATAAATTAATTAACCAAAAATTCTAAATAACCCATAACCTTTAGCTTCTTGAATTTACTCTTAAGATAAAATTTAATAGCATGAAGTAATGCTTCATAATCAACTACATTGTTTTTGCATAAAAATTGTAACTAAAAGTGGCTAGATTATATTTTCCTCGTGGGTTAATGATCTCAACCCTAGAATCATACCCACTCTTATACTTAGAGACATAAATTTTGAGGGTCCATAAATGATCTTCAAATATTTATAGTGGAATTTAAGAGGTAAGTGTTGCTGAGTATTTTAACTTCTTTGTTGTGTTTCTCATCATCAACCACACATCCACTTTGTTCTTTACTTGATAATGGCATTCTAGTTTGGTCCTCAATGGTAGCATTAAGCATCATGATACTTATAAATGAATCATATTCATCCCATTAGATTTAAAAAAATTCTTATCCACATGGACCATTATGTTCCAACCTCTTGTCTTTTACTTAGGCCTGTCTAATGCTAATAATAACTATTGAAAAGCTTGTTATGCATTGATATAAACCCATTTCACATTTTCATATGAAAGGTTGGTACTATGAAATAAAGGTATTTTAGGTTCATATAGGTAATATTCCTCATCCAATAGTTCAATATCCTTAACCTCTAATTTATCTTGCATGGACAACATGCTACTAGTCAGGTTCTCATGGTATTTCCTTTTACCTTAAAGTGTGTAGGCTCTATGTTGAGACTCCTCACACAAGATCTTATTTATTTTGTTAAACTAAATGATCATAAGGATAATTTTTAACTCTCACTCAACTATGATTTTATTTGGTATACCATGCCATGGGAGGCACATGTGAGATAAATTAACTGTCATATATATATATATATATATATATATATATATATATATATATATATATATATATATATATATATATATATATATATATATTTAGACCACTCTCTTTTAATAAACATGTCATACATGTTTATTACTTTTTCCTAAATTAATGTTAATAAAAAAGTACACTCCCATATTAAAATATAATTTCATGTGAATATGTTTCAGTTTCCCCAACACCTTTACCTTTGAATTTTCTAGCTAACCACATTCCTATTTGATTTAGTATGAGTTAAACTTAGTTTATAGCAAATTGAATAAGGCATCAGGTTTATTGAACTACATGAATCCACCTAACAATTATGAATGATTTGAAAAATGGTATTTTAGGAGGAAATGATGAGTTTCAGTCTTTATTTTTTAAATTTAATCATGTGTATTAGCTACTCTATTAGTTTTTTTCCCAAATTGAGCAAGAAAAGATTTTAACAATAAATATTTTATATTAGATATCTTGAAAAAATCAAACATTATTATGTCAGCCTCAGTTTTATTAAGGTATTCATCAATGTTGTTCTAATTTTTTTATTAATATTTGTTAGCTTTTGGGGTTGTAACATTGTTATTTGGTTGATATGATGTCTTAGTCCCTTTACATGGAAATGCATTGTTGTTTAAGTTATCATCATGCAGAACTTGAGTGTTGTTGAGAGGAGTAGATGTAGTTAATGGATTTTGAAACTTTATCCTATATGTGTAGTTGCTTCCCATTTGGAACTTTTTAAATGCATAAAACTCATCCAATTTATATTAAATCTCTTTGTTAGTCTCATAAAAGAATTCATAAGTTTCCAAGACAAGATGAGTACCTCAATTTCCTCTGCTTTGATTAGAGTTATTATGTAATCTAGGTACTATCTCAAGGTTATTAATCTCTTTCTAGAAGATATGTAAGGCTGATATAAATTCAACACAATTAGTTTCAACATGATTTGTTGTGTTATGTAACATATATGACGTTTTTAATTCAAAATTCATCAAGTTAACAAGCTCAAAGCATTATTGTTATTTTGGTTGGTGTTATCAAGTGGACTAAAGACACTTATGTTGTTTGGCATAGTATTACACTACCAATTAGTTCTTTGAAAGTTATATTTTTTATTATATGGATACATATTTGTGTTTTATATTAATTTTTATTCACTTGTATATACATTTTAACCATACATTAATCAACTGTTAAACCATTTTTAATAAATTATCCACTCTCAATTTCAAATTAGTATTCTAGTTATTTTTTTATTTGATTAGTGGGTTAACCACATGTGTCACAACATTCAGAAATGTAGGGATAACATGATGCATTTTGATATGGGTAGTGTTCGTAGGTGCTTGATATTTTAGAAATGATGGACTAATCTATTGAATATTATTTGAATCAATGTAACCACCTAGCTTAGGTGTGAAAGCAATGTTGTTATAGGCCATATGGAATTCTTTTAATTATTAACCTAGATCAACATGTAGTGTAAGGGTGTTGGCTTATAAACATAATATTGACTTAAATACATTTCATTAGTGATTTGATTAATTAGATGGGTATAATCCATGAACACACGATTGATCATTTAGATTTGGTTATATGAACCTAGCTACCCTAATGAAGCAAATAAAACATATTAATAAACTTGTGGCATCATTTATTTATTTATCATGATCACTTCATGATGTGAAAAATATAGGGTTAAAAATGTCTTAATATTCCTATTATGGGCTCAAATCACACCCTTGGGAGAAGTTCTTCAGGCTTCCCCTAGTAGAGCTATAAAATGGGAACAACCCCAAGCTATGGGTATCCTATGATGGGGCTAAACCTTTGGAGTGGGTTTATTCATATTTGATGCTCACCTAAACTAAAAATAATCCTATCACGTCATGGGAAAAGTGTTAGAAGTGGATAAGGCCTCTTAATAAAGCTAATAGGTGATGCACCAAAATTATAGGTCGATCCTCCCTACTTGACTCAAAGAAAACTAATGAAATGGATAAAAACCAAGTTCAGAATCAAACTCTCTATTATTTATCCATGTGGAGATTCACCTATGGATCTAGGCTAGGGGAAATGAAGGAGAGGTCTAATGTAAGACACTAACTAGTCATAATATCCACATGCAGACTTCGACTAAGAGGTGTAAAACACTAAACACGATGTGAATGACTAGATGAACTAGTAACTAGGTAAAACCATAATTCAGTGAGGGAGATATTTATACCACATGCATGATTTGGAAAAATACACATGATACCAAAATAGGGAAATCAAAACAAAACCTTCTATTTACTTTAAGAGGTTATAAATTCCTTTTTGGTAAAGTCTAGTATAACCAAGAGAGGGGATCGAGAGAAAGACAAAGATAGATCTAATGATCTATCTAAAGAAGTTAGAGATATTTGTTATTGGCCCCAATACCTCCATTTATAGTATTAAAAAAGAGAGAAGGGAGAAGTTGGTAATAGTTGTCTATCAGCTTATAACTATTTTTATCATGCTTTTGCTCTAATTAGGTTAGGTTATTATGAGTGAAATATCCATGATTAGCCCCTAAATCATTCCATTATTTAAGCAATGTAAACTAGAAGACAAAAGTCAACCATAGGTTATAGGTAATGATCTATCTATAATTGAATTCCCCAACAACTTTCCAAATCCCCAAGCTATGATCCATTGATCTTCCACCAGATCTTGTTAAAAAGATAAAATCTTCATACCTACCAAGGACACATTATGCTTGTTCTGAATGGTGGATTTTCAATACATGAATTGAGATGATCATTTTATATTCGATGTATGCCTTGGGTCTTGAACCAAATTAGTTATAAAGGAAAACCAATCTAAAGACATTGGTTTTCCTATAATACATTATCTAGAAGTTGGTCATATTTGTATCGAGCTCTACTTCTCTTAATTTTTGAGTCAAGCTTGTTTATCTTGATCACCCAAACTTTCTTCCTCATTATAGATGTTGGAAATCTAAATATTTGACTTTATTAAGCTCCTATGGTCTTGACACTTGTCGATTATGTGCTCTTCCCTAAGTTTCTACCAAGGATTTTCAAACCCCATCGACTAGTTCATGAAGCTTAAATTTGACATTCACATGAACATCATTTGACATCTACAAGAACAATTTTAACATCCTATAGACCATAAAATTTAAACTCAAATGTAGTTTTTCTTGGGCATAAAGTTAAAACTTACGTAGATATCCTTCATATTTGAACAACTTTGTAAACTATAACTTGAAGTGTAAAACTCATGAAGACACAAAACTTTTAGGGGATGGTTTTAATGTTATAAAGAGAGAACCCATTTGATCTACTAGCCTAAAAGGCTTCTTGATTCAAAATATCAAATGCAAGACTATGCTTCCTTACTTGATTTTGATTTAAAAATGGCCAAGTGTGAAGTCTTGGTTATCTTAGTTTGTAGAGCCACCCTTTGAAGGTGTATAGCCTTCATATTAATTCATCATGTGAAATACAACTTGGCATGGATGATCTGAGACTTAGCAAGTATTTATATAGGACCAATGTGAAGAAACCCATGTTCATCCTAAGTGTCCTAGATATTTCATGGATCTTTCATAGCTCAAGGTTTGTCCTTAAAAATTTTGACAAATTATAATTTAGGTGTACCTAAAGTGTTTTAAAAAAATTGTGAGATTAATATCTCACTATTATGCTCATAACCATGTAGATTTTGTTCAAACCACTAGTTAGGAATTGTGATTCTTTCCCTACATCATGATTGTTAGCCACTAGGCACTAGTTTTATATGTGGGCTAAATATGGCCAAAATTTTTGGTAACTTGTAGGGAAACATGCTTGTTATTATTGAAAACCTAATACTAGTCTAATCCATTAGGCATAGAGTCAATCTTTATTAACCTCTTATAAGAATAAAAAGGAATGAAACAGGGCAACACATGTACATGTAGGCACCTAAAAAATAGAAATAACTAATCTATAAAATAAAAGGTGAAGAAAAATTTGAGTAAGACTTTGAAATATAACCTAATATGTACAATAATTTACAAATATACCCCCCCAAGATTAAATGGTAAACTATTGTATACATATTATAGCTTTGAGATATACTTATTCCTTGAAAGCTCCTTTTTATAGCTAAGAGCAATCAAATGATCATGTCTTCTTGGGAAGGTGACTAGTTCCTCTACCACTACCTTTAGGTGTATAAGTTGGAAGTATGGGTATAAAACCCAATCATCATGCTCCCAAATCTATGTTCCTCACAAGAATAGGTTAAGTCCTTCTTTAATTATGCACTACCAGTTATTATCATATAGACTAGATTTATCTATCCTTTTTAGTGTATCTACAAGACTAGGCTCTGATGTTGTGACCTTTTGAGGCTATTTGAGTTTTAATTTAGCTTCCAAGGGTAAAGATATGTCTAGGGTTGAATGGAGAAGTTAATGACCATGTTTAAAACACTCAAACATGTCATCTCCTAAGAAAATAATTGCTTCTGAAGATTTATTTTCATGGGGCTTCAGCTCCATTGGGGTTCCTTCAAGGGTAGACATATTAATCCTTTGACCATAATCCTACAGTTGTGGGTCTTATTTTTATGTCTCAAATTGGTCAGTCAAGACTGCTTCTCCTTGATTTGATAGAGAGATTATGAGACCCCCAACCAAGTCCATTTATTATATGAAGTCATGGTATAATTGTCATCATGACTCCCCCTGATCCTCTCCCTATTATTTATTTTATTTCTATATAGTAGGATATTATTAGAGGGGAGAGGGAATGTAAGGATGGGGTGGGGTGGATTGTAGAGGCTACTCAAACTATTTCTCCTTACCCTCCCATTTTACCAATATGTTATTAAGCACATGATATACTAGGATGGGGGTGAATCAGTATATCAATTATCTTATAAACTTTCACTTAATTAAATTCCACTTAACCATAAATTCAAGATATGAAATAAAAATAAAAAAATAAACACCACACAAGATAGAGAGAGACATCATATTTAAATTTGGAAACCTAATGCAGGAAAAAGCATAGAGAACAATCTCATCTATATGAATGGGCACCAACTCAAACTATTATATTTGTAAGAACCAATTTACAGGAGCACTGACCCTTTGTTGAGCATAAATACAACAACTATTCATGAGCACCAACCCACAAGAGAACCAACCCCTTTTCTGAGCACCAACATAATAACTATTAATGAGAACCAACCCATAGGAGCACTAACCCCTATTGTGTATACCACATAACTATCTATCAATGTTTCTCTCTTAATAAATTATAGCACATTACAATATCTCTTTCTTTTCTCTCCTTTGATCTTATAAGCTAGATATGACAATTACAAACCATACTCTCTTCCACACATTACAAATTGATTCCCAAGCCTTTATTTATATCTTACTAAATGACCTTTGGCATTCCCGCTTTATGACTCTTAAATCCTCATGGAAAACGGTGCCAAACTTTCATGACCCTTTGAATTCTTGCATTTGAAAACTCACATGGTGACTTTTCATAAGTAAATGCATCCTTTCCCATTTTTTCTTTATCTTAGTGACATTTTGAATTCCTCAAAGTTTCCTTTCATGAGAAATTATGCCCTTCCTCTTTTGTCTTCACTTGGTGACTCTTGGAATTCCTCAATATGACTTTTCATAGGAAAATACATACTTTCCCTCTTTTGGCTTTACCCCATGACTCCTTGACTTCTTCATGTGCCCTCTTTTGACTTTATGCAACCAAAAATATATTCATTTATATTAAATAAATATTAACACATGTTAGCCAAGATATGAACATTAAAAACACTATTAAATGTTATGGATCTTTTGTCACTAATAACGCTAGACCTTTTACATCAATGATAATATTTCCAACAATCTCCCCCTTTGTCATTAATGGAAACCCCAAACTAAAACTACCACATCTTGAAACTTGTATTTCACATGCCAACCTGCACATATTTCTAAGCTAAAAAACATATAGTAACTCCCCCTTACTGTATCATCCTATACATATTGCATGTACCTATTCTTGTATCTATACTTGTACCTATTTTTGCACTTCTCCCCCTTTGACATTAATAAAAAATGGCCTATCCTAGAGCTAAAACTTGAATCCCCCTCAACTGATGTTGATCCTTAATTGCAAGAAGTAAAATAAATTACTCCCAACTCCTCTTGTATATCTTTGAATGTGTCCTTTGATCATGCCCTTGTGAAGATATATGATAACACATATAAATTATTGCTTGTCCTCTAAGCATCTACAATCAACTCATCTAAATATTTTCTTCTAATCTCACAACCTTTTGCATAAAAATTTAATGTGTATCCATGATCACATATTTAACTTACACTCAAGAGATTATACTTAAGACCTTTTACATGCAATACATTCTTAGTCTTGGTTCTACCATTATCCAAACTCAAAGCACCTTTTCTGACTATCATGGCAATGGTTTTGTCATTGAATTTCACTACACCACCATTTATCTTCTTTAGAGTCATGAACTTTCTCTTATCTCCTATCATGTGCCTCAAGCATCTGATATCAATGAACCATGGCTATTCTTCATTTCTTACATGCAAATTTGTCTGAACTAACATAGAATCTTCAAGATGTTTCTTTTACCATGAATTTGTTTGACCTTTATTCTTGATGAATGGAGAATTGAAACTTTGATCCTTCTTGATTTAATTAAACACACTTCTACAATGTTGAGCTATGTGTCTAAAATTTCTACACTTGTAACTTATTATGGCCTCTTCATAAAAGCCTAATAGAGGAGCCAAAGAGTTGTAGCTTTTGCTTGACTCTACATGAGTTTCCTTCTCCTTATTTCTAAAATTGTTAGATCTTTTATAAAATTATATTTTCTTATAAACATATCCATTATAATAAAAACAATAACCATGAAAATATAACCTATTTGTGTATATTTATCCTGATTATCAATTGTAGCTTCGTTCCTTCCATCTTTCTTTGTTTGAGATGTTCTTTGTATTCTTCACTTCCTTCCCTTTTTATTTCCTCTTTTGTAAGAGCTTCAACATAGATCTTTTTCTTTTCAAATATGATGCTTGTCTTATCTGATATTAACTTTTAAATTTCTTATATCTTATTCAACATGTTAGTGCTATCCTCAAATTTTAAACCACTAACTGCTTTATCATTATTTTCTTTCTCAATATCTTCTTTTAAAGAGGTAATTTCAGTAACATACCTTTCACATTCTTCACTTAATTTTTAAAATTGTGTTATTAGATCTTTTTCATTCCTTTTGGATTCTTCAAAGTGTGCTTGTAGATCTTCAATTATCTCCTTTGACTCATTTTCATTTTTCTCAATCTAGCACTTCAATCTATGATTCTTATTCTCAAAAACTTCTAATTCTTCTAAGGCACAAATGAGTTCTCTTTATAGATTCACCTCATCTTCATTCTCACTTTCATCATATTCTTCTTCTTGATCATCTATACTTTTTATTGCAGATGCATGTTCATGTATGGCCATGAATAGAATCTCTTCATCTTAGTCACTGACTCCACTGTCTTCAATTGAGCTAAGATATTTAGAATATAAAATCTTCTTATTGAATCTCTTCTTGTATGTAGACTTTCCTTTTTCATTTTCACTATTATTATTATCTAGGAATCTGATTATAAAGCATCCAATCTTACCACAATTAAAACATTTAAATGACAATTTTCCTTGATAATTACCTATGCCCTTTTTCAGCTTGTAAATGAATAGAGCTCTATTGTCATCTTCCTCATCATTGGATTTGTCAATTAATTATTTAATTTTGGATTTCTCTTTCTTTGATGTATTGAAAGTATATTTCCTTTTTGAGGTTTCCCTTATTTTATCCACATCTCATATGATGTAATAATACCATGTAGTTCATCCATCTTAAGCTTAGATAGATCCTTCATTTCCTCAATTGTTGAAACCTTTGCATCATATCTCATTGGTAGATATATCAAAACCTTTTTTACCATCATTGATTATTGTAAATTTTCTCTAAGACCTTGAAATTGATTAACTATTTGATCAACCCACAAAAGATAACTTACTATATTTTCTTCCTCTTCCATCTTCAAACTTTCAAACTATCTTTTGAAAGTCTAAAGCTTAGCTCATTGAACCTTTCCATCACCTTTGTAAATATTTTCAAGATTTACCTAAGCATCATGAGCATATTTTCATTTCATAACTTTAACAAATTTTAATTCACATGAACCACATAAAATATAATTTAAATCTTTAGCATTGTTTTTACTTGCCTTCTTTTCCACCAGAGTAGTTACAAGTGTTTGTGGCTCTTTATATTCCTCAAACACTACTTGCCAAATGTCAAATCCAAGGGCCATCAAGTAATTCATCATTCTTATGTTTCAAAAGGCATAATTTTTCCCATTAAACAAAGTTATCTTAGTTGTATAAAAACCTCCATGTGATCTAGCCATCATGCTTTCCCTAATCTACCTTCAACCTATTAAACACTTTCCAAAGGAACCTGCTCTAATATCAATTGTTAAGAACATGATATACTGAGAAGGGGGTGAATGAGTATATCATATATCTTATAAACTTTCACTTAATCAAATTTCACTTAACCATACATTCAATATATGCAATAAAATTAAAATGATAAATACCACACAAGATAAAGAGAGACACCAAGTTTGAACATGGAAACCCAATATGGGAAAAACCATGCAGAACAATCTCAAGTATATGAATGATCATAAAATCATACTACAATATTCACGAGCACTAAATTTTACAAGCATCAATCTCTTTTTTGAGCACCAACACAACAACTATCTATGAGCACCAACCCATAAGAGTACCAATCCCTATTGTGTATAACACATAACTACCTATAAATGTTTCTTTCTCAATAGATAATAGCACATTAGAATATCTCTTTGTTTTATCTTCTTTACTCTTCTAATCTATATATTAATATTACAAACCATGATTTCTTCCACACATTAAAAATGGCTTCACAATCTTTTATTTATATCTTACCAAATGACCTTTGGCATTCTCCCTTTGTGATGATTCAATACTCATGGAAAATGGTGCCAAACTTGCATGGCCCTTCCAATTATTTGATTTGAAAAGTCACACGGTGACCCTTCATATGCAAATGCATCCTTTCCTATTTTATCTTTGTCTTAGTGACTTATTGAATTCTTAAATGTGTCCCTTCATGATAAATTATGCCCTTCCTCTTTTGTCTTCACTTGGTGACTCTTAAATTTCCTCAATATGACTCTTCGTGGGAAAATTCATCCTTTCTCTCTTTTTTATTTACCCCATGACTCATTGAATTCTTCATGGGCCCTCTTTTTGACTTTATGAAACCAAAAATATATACGTTAATATTAAATAAATATTAACACATATTAGCTAAGATATGAACATTAAAAACACCAATAAATGCTATGGAGAATTTTTCACCAATAATGCTAGACCTTTGACATCAATGAAAATATTTCCAACATATATATATCCACCATTGGATCAAGGTCTTCATTTCATATATATCATTATTGATAACACCAAACTAAACTTACTCACTAATAGCCATCCACTCTTTTACTAGTATCCAAATTGATTCGCTCATCTTTTTTATGAGATGAGGTGGGATCAACTCAAACTCTATGTCCCAATTTCTCATCACCTCTTCTAAATTTATCGTGTTTGGTTTAAGAACCAACAAGGATGTAGTAGTATAAGGGTCACTATAAGGGTAAATGGGTCAGTATGAAAGATAGGTATTCTCATTGTAAGGATGGAAAAGGTGATTAAATAATTGAAAGGCTCCATTTGATTGGTGATAAATCTCACCAATCAGATGAGGGTGAAACTCTACCTTAAATATGGCCATAAAGACTCATAAAAAGAGAATAGATGTAGATAAAATCCTTAAAGGCTTACCTAGACTACTATAACCATCCAAAGCTTATAGTCACCATTGATGTTCAAAAAATGCCTCTAAAAGTTAATAAGCAGAAGGACAATACCAAAAATTCTTCTACTTCTTTATAATTTTATCCCATCAATTATGATACAAATTGTTATGGTCTCAACTCATACACTTGGGATAAGTTATTTAGGCTTCCCCCATCTAAGCCATAAAATAGGAATAACCCTAGGTCATGGGTATCCTATGATGGGGATGAACCTTTAAAGTAGGTTGGTTCCTCTTTTATTATAACATGAACTAAAACTATTCCTATCACTTCATGGGAAAAGGGGTAGAAGGGGATAAGGGTTCCTAAGAAAGACAATAGTTGATGTACCAAAATTATAGGTCAATCTTCCCTACTTGACTCAAATAACACTAATGAAATAGATATAGACCAAGTTTTGAATCCAAATATATATTATACATCCATGTGGAGGTTCATCCAATGGTCTAGGATAAGGTAAATGAAGGATAAGTCTAAAGTAATACACTAAAAAGTCATAGTATCCACATGTGAACTTTGACCAAGAGGTGCAAAACACTAAACATGACATGCATGAGTAGATGAACTAGTAACTAGGTGAAATCATAATTCAACAAGGGAGAGATTTCTACCACATGTGAAAATTTGAAAAATACACATGATACCAAAATATTGAAATCAAAACAGAACCTTTTATTTACTTTAAGAGGTTATAAATTCCTTCTTGGTAGAGTTTAGTCTAACCAAGAGAGGGAACCAAGAGAAAGATAGTGAGAGATATAATGATCTATGTAAATAAGTGAGAGATTTTTGTTCTTATCCCTAAGTCCTTCATTTATAATAAATAAAAATATAAAATGGAGAAGTTGGTAATAGTTACCTATTAGATTTTAGCTATTTTTATCATGCTTTTGGTCAAATCAAGATAGGCTTTTATGAGTGAGATATCTATGATTAGCCATGAAATCATTCCACTTATTGATTAAGGTGTGCTAGAAAAAAAATTTAACCATAGGAGTTAGGTACTAATCTCTATGGAATTGAATTCCCCAACTTCTTTCCAAATCCCAAATCTCTAATCCACTGATCTTCCACCAGATCTGGTCGAAAGGGTAAAATTATCATACTCATCAGGGATATGTATGACTATTCTAAATGGTGGCTTGGTTAGGCATGAAACAAGATGATCCTTTCATATCTTCTATGTGAATTATGTCTTGAACCAAATTGATTATAGAGAAAAACCAATCTAAAGACATTGGTTTTCCTATAATACCTTATCTAGTAGTCGATCCTATTTGTATTAAGCTCTACTTCTCTTGCTTCTCAAGTCAAGATCATTTCACTAAATCATCTCAACTTTCCTCTTTGCCATATTTATCATTAATCTAACTATTTGACCTACTCAAGCTCCTATGATCTTGATAGTTATCAATTAAATACTCTTCTGTAGGTTTTTGCCAAAGATTTTTGAAACCCATTGGCTAGTTCATAGAGATTGAATTTGACGTTCACATGAATATCATTTTAAATCCATGAGAATGTTTTTGACATCCTGTAGACCATCAAATTTAAAATCATATGGATTTTTTCTTGGGCATAAACTTGACACTCACACAGATGTCCTTCATATTTTAGCCAACTTTTCAAACCTATAACTTGAAGAATAGAAATCATGAAGACACCAAACTTATAGAGGATGGTTTCAATGCTACAAAGAGTAAAACCATTTAGCTCACTATATTAGAAGTATTCCTAAGTGAAGATATTAAATGTAAGTGTGTGTTGTCTTACTTGATACTCATTTAAAAATGGCCAAGTGTGAAGGCTTGGTTATCTTAGTCTAAAAAGACAACCTTTGAAGGTGTATAGCCTCCATCTTGCCTCATTACATGATTTTAAACTTGGTGTGGATGATCTGAGACTTGGCATGTAGTATTATAGAACTAATGTGAATAAACCCATGTTCATCTTGAGTGTCCTAAATATTCCATGGAGCTCTCATAGCTCAAGGTTTATCCTTAAATTTTTTGACAAATTACACTTTAGGCATATCTAAAGTGTTTTAAAAATAATTATGAGATTCAAGATCTCACAATTCTACTCATAACCATCTATATTTTGTTTAAACCAATAGTTGGGAACTCTACCTCTTTCCTTACATCAGGGTTGTTAGCCATTGGGCACTAGTTTGATATGTGGGCCTAATATGGTCAACAAGTATTATAATTGAACATAGAGATCATAAAGTCTAAGGCCCTTAGGTAGCTTTGTATGAAAACTACTTATGTTTATGTGTATGGGTTTTTCAATCACTTAAATAGTTTGTGAAAATGGGCCTTGAATAAGCTCATTGGTTCATTTAGTTCAGTGTGGGCTATAACAAATTCATGGTATAAGAAAAAGGAACATATTTATAAATACACTTTTTATGTCATTCCAATAGGTGACACACCCATTGGGTAATGTAAAATACCAACCATAGGCCATACGATTCATAAAGACACTTTTTAGGTCATTGCAAGAGGTGACACACCCATTGGGCAATCCCAAATACCAATAATAAGACATGTCATCCAAGGTGATTTAAAAAAAACTATAGGCCACATCCTCATGATTGATTTAAATTCTTATTATATCATCTTTAAATTCTTGAATATGCTCCTCAATAACTCAAATTCAATTGTGCACATAATTAAGGAAATAAATTTAAAGGTATTTCTAGTAAATCATGGGTAATTCTTGGAATATTTATGGGGAATTTACTTCCACCAATACAAGTGGGATTAACCTCCATTTGTGGGTTTTGATCAGTATTAAATGGATTAACAAATGAAACTATAGCCATAGGTGAGCTACTAGTTAAGTGGATTTATCTTGTTTTTGGGTTTCTTTTATTTTGTATAGGTTTTTTTTGTTCACTAAGTTGTAAAATTTCAAAGTCACCATCAATATAATTTGATCTTATGATTATTTTCTTGTTTTCTAGTTTAAATGTTGGTATAGCTGAGCATGAGGAGCATCTCTAAAAATGTCAAGTTTAAAAGTTTAATTTAAATTTAAATTTAAAATTTTAGTGAGTCCCTCCTAGAACTAGTTTGTAAATGTGTCATTTGGCACACCAAATTATGTTGGATGATCACTCATCCAAACTCTCTTGAAAGGAGGCTATAATGTCTATCCAAGGTCTATATCTACCTACTCACAATGTACTATATGACCTAATTGGTCTATGCTAAATTGTCCTATTACAAGGGGATTACATTGGAATAAAAGTTAAACAATTTTTTTAGCCTTTAATAGATCAGAAGGAAATTTAGGTTTTCATGTTTTGTTAATTTGGGTTTCAATTCCATTTTGATGAATACCAACAATCATTCAAAGTCATATTTTCTCAAAATAAAGACTCAATATTTTTGAGTTTTAAAATATGAAAAATTATATTATTTAAACATTCATTTATTCATTTCACACATAAAAATTCTACAGTGCATTCATATAAATGAAAAAGAGATTGAAATAGAGATCCAAAATGAGAATAAATGCATTTAAATTTAGATGAAACCCAACTAACTAATTTAATTAAAAAAATAAAAAATAAAGAGAGAAAAATCATGTTCAAATAAAGATAAGTATGAAATATTTTAGAAATGATCCCATGAAACTAATATCTCACTTGGATATTATTCAAACAACCATGTATGAAGACACTAAAATTGTCTGAGGAAAGATAAGCTAAAAATAAATAGAACACCTCCACTACATATAGGGGAAATAAATGAACATAAATTTACACAACTTGAATTAATAAAATATACACTTCAATAGTGTAATTTTTGAGTGATTACAATAATTGGAATACATATATGTCTAACATAAGAACATAATTGAACATAAAAAGATAGATAGAGAAACTACCCTAGAAAGAAATAAAATGCATAAAAATATGTTTGGTTCATAATGTCTCCTTGGATGAACAATGATCCATCCCTTTGAATGGACTTGGGCTCTCTACTTATAGAAAAGTTGGTCAATAGAGGAAAATATTTTTCCCTCCAAAATAAGAAAACTACTTTAACTTCAATTTTCTTCAGAAAATTTCCCTACAAATCCAAGTTCCTTAAATTTTAACTATTTTCACACCCATAAATATAAAATACTAGTTACTTTTAGAGAAAAAATATTTTTCACTATAAGTAATTTTAAAGTAAAAATAGGGAACTTAGTTAGGACAAAGGATATCTCTTTATTAGTAAAAATTTTAAAATAAAATTTTATTATACCATGATGCTCAACCTATAACTAAATTCCCAATGATGTATATGGATTGTAAGTCAGTGTAATGATTCAAAAGTTATGCTAGAAAACCTAACATGTTGTCAAATGGTTGTTAGAATTTGACAACTATATAATAGTTTTAGGAACCTAATGTTATAATAACTATAAGAATCCAAAAACTATATAATAGTTGTAAGACTCTGATAGTTTCAAAACATCTCTATGACTTAGATAGTTTTAGAACACCTCTATGACTCTAATAGTTGTAAAACAACTCTAGGAGTTTGATAGCTGTAAAAACACTCTAGGACTCTAATATAAAAAATAGTTCTAAGACTATGACAATTGTTGAAAAACTCTAAGACTCTTAAAATTATATATAAAAAAATTGGTCAAAATTTCCTTAGGACTTTCTATTCAAAAAATAAATCAAAACTCCAATTTTAGACTAAGTGTCCAAGATGAAACATTTTTACAAAAAAAAATTCACAAAGGAGGGCATTTTGGGACATATTTTGGCATGTAAACTAAGATAACCCCAAAGAGAAAATTGAGAGAGTTGTGACAAGTTTACCCACAAGTGTAAGTGAGTGTAGAACAATAAGGAAAAATAAGGGTAACATGATTATGGAGGAAATAGGGCATGTTGTATAATTAGAAACAAGTTTTATATCAAATATACTTCATAAATGTTCTTGAATGAGTGACATAACATATAAATTATCACTTACAAATGTAGTTATACGTGGAGATCTTATCTTATATATAAACACTTTAAAATATTAAAAAATTACTCTAATCTAGATACTCACACACCATGTTATTGTCTGATTCCAATAGACTTGTACCAATGAAAATAGGCTCTACCATTTTAGAGTCAAACTAGTCACTAGTATTCTATAGCTTATTTACTTATGTTCAAGTTCACTAGGGGAATCTATTATAGTGGTTATATCACTCTATGACTATTATTATTATTCCTATTTTAATACATTACATTACATTATTATTTTCTCACTTAATTTCACATTGATTTATTACTAGATACTTGAATTGTTGAATATGGTGATGTTTAAAATTACTTATATAAATAATTATTTATTTATTTATGCACTATTTTCATGCTTAATTCCTTACTTCATGTTTTATGTGTATTCAAATTTTTTGCATTATCGATATTTGAATTTGTATTTGGTTTTTTATTTAAGACTTATTGTATACTTTGATGTGTGTTAGCAACATTTGAACATGCCGCCTGTATGTTCCCCCTTATCCTTATATTGTGTGTTGTGTGATTTTACATGTGTTTGTTTTTTAATGCCATGATAGATATAATGCATCTTCACAACTTTTCAAGTATATGATGGATATTATGCATCCTCCTTGAGTTATTATATATCAGTTTCAAGTACTCAATATATGATTATTTATTAATTCCATCCCTAATTTCTAACCTCTATTTCAACATGACACTATGAATGTTTGGTTTTTCTTGTATCATATACTAATTTTCCCCTTAAAATTATCAATATGATTCCATGATATCTAATGTTATCATTATTACTCTAGATTTTAATATTTGTTATAACATCATTGACATAATTTTCTATTTTCAGATAAGTTATTTTGTAGGATTCACAACACACCTCAAAAGAGTGGGCATACACATCAGCTTATATTAGAGACTAAGCTACACTAGTACCCTACATAGACATAAATTTGTAGGTATTTTAAGTTGATAATAGGTCATTCCCAGATTTTACTCAGAAAGTGATTTCAAAAAACAATGTTCTTCTTGGGTAGTAACATAGGCTAGGTTTGTTGAAAGCAATGTGTTTTGATTCCAACAACCAGATTTTTATTTTTTAGAATTATCATAATTTCACTCAGTCTAAAAAAAATTAGCAAGTAATCAAAATTAGTTTTCAATGTTATACAAGAGTTATTATATGTTTTTGCTCAAAATTAGGGAATCATACATGGCATGTGGTTCATAATATCACATATTTTTAATTATAAATACATTTTATTTTACTTATTTATTAGAATTGATATACTTAATTATCATATTGGGTCATCTGAACATCATATGAACACTCTCTTACTTAGGGTTTTCATTCATTTTAATATAAGGAATGACAATTCATGTCATTCTCTATGTTGCCAATGCCAGACATAGATAATGTTATTTTAAATTAGTTTTGTACCATAAATTAATCTTATTCCATATAAATTGGTTGATTTAGATTCTTTTTATTAGTTTTGCACTATAGTTTGCACTAAAATGATCTATTGAATTACATACATGGATTCTAAACTACTATACTACCTTGGGTATGAAATGATATATTTAAGCAAACCTTGAGATATTTAACACACTCACTTTTGAATGAGGATTAGGGTAGGCATGGTTCAATTTAATTTTTTGAATGAAAAAAATATCCAAGGGTTCCACCCTCTCTAGTCACCAGTTTTACACTAGAAAGTAGAATAATTCACATACCCAAACTAGTGTATTGGTTCCTTATTATTTAATCTATATTCTTATTGTCTTTAATTTCATATTTATATGCTAAGTAAGAACCAATTTATACATGTCTCATTTTAGGTCTAAATGAAGCTACAACTCAATATGTGACATACATCCAAGCTTGATGAACATAGGTAATCTCAAGTGTAACGCTCTTTATTTTACTCTAGTAATTTCACTATATTGCATTAGTAGAAAAAAGAAGTGAAAATGTAGTCACTAAAATTAACATTAAATGATAAAAAATTACACTTGTGATCATTATTTCATGCATACTTAGCTCATTCTAAATTCAACAATTTTCATTATATTCTTCTATTTCTATTCAGATGACCCTTACACTAAAGAAAATCATAATTATGATGTTCTTATTCTTTATTCCAATCAGCTTAAGATAACTATTAGATATATCCACACTTTTGATTTAGGTTTATTTACTTTTTAGATATGGCCACTTATTTAAGATATCCCACTTAGATATATGTCTAAATTTTATGGCCATATCCTCATATAAAAAAGGGGCTAATTAATCAAATTCAAATTCACAAAATGGGTTATCCCACACATTTCAAAAGCTCAATTCAAGGTTTTTTTCAAAATATTGATATATAAGCATATTTTTTATCATTTTGAGAGGAGGATGCCAATATTAAAAATTATTAGGTTTATTCTAACTAAACATTGATATGAAATCATTCATTCTTAATAATTTTAAGTCCATACAACCAAATTAACCCTTACCTAAGTTTGAATAGACCTCCAAGGGCACAAGCCAATGTTGAGTCATTTAATTACACCAAAATTTTATCAACATATATCATTTCACTAGTATTTCACACACACCACCATAGCATGGGAGAAATATAATTATTTTCATCCATCTTCAAAGTATTATCATGTATAAAGTGCTCAAAATAGGGAGTGTTGAGGTCAAGCACAAAGTCAACCACTAATCCCTTTTTTCCATTTATTATTTTTATACCACATTATCTATTGAGATAACATTACATGTTAGTAAGAAGGCATATAATGAATTTAAAATAATATCAAAACCTTCCACATAGTCACATAGGAACTATAGGTGAAGGCACACCTATCATATTTCACATAGAGGGAAAAAGAATTACCAAACATTGACACACCCGACATACATTAGCGTAGCTATACCAAACCCAAATAGGGAAACCTTGTCCTAGGTATATGTGAAGTTTTTTTACTGATTAATAGTGATATCATACAACCATAAAGTCAATTTCATAATGACAGTCATAGTCTTGCATGTTTTATTTCTAGCTAAGTCTTTCTTCTTTTATACTTTCCCCTTTTAACACATTAATATATTTAGTAATTTCCCAAAAACTTTAAGTGCTTTATTGCATAACTTATTCATTCATATTTCATGAAATAGTTTGTCATAAATATGATTTAGTATCTCTATATTCTAATTTTTTATTTTTATTGTTATAGAAACTACATGGAAGAAACATACATGGAATGTGGTTTATGTCATGAGAAGAGAATACACAATTATTTTTCTTTTCCTTAAAGCTACACAACTTTAAAAATTTGGAGGAATGAAGGTGAATGAAATGGTAATATCTCCCATGCAAAAAGGGTGCAAAACATTTAAATAAAATATTAAATGTCCAAGAGACCAAGGGAAGCTACAATGAAGTGAGGTATAGAAATGGTGATAATAAACTTAAATATGAATAATAAGGCTCACATAAATTAACATAATTTTTTTGATAAATTAATATAATGTAGAACAATGATAAGAGAACATCAACACAATAGAGGAAATAAATATTTAATAATAATGATTGAGTAACCACAACCAAGGGTTGTTGTAATTATTAGGAGTGGGGTTAAAATGGGAAAGGAAAGGAGAAAGATACAGACTCTAAAAATGAGTTAGATGCAAAAAGTGAAAGAAATTATCCCAATACATATGAAAATGAATGAATAATATAAAATAGTATGAAAATTATAGAGGATGTGAAATATAAATACAAACTTAATATTATTTGATTCAATGAAGTATAAATTGAAAATTTATATTAAATCTTAAAATTAATGAAAATATAAGATTTGATATAAAAAAATTTAACACAATTTTAAAAATAATGGAATAAACAAGAATGTGAACATTAAGTGCAAAGATTGAAAAATATGAGACTATGAAAATATTTAAAAAAATCAAATCAAAACCAAGAAAATGATTTTAGAACTAATTGAAAATTGAAAAATATGAGAATAGTGCTAGATTTTAAAATTTATGACTAGGAAGTTAAAATGACATCATGAGACTTATGGGCAGCCATAAAAATCTTGTTGAACAATACCTAAGAAACATTTGGAAAAACTATATTTATTTGTTTAATGTATGACATCACAATGGCCAATGGAACACCACAGTAACCAATAGTGAGAGTAATGATTGTTTAAATTATTTGTATCTATATAAAAAGGAAGGTGTATTTGAGGTTATTGATACATATGGTATAGGCTACATAACATTAATAAATTTATAATGGTTTGTATATTGTAATGGTATTTAAAGCCTGAAAGAAAAATAAAATGATTTTAAAGGTAATGGGTTAGTAGTATAATCTACCCTATAAAGTGGTACAAGGGATACATTGTTAGAATAATTATTGCCAGAGAAAGGTGAGAGTGACTTTGATGAACTCTCTGAGTTATATACCCTAGAAAAATAACAAAAATTTATGATGATAATGAATATAATGATGAAGGAAAGGTAATAATTTAAAATGAGGAATTATAAATAGACTATGATGATGATATTGAGGCTTTCTTATTTGGACAACCAAATACAAGTGTTAGAAAATTATGTCACATGTAGAAGTTACAATCCCATCTAGATGAGTTTATCTTAGTGGATGATATGACACTACATAGAAGAAAATTTTACCACATTGAATGATATTTTCACACAAAATTACATAAATTTAATGGGATAAAAAATTCATATGCTTAATCTAATATATGACAAGAGTGTTTCCCAAAAAACACATAATAATGAAGGATATTGATGATACAAAGAATTCATTGCTATCAGGTGGTTGTACATGCACAATGGCATGATTCTAAGGTGGAAAAATATTATTATGCTAATAAAAATAATGTTCATAAAAATAAAATGATACTTTAAGGAAATACAAAAATATGTGTAAAAAATTAATGCCATAACACATCATAAAATATGAAAAAGTATGAAAAGCAAAAATAAAACTGAAAAAATGTCTTTAGGAATAATTAATTTATTAGACCATTAAGGCATATCCAATAGATTGGTATATACACAATAAATCCATATATACACCTATAAATTGGAGAATATCAAAATCACAATCTTTTAACTTTTAGTACCTAGATACACAAAATTATTGGGATTTATAAGAAATTAAGACATTATTATTTATATCAACTTGCACTATAAAATAAAATCTTAGTAAATTACAAAAAGAATAAATAGTCATGGGGAACACATATGATTAGAAACCTATTGGAATAATTTCTATGAAAATACATAAATATGTGGATAAACAAGACAATAAATGAAATTTTCAAAATAAAATATGTTGTATAAAAATTATAAAACAAAAAGTATAAGATGACGATAAACCTAAATATATGAAAATAAAAAAATAAAAATTCTCCCAACTAAAAATGTAGAAGATAAAACATAATATTTTTATAAAACTATAAAATAAAGGAATAAAATATATCCAAATAAGGGAATCCTTATACAAAATGTTTTGGAGACCACTAGGTCAAAGAAGAAGTTGAGAAAATAATTGAACTATTATGGGAATATGAGGACTTATTTTTGTGGACATCTAACAAACTGAAATGGCTAAAATAATATGTTGTCACAATGAAAATACAACAAAATTATGTCATAAAACCCTTACAAAAGAGACATTATATGCCTAACCTTAACATTAAAGATAAATTGAAAACTAAATTGGATAAAATGTTAGCCAGTGGTATTATTAACTTAATTGAGGACATAAAAGGGATTACTCCAATGGTAATCCAACAAAAAAATTGACAAATATATATTTGAATTGATTATAGGGAATTGAATAAGTAATATTTACATAACCCATTCTTAACACCATTTATTAAGTAAATATTAAAAAGTGTTATAGTTAGGGAAATGGTTTCTGCAACTTGGTATTCCTAATAGAGGGGGTTTTGGTCCCTTTTTTAGCATTCAATCTAAGAGGAAACCTTGGATAAACTTGAGAGAGTTGATATCAACTAAGATATATGTGAAAATGAGAGCATATAAAAAATTAAAAAGAGGGGTACCATGATTTTGGAGGAATTAGGATGTGTTGTTTAAGCAATAACAGGTGGAAACTATGTGGGAAAATACTATTAAGTATTTATATATGAAATGAACATGTATACAAGATAGAAATATCTAGCTAATACATCACATGGAGAATGAATGGACTTGAGAGAGGAAATCATGGAATGTAAATATGACTCTATATGATATTCTCATTGACCTTTTTTCTGTGTAAGATTTCATTGTCATTCTGTGGAGCCATTAAAGAATAGTTACTATAGCTTCAATTATCAAGATCATGAATTAGACCTTGAGAACACTTTCTTGGACATTGATCTCCTACTAGCCATGATTCCATATCCTCTATGGATATGCATTTAAACCCAATCAAGGAATTTCTCTACTACCAATTGGGAATCCATAGCTCTATTATAGGTTGCTTGAATCACTCAAAAGTTGAGTATTTTCCATAATTTGATTTGAATTTATTATTATTATTATTATTATTATTATTATTATTATTATTATTATTATTATTATTATTATTATTATTATTATTATTTATGTCTAAATTATGGGTTGGGTACCACCAAAATAAATGAAATATAGAATTATATAATTTTCACCCCTAGATCATTTCCATAGAATTTTCATACAAATAAACCCAAAAACCATTAAAATATGACTTTTGTGTGTTTTTTGATAGAATATCTATATAGATCAAATAGTTCACCCAAACACAAATATATTCATAACACACAACAACAACTCAAGATTTTGAAACTAACTATTAAATATAATCTTAAGCCAAAACTACTCATATTACTTAAGCACCATAATGTCATTTGTGTTACTTACCTATTAATATGTATTCCTTCATTCACTAACAATGAGGTACCCATAGGGCCAAACTAGTAGGCTCAAACTATTAAGAGGTAAATCATGAGGTTAGAAAAATGATGAAAAAACAACCCATAATAATAATGAAATTAGTAAACAAAAGTAAAAAGGAAAAACAAATTATCTACAAGACCTTACCAAAAATTACTCATAGCACTTAAGCCCTAGAATGTCATTTGTATTACTTAACTATAAATATTTATTCCTTCATTCAAAAACAAATGAGGTACCCATATGGACAAAAAAGTAGGCTCAAAATAGAAAAAGGTAAATGATGAGGTCAAACTAATGATGAAAAAACAACCTAAATTAATAATGAAATGAGGAAACAAAAGAAAAAAAGGAAAGATATATTATTTACAAGACCTTACCAAGATAATTCAGGTATGTAAGTAGTGTTTTAGGAACCACTCATTAAAATGAAATATTATATCCTCACCAGTTAGACACCTGAGACATCATGCATTTTCACTCAGGATTTCATAAATTTGGTAGGGACCTAACCACATGGCATCAAACTATTCATGTTCCAACTTTACTTATGAGCATTGTCTTAGATAAGGACTAATTCAAAGATACAAAAGGATTTCACTTTGTCTCATTTTTTAAACCAATGCTTGAAGGATCCATGATGTTTGCTAAAATTTAGTAGTGGTACACCATGTTTTTATTTACATTTTAACAAATTTAAGTGTCAAACCTCTATATTATCATTAATTTCTAGGTGCTATTTCATGAACTACAAGGTGGGGATTCTCAAGTTCACAAAAAAGATGGGATCTTGGCCATATACTATATAATACAGGGATGTGACTAGGTAATATTTAATTTGAGTCCTATCAAACCAAATGAAAACATTAAAAATTTATGACAGTCCTTATGATTCTTATCCAAAATATTTTAAATGAATATATCAAATTATATACCTCATTAGCTTGTGGGTAATAATTAAATGATAAATTGATAATTACTTTGTTCTCATACACCCATTTATTAATTTTTAATGGAGAGAATGTAGGGCCATTATCACATACTAGAGTGAATAACATATCAAACCTAGTGATGATGTGTTCTTTAAGGAAGTGTATCATAATTTTGGTGGTGTAGTTATTGAATTCTTGAACTTTGATCCACCATGTGAAATATTTTATTACTGTTATTATGAGTTTGTGTCCCATTGATTAATTTACATTAATAGATCCATCAAAGTCCAATCCCCATTTTGTGAATGTTCAGACCTCAATAACTAGTTGTAATGGCATAAAAGGGGCACATTTTCTATGTGTAGTAATTTCAAAAATGTTATAACTTGTTATGTGTGAACGAGCATGTTTTAAAATATGAAACCTGTAATAACCTACCTAGATTATATGGTTGACTATATCACTACCTAAAAAGTGTTTAGTTCCATATTTACCATGGAAATATTTGAGTACTTCAACTTCTTCTTCTTTATTTAGGCATTTCAAATATATGACTTAGTGATTTTTAAATATATAGTGTGCCTAATTTAATCATGAATTTACTAATCTGCAGGTGTAAAATTATTCTTAGAGTGGATTTTATTTAGCTTGGGTTCTCATGGTTTAATATTTAATGGACTACATCTTTATACCAATCATCATATGTGATGGCTTGTACTTCATACTACTAAAAAATGATATTTGGATAAAATTCAACCATTACCTTACTGAATGTGTCCCCTCCTACAATTTTCATGGGCTAGAGTTATAGTTTAAATTATTACATAATATTCATCTAATTTCCTCTTCATTCACCTAATTAATTTTGCATTGACATAATTGTTATGACTAAATCAAGTAAAATGAAAAATACTTTGTTACATAGGATGTAATAATTAAAATTATTGATTGATTTGATCAACAAAAAATATTTTTTAGCTTTTTTGAATACCTTAGTTCAACATTTCTTAGTGAAGATTTCATAAATTAAATAGGATGACAACATTTGAATGTTTGGATGAAAATAAGTAAATATATAAAGGTTATATATAATCATGACTTATCAACACCATAGTATTTAAAATTGATTTCTTGATTTTATAAAAATCCACTTGTGCTTTATTTATCCACTCCATTTTAGCATCCCCACAATCTATATAAATGTAATCATACTATGTTTTTTCATCACATGATAGCAACCTATCACATTTTAATGCACTTGCCTGTTGTGGCTAATTTTCATGTTATTTTTGCCCATCCACCATATCTCACTCCTATAAAAATATGTTATTACTCAACCTTTCACCACACCATGCCCTCCTATCCATCCATACTAATCCTCACCTACCATGCCATGTTACACCCACCTATCACATTCACCCACTCATGCATGCCACACCTTTCAATACCCATCTAATTAAACTCTAATAATACACCCACACACCCTTTAGACCTTATGTTAATGAGTCTTCTTTTGCTTTCATCACATAAAATATCCATAATACCATAAAATTAAAGGTAGTCGAACCTAGAACTATCATTGGTAAATTGGTAGAATATGTGACATCAGTGAACCCTCTTAAATGACATCATCAAGGGGCACTCATTTTAGGTCTTAACCCCTAGTCATATGGGAGTTAATCCCTTAGTCACTACCAACCAAAAATTTATTAACATTTTCTCCAAAGGGGCTTAAATGTTTATTGGGTAAGTTTACTCCAAAAAATTATCACACCCAAATTTAGGCAAAGTGGAGAATTCTATTAGATTAAACAAAATACAGAGAGAAAATGAGATTGAGAATAGCAGAGCACACATTCTATGTTCAACTAAGCATGAAGGCCTATTAAATAGGCAAACAAATGAAATACCCGTGAAGCATGAGACGGGTATAATAAAACTAACCTATGTCGGCTTGCATGAAATAACAAAGGCCGAATAAACAACTAACCTCTTAACCAAAGTGGTTAAGGAAACTAACCAAAATAAATTACCTTAGTAAATAACCTAAGGTAAATACAATAATATGGTAACACCCTCCCTTAATGACTAAACCAGAAACAAGACCAAGTTTATCTCTAAATTTTATGAACTTGTCTGTACCAAGTGGTTTGGTCATTATATCAGCTGGCTGCTCTGCAGTGGGGCAGTAGAAGAGACTGATGTCTTCATTTGTAACCAACTGTCGGATGTAATGATGGTGAACCTCAATGTGTTTGGTCCTGGCATGAAATACTAGATTCTTCACCATCTTCAAAACACTTTGGTTGTCACAAAAAATTGGAGTAGGCTTTGATGACTCAAACTGAAGATCCTCCAAAATTTTCTTTATCCACATGGTTTCACAACCTGCACTAACCACAGCTTTATACTCTGCTTCTGTTGAAGATAATGCTACTGTAGTTTGTAGTTTGCTCTGCCATGAGAAAACTCCTTTAACATATCTTAATACTCGTTTTGCAGCTAACCAATGGACTTCCTGTGGTTTAGACATGAAGCGAGATAGAAAACTCACTGCAAAACAAATATCCGGTCTAGTGGTAGTGAGGTAAATGAGACTACCCACTAGCTGCCGATACACTGTTTCATTGACCGGAGGTGAATCAGTGTTTGTTGAAATTTTAGCTCCTGTTTCCATAGGTGTGTGAGTTGGATTACAATCCATCATTCTAAACCTTTCTAGCAATGAACTGGCATACTTATTCTGTGACACAAATATAGTATTACCACTTTGCCAAAACTCAACACCTAAACATTATTTTAGTAGTCCTAAGTCTGTCATGTCAAAAGTACAACAAACATCAGCTTTCATTTGCTGAATGAGACTAGTACTACTCCCAGTGATGGCTATATCATCAACATATATAATGAGAATCAAGATATCATCACCAGACACCTTTACATAGAGATTTGGTTCCGAGTTACACCTTTTGAAACCTGACTCCCTAAGATATGAGTCTATTTTTGTATACCAAGCTCGAGGAGCCTGCTTAAGTCCATACAAGGACTTGATCAACCTGCAAACAAGATGTTCCTTACCAGGAACCTGAAAACCCTGTGGCTGAACCATGTAGACTTCCTCCTCTAGATCTCCATTCAAGAAAGCACTCTTTACATCCATTTGGTGCACCTGCCATCCAAACTGAGCAGCAATAGCAATAATCAAACGAAAAGTTACCATCTTGGTGGTTGGAGCAAAAGTCTCCTCATAATCAACCCCTTCCTCTTGTGCATAACCTTTTGCAACAAGTCTGGCTTTGTGTTTGTCCAAGGAACCATCTGCTTTGTATTTTACCTTATAAATCCACTTACAACCAATGGATTTCTTTCCTGGTGGTAGTTCCATTAACTTCCAAGTATTATTTTTCATCAAGGAATCATATTCCAATTGCATAGCTGATTCCCACTCAGACTTCCCTTTGGCCTCTGAAAAAGAATTAGGCTCAAATACTTGTGAAACATCAGTTGTTAGAGCAAGATTAACATGCTCACCTCTATTACCAAACTGCTTTCCCGATCTCAGTCTTCTACTTTCCACATCTTGTGGCAAGTCTCCTTCTTTTAGTGCTTCAATTGTGGCAGTATACCACTTTGGCTTCTTTGGTTGTGTTGCTGGAACCTCACAATGACCTGTATCAATTCCCTCCCTGGAATGTGATTCCACTGATGAATAAGAATCCTGCTCATTTTTCACATTATGACTAATAATGGAATCATTAGATAACAATGACTCAATATCTGAAACTTGACCAGTTGCTGTGAAGTATGGCATTTGTTCATTTACTATGACATCTCTATTTACCACAACTTTGTTAGTAGAAACATCAAGTAATCTGTAGGCCTTTGACTGATCACTGTATCCAACAAACATGTATGTTTTGCTTTTTGCATCCAAATTTTTTCTCTTTTGACTAGGAATAACTGCAAAAGCTACACAACCAAAAATTCTGAAATCACTTACATCTGGAGTTCGACCTGACCAAGCCTCCTCTGGAGTCAAATTCTCCAAAGCTTTTGTAGGACTTCTGTTGAGGATGTATACTATTGTATTCACTGCCTCTGCCCAATACTTGTATGGGACATTTCTGCTTTGGACCATACAATGAGCCATGTCCATCACCGTCCTATTACGCCTTTCCACAACTCCATTTTGCTGTGGAGTGTAAGGTGTAGTGTATTGTCTGTGTATGCCTTCAGTGGCACAAAAGTCCTTAAACTGTTTTGAGATGAACTCACCCCCATTATCCGTTCTAAGAGATTTCACTGGCCGTCCTGCCTGTTTTTCAACCATAGCTTTCCAAGTAAGAAAGTTAGAAAAACAATCAGATTTCTTTACTAGAAAGTATACCCACTTTTTCCTAGAGAAATCATCAACCAGTAACAGGAAATAACGGGCACTAGAAGGGGTAGGTGTCTGCATTGGACCATGCAAATCCGCATGTACCAAATCCAATACTCTGTTTGCTCTCGAAGCTTTACCAACATCAAATGAATGTCTAACTTGCTTCCCCAACTGACATCCAGTACATACATGATGATTATGCCGAATAGAAGGAATCCCGTTAACCATCTTAGTCTTACTCAATGTAGTCAAATACTGAAAATTCAAATGCCCATACCTTTCATGCCATAGTGAACTTGTGCTATCAACTGCTGCAAGTGCACTTTCTTTTGCTTTGATTGGATCTGCAAGCTTATACAAGCCTTTCTCACCGATCCCAATAGCAATAATCTTGTTATCTTTAGTGGTGACTAAACATTGTTGTTCTTGAAATTTTACAACAAAATCAGATTTTGAGGTGATCTCACTGATTGAAAGAAGATTTTTGTTCATATCCGGTACATACCTAACATTCTTGAATGTATAATTTACTGTACCATTAAAACTTATATGAACATTACCAAATCCTTTCACAAAATATGTTGTACCATCTCCTAAAGATACAGATTCATTACTACTGTTATCTTCAACAAAATCCACATACCAGTCCTTATGGCATGTATAATGGCGAGATGCCCCTGAATCAAAGTACCAAGCTCGATCCACCACAGAATTACCACTGGAAGCCATGAAAGCAAAATTTGGTGATTCCTCGCCTTCACCTTCAGCTACATTCGCATGATGAGCTTTCTTTCTGGGGTTAGCCATATCATGTTGTCTTTTCCTACAATCTTTCTTAAGGTGACCAGGTTTCTTACAGTAAAAACATTTCCATTTAGATCTCTTATTACCACTTACTTGTGAAGATTCTGATGGATAGCTATTTTTATCAGACTGCTTACCCTTTTCCTTAATAAAGAATGCACTCTCTGTGGAAGTGGATGTAGACAACACTGCATGCTCCTGTCGTCTCTCCTTTTGCAATAGCAATGTAGACAATGTTTCAAAATCCAAAGTCTGCATCTCAGCAATCATGTGCAAGGACTCCACAAATGACTCAAATGATGGTGGAAGATTTTGCATAACAAGAGCAATCAAATCTTGCTCATCAACAGGTTTCTGCACTGCTTTCAACTGGTCACTGATGTCCTTGATCTGCAATAAAAACTCAGAAATGGAGCCACCTTCCTGCATCTTAGTGGAAAACAACAAATTCTTCAAATACAACACTCTACCGGCTTCAGAAGCCTGATATTTTGAAGATAAAGTTTTCCATAAATCTGATGCTATAGTCGCATTTCTGACCTCTGAGATTAGATTATCTGCTACTAACAATTTTAACAACATGAGAGCCTCACGATGACGTTTATCATAGTCATTGGTAGCAGTGGCAGGCCTTTGCTCTTTACCGAGCACTATTTGATCAATATTCAGATATTCACATATTGTCAAAACCTTGTGACTCCACAAACTAAAGTTCTTGCCAGTCAATTTCTGAGAATCTGGTAGTAACAGGTGTTGAATACTAGCCATTTTACCTAGTTTTTCACGAAAATGATAAAATCGGAAAAACTATAATGACTTTTATTTTTTTTTATTATTATTTTTTTTTAATAAAAATAAAAATAAAAAAATTCCTTCTACACACTGATTCTATATTGACACTGAACAACCTTATCCGGTTTTTGGCAATAAATTCAATACCGTTTGCAAGATCACAAAAAATCTACCACTGAAACAATTAAATCGGGAAAACTACAATTCCGATTTAAAAAATTCTTTCTCCGTTGACATCCAGATAAAAAACCCAGAAAACGGTAAAATTTTTAGCTTTTCAGACGCTTCCGTGATTATTAGTCAGCGGTAGGTCCCCAATAACCCTTATTGGCTAAAGTTTTGATTTATTTCAATTAAAAAATAAAAATAATTGAAATATTAAAAACTTTAGGCTAAAAATTTTATAAAAAAAATTCAGCCAATCAGAAAATTGGCCTACCTCTGAAACTTCAGGCGAAGATTCTGAGCCCGTTTCTCAACCAAATTGCAAACCGTTTTCACCAGTGTCTTAGTTTTGATTTAACTTGCAATTTAGACTTTTGTTTCGCTGAAAAAGATGAAGAAATGAATTTTTCTGATTTTGCCGGATCTGTACGGCGCCCAGCTCAGAGATAAATTCAACAGAGGCTTTTGAGCCTCTAAAACAGCTTGTTTTTGCTTCCTTTTGGTCTTATTTAGCCTTCTGATACTTCCTAGCAATTTTCAGACCTTCTGGTTGAGTTTTCCGAATTCCGTGATGCTTTCTCTCTCCTCGGCTCTCCACTGGGTGCCTGAAGCTCCTCCCTGGCAAGACACCGACCTCTCTCTGGCTTCCACAAACCTTCACTTAGGTTCTACAAACCATAGGCTCTGATATCATATTAGATTAAACAAAATACAGAGAGAAAATGAGATTGAGAATAGCAGAGCACACATTCTACGTTCAACTAAGCATGAAGGCCTATTAAATAGGCAAACAAATGAAATACCCGTGAAGCATGAGACGGGTATAATAAAACTAACCTATGTCGGCTTGCATGAAATAACAAAGGCCGAATAAACAACTAACCTCTTAACCAAAGTGGTTAAGGAAACTAACCAAAATAAATTACCTTAGTAAATAACCTAAGGTAAATACAATAATATGCTAACAAATTCTTTTGTAATCAATAAACCATCAAAAATTCATAACTTTCAAATAAAAACTCCTTTTTAGGTGCATTTTTATTTGAAAGTATGATTTTTTTGATCTCTATGCATTGATTCTATTATAATTCCTTATAAAATTAAACCTCTATAGATTCAGGGGGTTAAACATCCTTATCTTTTCATCACTACTCGATTCATCACATACTTCCTTTCTACCATGGACCAGTCTCTAGTTCCACTTCTTGATCCATTTAACTATCATGAGTGGAAAGTCAAAATTAAAATCCTCTTGAGGAGTAAAGGATTACACCATATCACTATGGGTATAGAAATCAAATTGACATTAGTTATAAAGAAGGTGAAGTGGTATAACATAAGTTATAAGGCCTAATGTCTATTATTCCTATCTATGTCTCTTTACTTAATCTTTCATATTGAATATATAACTAATCCTAGTGAAGTGTGGACCACATTGGAAACACTCTTTAGGAAATAGGACATAATGAGAGTCCATGATATGGAGAATGAGCTCATCATTTTTAGCCTAAGAAACATTGATACTATACATGACTTGTTCACAATGTTAAAATCACTAAGGTTATAGTGGAAATTATGTGACATTAAAAAGAGGATTGTTAGTTGATTCTTTCCATCCTTTCAAAATTAGGTTTTGACTATTTTGTCTTCATTTCTACCTTCCACACCACCTAGCATGCCTTTCAAGATACATAAACCATTTTATATTTGGATGATTTTGATTCTAAATTGACTTAGGAAAAATACAAGATTATTCAAATGGGTTAACTAAAGCCATATAAATCACATGCCTTAATTGTGATTCATGAAAAATATAATTCTTATAGTAGCAAGGATAAGAAATAGGATAAGAAGGATCCAATGAAAAGTTAAAAAATATTATTCTATGTCCAAAGAATCAAAAGAGTCCTCTTCTTCAGATGGGAAATCCAAGAAAGAGTGACTCGCATGTGCCTACTACAATAAATTTGGGAATGATAAAACCAAGTGTATGAAAAATTAGATTGACCAATTGATAAAGACACTTGAGAAATAGAATATAATTGTCCCTAATTCTTATATTATGAGTTCATTAGCACAAGAGTCTTCTAAGGCCAAAGGCAGTATAAAGGGAAAATGTAAGAGTAAAGTACTAATTGAAGTTACATTATGGCCTTCCACATGGGTAGTTAACTCTAGTGCCTTACACCTCATGGATTCATCTCAAGATATATTCTCATCCTTGGAGGCTTGTTCTTTGCCTTCCATATTGTTGGGTGATGATGCTTCCATAAACATTAGTGGGAAAGGATATATTAAATTGAAGTACATGTTAATTATTTTATATGTATTCCATTCTTATCCACTAATCTCTTATCTATTTATTAGATCACTCATATTGTTTAGGGCAAGAGATTTAAGTTCACATTGAATTTAACAATTATTAGGGAAGGAGATAGTGACTCCATAGATGCATTTAGGAAAGTAAGTCACCAATTGTGATTGTATGCTTTCTTACATTTTTATTCTAATCAACCCTCTAATACATTTCTCACTCATTAACATGGGGTGAGTAAATTATGGCATCAACTTTACCTACCCGAAGAAAATCAATCATCCTAACATGGTTTTAGTGTTACCATGAGTCATATTTTTTATTAGATTTTTCTAAGGTTTCATACTTGGTAATCATCTTGAAGAGAAATATGACAAGGAGAAATTGTGGAGATCTACACAAATATTATATATAGTTCATAGTGACATCACTATTCCATTTCTAAAATGTTCATTCAACATAACTAAATGCATGATTACTTTCATTGATGACTTTTCAAGGTATACTTTCTTAAGTATAAATATGAGGCCTTTGATCATTTTTAGGACTTTAAGGAACTTTTATAAAAATAATCAAGTAAAGTTATTAATATTTTATGCACCTATAATGGTGGTGAGTATGTTAATAGTCATTTCAAATAATTATACACTTTAGAGGGGATTGAACTACAATATTTAGTTACCTATAGTCCTTAGTATAATCATGTTGTAGAGTGAAAAATAGGTCATTGAAGGAAATGGCCAACTATATGAGATACTCTAAGTCTCATCCACCTCAGTATCTAGCTAAGGCCATTAATATTTTTTGTTATTTCCAGAACCTAGTTCCTCACAAAAAAATTAAGGGATTCACTCTTTTTAAATCATAGAGTGTTCAAAAACCCATACTGAAGAACTTTTGAGTGTTTGTATATCTTGTAATGGCCCTTCCCAAGAATAAATTTGAGGCAATGTAACCTCAAAGTTAGCCTTGCATATTAATTGAATATCTTGAGGGTGTTAATGAATATAGGATTATCCATCTCACCACTCATGAGTTGTTTATTAAGAGGAGTGTTCATTTTCAAGAGAGTCCTTCAGATTACACACTAAACACCTCTCCCTCTTCCTTATATACACTTCAAATTGATGACATTTTTGATGATTTAGATACACTTGACCAGGTTTCTAATGATCTATATTCTTCTTCTAGTTCTGATGATGAGAGTAGTGATGTGGATTCACCTCTTCCTTATCCTAGAATATATTTAGAGGATGATGAATATCCTCATGTCTCTCTGATAATTGGTCTTATTTTCACTAAATAGACAATAAAAATTGTGGTCCATTTCGTTGGAGATCCATTAGACACTAGGTGAACCCATTCACAATTTTAGAATATCAAAAATGCATTCATTGCATCTACTTACACTCCATAGTCATTTAATATGGAATCAAACACTCTTGAGTGATATATTTTTATGAAAAGGAGTATGGTTCCTTGTTAAGGAAAAAAATTTGGGATTTAATCCCTCTTCCTAAGGGAAGAATTTTTTTAATGTAGATGGATATACAAAACAAAATTTATAGTAGATGGGTCCATAAAAAAATTTCAAATCATGTTTGATAGAAAAAGGGTTTTTCTCAAGTACCTGTCATTGAGTATACTTAGACATTTACCCTAATTTCCAAAATGAATTTGATCTAACTAATTCTCTCCATTGTTGTAACACATCACTTGGATATTCATTAGATGGATGTGAATATTCCATTTCTTCATGGTGACTTAAAATAGGAAATATAAAATGAGCAACCATAAGGATTTGGAAAATTTACTCATTACTTTTTAAACTTTAAAAATATATTTATGGCCTCAAATAAGTTCATTTATCTTGTTATGCCAAGATGGACTCCTTTCTTCTTTTGGTTGGGTTCACCAAATGCCAATCTAATCTAAATGTCTACATTTATGGTACAATTATTCATTATTGAATCTAATTCTCTATGTGGATGATTGATTTATCACATGGATTTTTTCATCCACAATAATAGTAATTAAATTTTATTTTTATGATAGGTTCTTAATGACTGACATGGGCTTATTACATTACTTCCTCAAGATTGAAATTTCTCAGTCTGACTCTAGGATCACTAATAAACAATCTGAGTATAATTTTTATTTTATTGAAAGTTTAACATGAATAGATTTAATAAAAATTTAAATCCATTTATATATGGCATGAATATTGAGTTTTATTATCCATCTCTTATGGTTGATGCTACATTATATCAACAATTTGTTGGCAGTCTCATCTATTTTATGTAAACTAGACCTAACATTTCATATGTAGTGGGAATGGTCTCTAGATTTATGTAGGAACCACATGATCTACACTATATATTATTTAAGTGGATTTTCAACTAAATTTAGGGTATATATAATTTTTATGATTCACTATAGCGAAGGCACCAACATCAACGTGATTGGTTATATAGATTCAAAATGGGGTGCCGATATTCATAATCATAAGTATACTTTAGGGTATGATTTCTCCCTTGATTCAAGCTTGATTACATGGTCAATCAACAAGTAAAGTTATATTACTTTATATTCTACTATGACATAATACATATTAGATGTTAATACTGCTATTGAGGATATTTGGCTTCAAAAGATTCTCATTGAGTTTGGTATCTAGTTCTGACAACTAACAATCATTTAATGCAACAAGTAAATTATAATATAGATCTACAATAATTTAGTCCTCTATAAATGGACTAATCATATCAATATTCACATGAATTTCATTTTGGAGATCATTCATGACCGATCATTGATCTCCACTACATATATACAAAAGAGTAAATTACTTATATATTCATGAAACCCTTCATTAAGAGCATGTGTCTCTACTTTTAAGCTCTTTTTGGGGTTTATGAAGCTCTAGAATATTCCTCTAGGGGGAGTTTTATTATACTTGGTTACCTCATCAAGCCTTTATGCTAAGACCCAATTATACTACCCATATAAGCTAAGATTAAGGGGGGTGTTAGTGTATGTTTTTATTTTATTTAATGAATTTCCCTACACGTGTTTATCTAGATTACTTAGGTGTCAATTATGTGTATTTTTAGGTCATTATGAAATATAATACCACATTAATGAGTATGTGAGGATGTTTTTATATTTCACTAATATAATTTACCTACTTAAAGCTTTTATGGCTAATGATGTTAAAATAATTTCTTTATTATGGAGATAAACTTATTATATTTGAGTTATTTTTATATTTTACAACTCCATATAGGTTTTTATTCATGAATTTTATTGTATCCAAACCAATCATCTATTATGGACCACTCAAAAAATGTTCTTATAGGCCTCATAGACAATTTGGTGATTATTCACCTAAGACAACATGTGATTCAAAGGTTTGAATTTTTTGTTTTTTGGTATGTAGTGCAAGGGTATTAGGTTATAAACCTAATTTTGAATAAAATACATTTCATCAAGGACTTAATTCATCAATTGAGTATTATGAATGAACACTTTATTGATCATTGGGACATGGTTATATGCAATTGGCTACCCTAATTAAGGAAATAAACCAAATCCATACCCTTTTGGCATCATTAATTACACAATCATGATCACTTTATGATATACAAAGGATAAATTTGAAAGTGTCACAGGAGTCCTATTAATGAACATGGAATTCATAGATTCTAAGGCCTTGGGTAGGTTTGTATGAAAACTAACTATGTTTGTGTGCATGAGTTTTTAAATCACTTATCTAGTTTATGAAAATGGCCATTAAACAAGCTCATTAGTTCATTTGTTTCACTACATGTTATAAAAAAAAATTATGGTATAAAATAATAGGCACTTATAAATGATTCATAAAGACACATTGGTATTTGGGATCCCTGGTGGTCACCCATCAGGGAATCCCAAATACCAACCATAGGCCTTCTCATCCAAAGTGTATAGAAACAACCTAAATGCCACATCCTCATGATTAATTTGAGTTTTGAATATAATATATTTAATTGCTTTGATATGCTCCTTAATAACTCAGATTCAATTATGTACATAATTAAAAAAATTCTAGGTTTTTTTGGTAAATAATGGGAAACTTCCAAAAGATTTATGAGGAATTTAATTCTACCAATATAATTAGGATTAACCTTCATTGGTGGGTTTTGAGAAATAATAAATGGATTAAAAAAGGAAACTATAGTTGTAGGTGAGCTACTAATAGAGTGTATTTATTTATTTTGGGGGTTTTCCTTTCTTCAATATAGGTTTTCTATGTTCACTAAGTTATAAAATTCCAAAATCATGCTTAAAAAAATTTGATATTTATTATCAATTAGATTTTACACTTGCTATATTTTGTAAGAGTTGTAGTACATAAGAATATAATGGTACAATGGGATCACCTCAAAGTTGTGGGACCTTGGATAATTGAGGTGAACCTCTAGAGAATGTTAGCTTCCTTTCACTAAGGTTAGTGAAACTGATACATGACCAGTTCACTTCTAACTATAACTTGTTTGTGATTTTGCTCCTAATTAGGGTTTTACTTATAAGGAAAATAGTTTTAAAGAAGTTTTAAAACTATAAATGGTGATGCACCAAAGGGTTTTAGTGGAAATTATTTCTTGCTTTGATTGAACATTGTTTGAATAGTAATATACTAAAATATCTTGAAACACAATCTTACATGATTATGAAATCAAAGATAATATTAAACATTTTATCAAATAAGGAACAAAGTTCTCAATTTTTACTCAAAAAGATTTTAAAAGGGAAAGATAAATACCAAAACTTATCCTATATGACTAAACTAAGACTTATATCACTCAAAAATGTAAAAAATTCCATACATACCCAAGGATGACACAAAATAAGGAAGGCAAAACTTTAGTGTATTGATATTCTTTAGGTTACAACATGCAGATGAACTTCTCAAAAGTAGAAAAAATTATCTCTTAGTAAAAATATACATGGACTACATAGGAGACCCACATTTATACAAAACACTTACTCTCTTGAGAGAGAAGAAGTCCAAAACTCTTACATTTACTCTTGGAGTAAGAAATCAGGGAGTGATCAAATAAATGTCTTCATTTTCTTCTTGAAGAGGCATATTTGGTGGAGTAGAAGAAAGAAGGGGACTCTACATATAGCTAGGCACTACACCAAATGTTTAAGAAAGAGAAAAATGTATTTGGAGTATTCCATTTGAACCATCTCTCCCTAACCTTAGTTGAAGACATTTCCAACCAAGAAATGGGGTGCCAAAATAAAACTTCATGACTTGGTCAATCTTTTACAAAGTTGAATGTTTTTTCCAGTATTTGAATGTTTTAAAACATAAATTGTAAAACCTAACTTGTAATTTCTTTTAATTTGATAGGGTAAAAAAATAGGTTTTACATGGATCCTAGAACCATTAAAGTGTAATATAGGAGTATCCATAGGCCAAACCAAGGTTGTCCAACAAAAAAACAAAAACTAACTAAAACATATTGAAAGCAGGGAAAAATAGAAACATAAAAGATTAGGAGTGGGGTCCTTATAGTGGATATTCTTCCTCCTTGGTATTATTCATAGGGATATCCTACTTAAGATTTAAGATCATAGCCCATGTGTGGTTTCTAGGTCCTTCTACTACCTCTCATGGAGACAAATTTCTAGTTAATGTCAATGAATGTCTACCTAGAGGAAACCCTTTTTATAAGTCTTCACAAACTCATTTGTGAAAAAAATCATTGTAGTATCTCCTAATTATTTATCTAGTCCTTAAAGGCCTTTGTCCCCTCATAATACATGCCAATATCCTCACCAAAAATTTCCTTTGTAACAGTGATTTTTATGCCATGAATTGTCACCTTGCATTTATTCCAAACAACTATATAATCTTAGGCCACATCAGTATCATGCTCAATGATTCTCATCATAAACTCTATGAGACCCTCACATTTATGTTTTTTCCAAACCTTTTTTACCCCACACTTTCATGCATGAGATGGGATCAATTATTTCTCTATCTCCTCCCATTGATGTAGCGGTAATATAGCCGAGGTAAGTAGGTGGATGGTTCTAGAGATAGTGAGTTTGAACAACGTGAGTGAGCCTAACATTATTACCCTCTAGCAATTAAACCTATTTATATGATCATAATTGCATATCATCATATTTAGAAACCATCCATTGAATGAAATATTACACACATGTGGGGATATGATGTCCCATTCAAGCAATAGTACTTTCATCCCATAAGGATTTAAGGATGTTATTAGGAACCTAACTTATAAATTGTAATCAAGACTTTTGTAACTTATAGGTCACTTGACAAAAATGGAATTGCAAGTTACAATGTGATATTTTACAACTTTTAAGTCATTAAACTTGTAAAAAATAAAAGTGCAAAATATCAGTTTCACTTTTTAAACTTAAACTTGATGAAATGATAATTGAAAATTACAAGAAGCAATTTTTAAACTAAAATCTCAGAGATGTCAAAATGAGAGTTATAATTTACAATGTGAAATTTTACAACTTTTAAATGTAGCTTACAAAAATTTTAATTTAAAAAATGCATTATTATAAAATAATTTATCAACAATAGTGACATCAGAGGATTCCTTGTCCGTTTTCACTTGTATCTTCTCAATGTCAGTGTTAAAGTTGTTGAATATTTCTTGTATGTGATATTCATCAAGACCAATTATGTAGTGATTAATGATATCACATTATTCCATTACCTCAAATAATTCTCTAGAATAAGCCCTATAGATTTGGATGTCTTTGCGCACATGATCAAGTGTATTGTGGTACTTTATAAACTAGTGGATGTAATCTAAATTGAAAATAATGTCATGTGTTAACTCCCTATTAATCACCACCTTGAATTTATCTTGGATAACCTGAATAGGAAGGGGTTCATCTTGGTAATCTGCTAGCTCATATGAAAATTTACTAACTCAATATTAGATTTCATACATTACATTGATGTCCTTATCATTTGTGCTTTTGGAATTATCAATACTTTCATTAAGTATTCTGACTATGAACTTGGATTTCTTCTCCAACTCATCATTCTCCAAAGGATTTTTGAATATTTTTTTAGAAATGAAGATGTTGTTCTCTATTTGGTCAACATTATGTAACTTGGGAGAGTAGAGCTTTAGAATTTTAACTTCCTCCTCATATTTTTTATTTCTACCTTCAGGTTTGCAAGGTCATCATATAGTGTTTTATAATAATCCATTACCAACCCTATCATCCTATTCCATTTGATGACTATTTGTTTGGCCTAATTCTTTGTATCTCTACCCATTGTGCCAATCTCTATCATTATATCAAATATCTCTCTATTAGGGAAGTGAGGGGGAAATTGAGTTATTTGGGTTGGTTCAAGTGAATGTGATGGGTTTATGACCTTCTTAAAGACAACCATCAACTTATCTACTTTGTTTTTCAACTCATATTTGGTGACCTTATCATTGTCTATTTTCTTGAAGAGATAAATTATGATTGTTTTGACATCATGTTTTAGTCCCTCTCTCATTAATAAACCAAGGTGTATTGTGGATACCTGATAACCCCCTACCACTAAATCTTCTTTTTATTTGTCAAGTGTTGTAACTACTATCTCTCCATACGTATCCCTTTTTACATTATAAGAGACTCTATAGATAGTCTTAGGACCTCTCTTTGGTCCTTAAGATGCTTTTAATAGACCCAAATCTAGGGTGTTATGAGATATCATTTTATTCATCTTCTTAAAAATTAATTGTGTAAGCCAACTAGGTGTGACTACCAATGAATCATGTATGTCCCAACATCCATTATTAGTTATAAATCTATGAATAAAGTTTCCATACTGTTAGTTACTATAACAAGTGATGTATCTATCATTGACATTGTTATTGAGTCTTTGATGTATGATTTGGATGTATTTACCGCATTAGTGTGTTGATTAGTCAATGTTATGTCAATGGGATTCTCTATCTCCATCTCCTTGGTGGGATTTTAGGTTAAAGTGAGAGTGGTAAAAGGTGAGAATACTTGGATGGGTTGAGTGAATTTGCTTCTAAGGGATGTGGAAATTAAGAGTGACATAAGTGGAGAGGTAGGCACGTGTGGAGGTAACAAGGGAAATTATGGAAGGATGGTTTCTAAGGCAATAAAATAATCTAGCAATGTGGTTATAATGGCTAGAGTAGAAGTAAAGGCTAATGTTATAGAAGATGAATATGTAATTTTTCTCAACCTAGTGGTTATGGTGGATAATGGTACTATAGTCAAAATGATTAAGTTGACATCCATGTATTATTGGGTGGTTTTGGTGATCAATGGGGAGGTAATATATATAGGGGATGAGATCAAAGTGATTATGGAAGATGGAGGTGAGGATGGAGTTAGGATATCCACTTATACTGATTAGATCACTTTTAAGGAGATCACTTGTACTAGTGGGCTAGATGGGGGAGTAACTACTTGTATAGGGTAGATGGTAGAAATGGGAAGAGGGGTTATAGTAGTTGATTACTATGTGGAAACTAGTAGTTTTTGGTTAAGTGGTTGGTTACTGGCACTTGGATGTTAGAAGTGGCCTTTTTGACCTTCTATTTTGGCTTCACTTTATCTGATATGACTAATCCCATTACTTAAAATACTTGGGTTCCACTACTTGAACCCTTTATTAATTTTTCCTTTACCCCTTTATCATTTTCCCTTTTGAACCTATCTATGATGTTCAATATATCTTTTATTATATTCACCCCCATACTTATTACCTAGTTTAAAGTCTTGTTGATGATTGGGGTAGTCCTATCTAGTAAAGAAAATGATTTGAGTATAGACCACTTGACTTGAGGAAGGGGTTGAAGGTAGATATGATTATCATAATAAACCCTACCCATTATTTTTTCCTCATATTTAAACTCATCTAGAACTAGTGCCTTATCATAGTTCCTAATATTTTCTAGGGTCATCCCAAAATAATCCCTCAACCTAACGTCTTCCTCATCCTACATGTCCTCCTAATAATATTCATAAAAAGGAATGTGAGTACATGAGGAACCCAATAAAATAGAAACAAAACTTATAACATCATAAAGGGGCCTAGAATTGAGGGTTCTTACATTCATATGAATCATTTATACCTCTGCATATTTGGCCTTGGATAAGGAAGGGCATGTCTATCTTCCTATACTGATAAGGAAGTGTATACCTATTTTGTGCCTACTGGATAAGAACTTTTGGGTCTGCACTAGTTGTCTTACAAGTTACATTAGGGCCTGCTTATCATTGACATATTTGGGAAGGGTGAAAGGACACCCACTAAAACTACCAACTTTGATAGAGGAAAATATGGGGAACTGGATGAAGTATGATCCCCAATTTTCAATCTATATCATCATACCATAAAAAAATTATCTTCCCTAGTTATTATTTGAACATAGTTATGATGTAGTAGATAAAGGCATCATTAACTCTCCTAAATTATTATTTACTTCCATCAAAAGTGAGATCAGGATAGTAATTATAAACTTTGTTTCCCTAATTTAGCACTATGTTAAACCCTAGGAATGCCCTCCATTTTTCCAAAGCATAGATGAGGTAGGAGGTCATGTGGAATTTACCCGTAGTTTAAACCTATGCCAATTATTTTTTTAATTAAATCACTAATTAATTGAGCCCAATGAATGTATTATTTATTTTATTGGACTACCTAGATATACTGGAACATCTAATCATGGTAGTTCTTTGTATTTTAGCTTCTTGTTACTTTATATAATAATATAATTACATCCCCTACCTCATCTTGGAATTATATCCTGGCCAAGGTCTTATGAAGTCTTGAGGTTGAAGCTTTAGGGGGCTTTAACCACTATTTATTTATAATCCATGTATAGTTTGAGGTATTGTCTTCATATAATTTCTTAGAGGCGTCAGGAGTAATATCTATATAACTTTCAAACTCCAAGATTAAAAACACATTATCAATTAAATCCATATCTAGTTTAAGAATTTCCTCCCCTTATCATTCACTAACTCTATTTTATTTGCATCATAATCCTTGTCCATAATGAGCACAAGCTCAGGTATTTTCACTGAGAATAGAAAGGCTACAACATGAGGTAAACCACCTATCATATATGCTCTAAATGTAATCATTTTTAAATTATACATTAATCTTAGTCTATAAGTCATCTAGGTCTATGTGGCCTAGGTTGGTGTCAGTTATCTCATTAATGTTAGAATCCAAGCTAGAAGGGACACCAAGTCCCTTTGAATTGATCTTCATATCTTTCCCAAACATATACACTGAGAAAATGTGTGAGGGAATGAACTATAGAGCTGGTCGAGATTTGGGTTTACAATTGTAGGAAATTTCACTCTTTTTAACATGTTAGAGTTTTGTTATGCTTGTATAGGGGTTCTTATGATGGGAATATGGTATAAAATAATAACTATAAAATTTGACACAAATTTTGTGAGGTTTTAATTTCCAATTACACTTACAAATTCTAAATAAATCTATGTCAGATTTATGGGTGTAATGCATCATTGGAAACTCTGACCAAAGGTTTGGTAGGAATATGGTTTATATTTACAAGTTAGATCTTTGGAAGGAACCCAAGATGAGAAAACAAGAGGGATATCCACCAAGATATTATTGGGTTAAATATAGAAAGTTTCAAGATTTTATTACATACAATATTGCTCAATTTCCTAAACCAAAATAATTGAGTTTACAAGTCTATATCAAAAACTACTTTGTAACCCATAAATTAAAAATAATCTAAAAATGTACTTGCAAGTTAAATAAATAAATATGGAATAATAAATACATGTATAAAATAGACAAATAAGAGATGCTAAAAAACAACATACAAAAATATTGACACAATATTTAACATGGTTCACCTAATGTTGGGCTACATCCACCAAGAAATTCAAAAATTCTTCTATTCAAACTTCAAAAGTAATTTATACAAGTGCCTCACACTTCCTGCCCCTCAATCTCTGTATCAGATCACTCTAGAAACACCTTTGTTTGAAGATAATTTTTCTCTTTCTATCAATTACTATGTAACTACATTCATCTGTCATCTACAATTAACTTTACTTAAAAAGCCATGCCTCTATTCCCACTATTAAAGGGATGATCACTAAAAATAAGGAAGTACAAAATATGTTCTAACTTCCTACAGCTATAATCTATTACAACTTGCTTATAGAATAAGAAAGTCCATATTTGTTATAACTTCCTTACATAATAAGGAAGTATAAATCTTTTACAACTTCCTAAGCTTACAATATTTTATAGATATTAAAAATAAACTACTTTAAATAGTCATATGGCTATGACAGTGATGCACGAGCTATTGACAAATCATCATCTGACCATCCTCAAGTTTTTATTTCATTCAATCAATGCCTATAAGAGCATCATTAAAAATAGACATTCACAACCCTGCTAACATAGATCCATGACCAATGTAACCATACCACATAGTGCTTATATTGATCCACAACATTGGGACTAAAATTTGACATTAACCTATTCCTATCAATTTATAATAGCACTTATATATAGAATCCCATATCACTAGTCAAGTTATAGACTTTCTATTTTTAGGTTGCCCATAGAAACTATAATCTTTACCTATAGGTTGCCTACAACAACTACAAGTTTCATCTATAGGCTTCCCACAAAAATTTTAGTCTTCACCTACAGGTTAGCCACATCAACTGTAGGTTTTCACCTACAGGTTTCCTATAGCCACTGTAAGATTCACCTATAGGTTACTCATATATACTATAGGTTTCTTCTACAAGCTACCCATAGCCACTATAAGTTTTATCTATAAGATACCCATAGCAACTGCAGGTTTCTTCTATAGGATACCTATCAAAAGTGTAGATTTTAGGCTTTTCCATTAAAATAAAATGAGGCATTATGTTTACACATCTCTAACAATATCCCACTTGGAGACATAAGGACATAACACCAACTACTGTAACCTCCCACTTAAACTCATGCTTGAAGTCTGATAGAAGTTGAGTGTGCCCTCAACTTCACTATTGTAATTACCTTAGTAATCACATCTATATGATTCTCCTCTAAGTGAATCTTCTCGAGCTTAAACTAGCCACTTTCTGAAACTATACATATGAAGTGGAAATGATGCTCTATATGCTTTGTCCTCCTATGAAAAATAGAGTTTTTAACAAGGTGAATATCACTTTGGCTATCAGAATATAGAGTGTATCCCTCTTGATTCACTCCCAAATCCTATATAAATTTTCTTAACCATAAAAACTCTTTATTTACTTCAGTGCAAATAATGTATTTAGCCTTAGTGGTAGAAAGTGCAACAACTTTATGCATCTTAGAAACCCACGAGATTGTAGTTCCTCTAGCTATAAAAATATAACTAGTGGTAGACCTTATAACATCCAAATCACCTACCATGTCACTATCCACAAAACCTTGGAACCCACTATTAGAACCTTCAAAATATAAACAGATACTAGAGTTTCCATGCAAATATTTTAAAATCCACTGAACTGCTAACTAGTGTTGCTTACCAGGGTTACTCATGAACCTACTCACTACTCCCACTACTTGGGATATGTCTAGATGAGTGAAAATCATATCATACATTAAAATTCCCACAAATGAAGCATATGGCACCTTTTCCATATAATCTTTCTCTTTTTATGACATAGGAGAGTGTGTCTTACTCAACTTGAAGTGGCCAACTAAAGGTGTTGAAACAGATTTACAGTTCTGCATAAAAAATATTATCAACACCTTATCAATATATTCAGATTGAGTTAAAGTTAGTTTCTTACCCAATATATCTCTATCAATTCTCATTCCAAGAATATTCTTGGCTGGTCCAAGATCCTTCATGGCAAACTCCGAAGAAAGCAATTTATTCAATTCACTTATTCTCTACATGTTAGTTCCACACAACATGTCATCAACATATAGTATAAGAATAATGAATTCACCATTTTCAAATTTCTTACTATAAACATAATGATCACTATGATTGTGATCATATCCATGCTCCAACATGAAATTATCAAACCCTGGGTACCATTGACTAGGTGCCTATTTTAAACCAGATAAACTTTTCAGCAATTTACAAACCTTTCTTTCTTTCCCCTTTACCTCAAAACCTTATGGTTGCTTCATATAGATTTTCTCTTCTAAATCTCCATGTAATAATATTGTCTTCACATCCATCTATTCTAAGTGAATATCATTAGAATAAAAAAGACTTAATACATTTTTTATTTAGGTAATTTTGACAACAGGAGAAAATACCTCTGAGTAATCAATTCTAGCCTTCTGTGTAAAGCCTTTAACACCAAGCCTTTATTTGTATGTTTTCTGCCCACTCTCATCTTATTCTAAATAGAAAACCCATTTATTTTGTAGTACTTACTTATTAGGTGGAAAATCCACCAATTCCCATGTTTTATTGTGTTTCAAGGCATCCAATTCTACAGTCATGCCATTTTCCATTGCACACAATATTTTTCCTACTTAGCTTCTACAAATGATTCGAGTTCCCCACTATTATTTAATAACAAATAAAATAAATACGGATAATATTTTTTAGGAAGTTTACTTACTCTTGTTGACCTCCTTACCACAGGTGTGACTGGTTCACTTTGAGCTTCTCTTAGCCCAATATTCTCAAAAGACTCCATTGGGTCATTAATGACGCTATTCCCATTCTTTGATTCTATAGAGGTAAATGGATTATTTGTAAGTTCTCTTTTCTTTCTCCAAATACACTTGGAGGTATGACAAGATTTATTTTACCAAGTGGACTTTCCACTTTCTTTTCTGCAAGTTGGCCCTTATACATCACACATTCATTATTAATCAAATTACATGATCTCACAATCTCCTTATCATCTAAACACCAGAAATGATAACCAAATGAGATATCACCATATCCAATGAAAGTGCATCTCATCAATTTAGCATCCAACGTATTTCTATTTTATTTATCAATGTGCATAAATGCTTCATAGCTAAAAACTTTTAAATGAGAATAGGAAATTATTTTACCTATCTAAGCTTCCTTGGGAATCACACCATCTAAAGCACTATATATTCCTCTATTAATTAAATAAATAGAAGTATGAACCACATTTTCACAAAAATTATCAAGAAAACAAGCATGGAGTCTCATGTGTCTAGTTCTCTCCATAATTGTTTAGTTCATTCTATTATTGAGCCCATTCTATTGAGGAGTCCAAGGCACTGTTAATTCTTTTTAGATTCCTTCTTATGCATAGTAGTTAAAAAATTGTTTAGAGGTGTTTTCACCTCCATTATTAGATCTTAAGAATTTTAGATTCATGCTTGAATCATTTTTTGTAAGGGCTCTCTAAATTTTAAAGTTTTTAAATACATCAGCCTTATTTCATATACAATAAACCCACATCTAATGAGTTACATCATCCAAAACTGTAACATAATACTTTGGGCCTCCCAATAATTTTATAGGGGCTGGTCCTGAAACATTAGAATGTACTAATTCTAATTTATTTTAATTTCTTTCATGCCCAACCTTTAAAAAAGAAACTTTATTTTATTTACCAAAAATTCAATGTTCACATAAATCTGAATTAATAGACTTTAAGTCTGATAACTTCCCTTTCTTATGTAAAGTTATCATACCTTTCTGACTCATATGACCCAATATTGAATTTCATAAATTATTATCTAGATAAAAAAGTAGAAACTAATGTAGTATTAGAATCAATAATGCAATTACTCAAATACAATGTGCCTTCCTTTTTCCCTCTAGATACAACAAGATTACCTTTTGTTACCTTTTAGGATTTTGCATTGAAAGTAAGAGTACATCCATATTCTATTAATTGACCTACAAAAATAAGATTATTAGTAAGACTTGGCACATGTCTTACTTATTTGAGTATCCATTCATTTCCATTCTATAGCTTGATCTTTACTGACCCTTTACCAACAGTATCACAGGGTTCATTATCTCCCAAGAAAACTTGGCCAAACTTGCCACTTACATAGTTTGTAAAATACTTTAGATTGAAAGTAGCATGAAAATATTCCCCTGAGTCAATCACCCATGACTCAACCTTTGTATCACATGATAAAACTAAATCATCTTGATACACAGTAGTAGTATCACTTGAGGCAATACTTGCCTCCTAGTTATTATCATTATTTTGTTGGTCCTTTGGATTCTTTTTAGGAGCCCAACACTACTTTCTCATGTCCAAAATTTCCAAATTTCCAACATACAACACTTCTTCCTTTTAACTTGGATCTATGTTTGGAAGATAAAGATTTTCCCTTTGATCCATGGCTCTTGCTTCTCTATCTATTCTTTTATCTCCCTCTGGATTTAATATTTAGTGCATTGCTTGTTGAAGTCTCACTAGATGTCTTCCTTCTCATTTATTCATATATTATGACACTAACAACATCCTCCATTTTAAGAATTTTTCCCCCAAACACACTGTTACTCACATCCATCACAAGATTATTCTAGGATTTAGGTAGCGAACATAGTAACAAAAAGACCTTGACTTCTTCATCTAGTTTCATTGTCAAATAAGTCAACTAATTTTTAATAGTATTTTTATCATTTAGATGTTTAGCTACACTTAAATTCTCATTCATTTTTAGGTTGAATAACATCTTCATTAGATACACCTTGTTTGCTACTAAAGTCATCTCATACAACTTTCATAAGGTGGTCATAAGTTCTTTTGTAGTCTTTTATTCAAATATATTGAAGGCAACACTTCCTCCCAAGTAGATATTTATGGCTCCCAAACTTTTTCTATTGAAGACATTACATTCCTCATATATTATCTTTCCTTTTCCTTTTACCTTTCCATCAAGCGGTAGATAGAGGTCCTTTTGATATAGATAGTCAATCATCTTCATCTTCCATAGAATAAAATTTTGTCCATGAAACTTATCAACCACTCTTTTTCTATCATCTATCATTGTTCAAGTTCTCCCACTTGAGAACATATTACTCTGAGTCTAAGATCCTATAGAGATTTACAACTTGAAAAATAGTAGACAAAACCACACAAAGATGGCTCTGATACCACTTGTTAGGTTAAATATAGAAAGTTTCAAGATTTTGTTACATACAATATTAATCAATTGCCCATATCAGAATAATTGAGTTTACAAATCTATATCAAAATCTACTTTGTAATCCATAGATTAAAAATAATTTAAACATGTACTTTCAAGTTAAACAAATAAATATGGAATATTAAATACATGCAAAAAATAGAGAAATAAGAGATTCTAAAAAATAACATACAAAAATATTGACATAGTATTTAACATGGTTCACCCAAATGTTCAGATACGTCCACCAAGAAATTTAATAATTCTTCTATTAAAACTTCCAAAGCAATTTATACAAATGCCTAACACTTTTTGCCCCTTAGCCTCTGTATAAGAGCACTCTGGAAATAGATTTGTCTAAAGATAATTTTTCTCTTTCTATCAATTACTATGCAGTTACATTCATCTTTCATCTAAAATTCACTTCACTTAAAAATCCCTACCTCTATTTCCACTTTTAAAGGGATTATCACTAAAAATAAGTACACAATCTATTCTAACTTCATGTATTTACAATCTGTTACAACTTACTTGTAGAATAAGGAAGTATGGATCTATTAAAATTTCCTTCTATTACAATTTGTTACAAATTCCTTGCATAATAAAGAAGTAAAAATCTATTAAAACTTCTAATGATTAGAATCTTTTACAAATATTAAAACAAACTACTTTAAATAGTCATATGACTATGACAGTGATGCATGAGCTGTTGACAAATCAGCATCTGATCATCCTCAAATTTCTCTTGTATTCAATCAATGCCTATAAGAGCATCATTAACAACAGACCTTCACAACCCTACCAACATAGATCCATGGCCAATTTAAACATGACCACATAATGCTTATATTGATCCACAACATAAGGAAAAAATTTTGACATTAACCTATTCCTATTAATTTATAACAACACTTATATATAAAAGCTTGTAACACCAATAAAGTTGCAAGATTTCTATTTTTGGGTTACCCATAGCAATTGTAGTCTTCACCTACATGTTTCCTAAAATAATTTTAGGTTTCATCTATAGGCTACCCACAACAACTATAGTCTTCACCTATAGGTTTCCCATAACAACTGTAGGTTTTCACCTACAGGTTGCCCGTAGCCACTATAGGATTCACATATAGGTTGCCCAAGAAACTACAAATTTCTTCTACAGGTTTCCCATAGCCATTGTAGGTTTCATCTATAGGATACTTGTAGTAATTGTATGTTTTTTGTATAGGCTACCCATAGCAACTACAAGTTTTAGGATTTTCCATTAAAATAAAATGAGGTATTATGTTTCCACATCTCCAATAGATATGAGTGGGGATTTTAGGTGTTTTGGGAATCAAATTTTATGACAAAGGTTTAGGTTGATAAGATAATCTTTCAAAAAAAAACTAAGGTAATTGAAATATTAAATCTAGATTAATTTTTGTAAGATATTAACATGTGAATGTAAAAAACTATAAATTTGAGAGCAATAATGTCAAAAGTGATGCTTTTAAAATTTTTAGAGAAAACCCCTAAGTGTGACAAGGGAAAACACTTAAGCTTTGTATATAAATAATAATTGAGTAGACTAAAGGAAAATGTATGTGACCTATGAGAATACCAGGTATGCACATGTAGGGTTTTATAAGTTTGCAATAGATCTCTAGTTCATGGAATCACTTTTATTAGAGGTGCATTGGCTCTAGTTCTAGTGTTGCTTATCTTGGAGGTCCATGGGATCTAGTCATGGCATCTCTTGATAATGGAGTTATAGTTTGTAATGTTTAAAATAATGTAAAAAACATAAAATATATGTGAAAATCCCTTAATTAATGCTAAACATGCCAAGAATGGTGGTAGATGGGTTAGTAAGAAGAAATGCAAGTTTATAGAGTCACTTTGAAAGTTTGAAACTTGAAATATTTTTGTAATTTCCTATTTTCCACTTGTCATGTAAGGGTTTTAGAGGTGAAGATGTTTAGGAAGTGGAGAGCATAACTCAAATTACTCTTTTTAACTTTGCAAAGTTGTAAAGTGTAGTGGGAATGTTAGCTCTCACTTAGGTCTTAATTAAAAGTGAGAAGTGAGTCCCCATCACATGTAGGAACTTTTTAAATTTGTAAAGTATAGTGAATTAAAGTCCATTCTTGGGACTAGGTAAGTGGGAAAGTGCACATATGAGTTCATTTTACAAATTTACAAAGTTGTAAAGTGTACCTAAATCTTTGGTCCCTACTTGGGTCTTGAAAAAGGGTACTTGGGCCATTCTGAACCTTTACTAAGAAAATTTTATAGGTCTCCTATAAGGCACATGGTTTTTTGAGGTTTTTTGCACAAAAATATCAACATTTTTGGTGATCTTTATGGGGTGATTATTTGACAGTCATTTTTTCCTAATAGCCTTCTAGTTCGTTGGGAATGGAGTCATTTTAAGTTTATCGCATCCTACTTGAAGAATAAATAGAAATAAGAAATAATTTAAACAAGAAACAAAATAGGGAAAATAAAAATTGAAACAAATTAAGGAAGAAAAAAATCTAATGAGTTGCAGAGTGTGAAAAAGCACTTATTTATGGGAAACCAATTAATCCTAATATATGCAAAATTTTAAAAATAATTCAAACCTCATAACTATGCTTTGAGATATATCCCATCAATTGGGATGAGTAGATCTGATCTATTAATCTTGGATAACTGAAATGCATTGATTTATTTACAATGGGTTATGATGTATGGACCAGTCCATATTGCATCAAAATTTGTATGCTTGCTTGGCTTGGCCCTTTCAACATCCCATTTCAAAACCTTGCCTTCTTCATTGAATATCTTATTAGATGATTTTATGTCAAAATTTCTCTTTAATTGAGCTTGAATTACTTCTAGAACATGCATTTATTGGTTTTTGAACTCCTCTATCTCAATGAGTTCAGTTAATTACACAAACATCACATCATTTTTAGTTAATTCCAACTATTAAGTGATTTATAAAGATGGTAACTCTATTGATAGTATAATTTTATCTTCCCTTCCATAAACCAACATTAATGGATAATTTCCAATGGCTCTTTTGGGAGTGATCTTATCATCCCAAAGTGATGACTTCAGCTTAGTGTGTCAAGTCCTCTAGTTGTCTTCCATTATCCTTTTTATAATCCTTATGAGATTTTTTTTTCTAGATTTCACCAATCCATTACCTTATGGGTAATAATTAGATGAGGTATTTAATAAGACATTATGTTTCACTACCCATTCACTCATTTTAGTTCCCACAAAATATTTGGCATTGTGCAAGATAATCATGTAAGGAATACCATATCTAGTGATGATATTATCTATTAATTCCAAGATAGATTATTTTATGGCATCTTTCAATGCAACCACTTTAATCCATCTAATAAAATAGTTAGGCATTTTAAGGACCCATTTATGGCCAACACTTGATGGTAGATTGATCATAACAATAAAATCCAACCCCCAGTGAGCAAATGGTTGGTTAGGTTGGATTAGCTAGAGAGGAAGAGCTGATAATATTTTATTGTTTACAAAGTAGGCACATTTCTCATAATTTTGTACCAATATATGTGCATCTTTGAGTAATTCAAGCCGATAGTAGACTACCCTCATTATTTTGATAGTAGTGATCCTTACAAAAAAATGTCCACTCAATGAGACATCATGAAGCACTTTGATTAATTTGGATATCTGATCATACTCAATGCACCTCAAAATAACTCCATTAATATCCTTCCTAAATAATATCCCATTAATGAGAACATAAGGAATAGATTGGATCCTGAAGTAACCTTTTTTGAATTTCTAGAGCTCATACAAGTATTTATCAATTTATAGGAAGGTAGTCATGTCATATATTTAGTTGGTGGGTAGATGATGATTTTCCAATGGAAATACCTATATAATGTATATTGCATCAACAGACTTAATGTCAGAAACAAGCTGCTCACATAAGCATTTTCCTCTTACAAGCTTAGTTATTTTAATGATCACATAATATTATATGACTTTCATGATCCAACTCACTCTTTTATCATTTATTTCTTAGATTAAAATGACCTCCTTTACACTCTAGTGACTAATCATCAGCTAAATCTTGTTGTTTGAGAGCATGTGTCTAAATTTTTTGAGGGATTTTATTACTATATACACTTACTTCTCAACAAAAGTGTACATTTCCTCATACTCCTTTAATTATTAGCTAAAAAAGGCTATGGGTTATTCTAATTGATCTTTGTTTTTTTGGGTTTGAATAGTTGATACACTACCTTCCCCATTAAAATCATAGAGAATGAGTCATTCTCATAGTTGGGATTTACAAGAGTTGAAGCTTGAGAAATAGCTTGATTAATGGCTTCAAAACCATTCTTTCCTTCCCTTTTCCAGATTAAATTCATACTTTTTTTAAGCATAATGATAATGGGTTTGGCCATGGCATCAAAAAGCTTAACAAATCTCCTCATGAAGTTGATTCTACCTAAGAAACTCTATAACCCCTTTTTGTGGCTTGGAACTGCTAGTGAAAAGATATCACTTACCCCCTCTAGATATATTTCAAGGAATTATTTCAAGACTATGTGTCCTAGTATGAACTAAAAATACACACTTCTTTGGATTGATGAAAATTCTAAAGTCTCTACACCTTTTAAAAACATTCCTAAGGTGATCTAAGTGGTCACTAACATGTTTTGAGTAAACCATGATGTCATCTAAATACAAAAAGATATTTTCATTGATCAACCTTTGAAATCCATATCCATGGACATTTAAAAGGTATAACCAAGGTTGGTTAGACCAAAAGGCATCTTATTGTAGGCATGTGTGCCCCATTTGGTAGTGAAAGTGGTCTTGAATTGGTCAAGTTCCTAAACCAGAATTTGGTTATATCCACAATAACCATCTAAAAGGGAGAACCTCTTAGTTCCAACTAATATTTGGAGGATTTAATCCATAGGTGGTAGGGGATAATGGTATTTAAAGGATGTTTTTTTTAGGTCATAAAAATATACACAAAGCCTGATTTCACTATTCTTTTTCCTAATAAGGACCAAGTTAGCAACCCAAGATGAGTATTTAACGGGGAAAATAATGCTAGATTCTATCAACTTGGATAGCTCACTCTTCATCAAAGGATCTATTTTTGGTTTATTTTCCTCTATTTTTATCTAATAGGTTTATTATTTAGATCAAGATCTATTATGTCTTGGGTTAGGTTAGGGTAAAAAACCCTAGATCTTTATAACTACAAGAAAAGTTATCATCAAATTATTGACATAATTTAATAAAATATTTACTTTTAGAGGTGTTACATAACATTTAAATCTTCAAATACGTGCCTTCTCATATGGATATTAGCTTGTAGTCTTCCTCCTGGATTATGAGATTTTTCTTCTCACCCTTAAATTGATCCTCAGAGTTGAAAATACTTTCTAAAGTAATAAGACCCATGGGTAACTTGTTAATATTTAGCTAAATTATTTTATTCCCATACTATTCTTAGAGCCTTGACTAATTTTTTATAGATAATTCATCTTTATCTCATATAAAATTAACAATTTGTTCATCGCTATCGAAAACTTGCCAATGGGTTACATTGTCAGGGATAAATGGTCTCACTATCATCTTTACATGTTGATCATTATCATTCTTAATCTCTTTAGGTAGACTATATTGAGAACACACTAAGGCCATGTGATTAAAATCCTTGTTATTATATTTGTAAGATCTCAAAAAGTTGTTCTTGGTCATGATTCATGATCTTATCTGGTAAATAATTAGTTCACTATCACAAAGCACCTATAGTTACTGAATACCCCTTTCCTTTGATAACTACATACCTCAAATTAATGATTAATATTCTTCCACATTTTTAGTGCAGATAAATTACAGTCTAAAGTAATAAAAATAGCTTTCCTTTTGGGGAGAGACCAAATAATACCAACAACTGCACCATTCTTGCTCCTTGAGCAGTCAAAGCATATTTTCCACATTCCCTTATGATATTCATTTAATTTAACAAGATTTTGGATTATTACATCATCTTCATGGATACAATTATTACCTAACCTTGTTTCCTTGACATAGCCATAAGGGTCAAACTAAAAGGTTGATCCCCATTCTTCAAGGTGATTGTCTGGGATTTATTTCAAGGGTGTTATAACTTCATGGTGAATTTCCTCTTCTAGTTCTTGCAATGTGAAATTAATATCCATAGGGATATGAGTGTATGGTTAAATTTGGTATTTGTAACTAATTCAGCCCATATGGTCACTTTATTCCCATATCTTGTCTTGAGAAATATATGTGACCAATCAACAAATAGGTACCCTTCTATTTTTGCATTAAAGACTTGAGAAAGGAAGATGAAAAAATAGGGGTTAGGTCAATAATTGAGATGTATTTATATATGTAAAATCTTGGACATGCATGGATGTTAAGGTTCATACCTTTAATAACCCTAACTATTTGGACAATAGTTCCATCTAATCAAACCACACCTTTTGTGATAGGTGTGTATTCAACACCCAACATGTCTACTATTTTCTTGGGCATAACATAGCTTCCAGACCTAGAACCTGTCATACAATTATGATGATATTTATTCCAATTATGAGGGAAAGGTATAAAGGATGGGGATTACCATTTTTACTTAATTTTGTGTTTTTTTAAGGTTGACACAAGTTAATCATAGTGGTGGGTCCCTTAACTAAGACCTTTTCTATTTATTAGAAGTTTTTTAGAGATTCTTGAAACAAGTACCTCTATGATGGGATGGATAGTGATTCCCACATAGTAATATTTAATTTAGTCTTTTTTATTTATTATACAATACTAAAAGGATTCTACCAAACTTTGTTTGTGCCTTTATGGGAGCTGCATCTTCTTTTATGATATTTGGGATCAAGAATTTTAACTTTGACTGACCCATCAACACATTGGGTGTATTTTGAGTTATGTTTATTTTTTAAACCTCTAGTAAATATTTATAATTTGTAACCTTTTTTAACATTGGGGGGATGATCACCTTCTATTTCCCTCTTCCTAGAGTTCACAGTTTATGCCACTGAATTACCACCATTGGTCAGTACTTCCTCCTATTTTACATTACAAAAATCACCTTCTTGCCAATTTAAAAGAGTGGTATCATTTTGAATAAGTACCTCTACCTCTTTTTTCTAAGTATTAATTTCCTCTTGCTACCCTTGCATCATGTCTTGCCTAATGACACCATGAGGGAAATCATTTTTATTATGTAGTTGGGTACAAGGATAACACGACTTGTACTCCTAGGCTAAGTTATTATGGATGGGAATGATGGCCTTAGAAGTACTTGGATCAAGTAGAGCATATGTATTTGGGGGGTTTCATTATATGATTTGGATTTAGAGTTATGAATTGCTTTGGCATGGATGCCTATTGAGTTAATATGCCTAGTTAGGTGGTTAATAAGGCCTATAAATTTTGGATTGTTACCTTTGCATGGCTACCAAATTGTTACCATAGATTTGAATCAATGTCCTAACTTTGTACAAATAATTAGAAGGGATAGAATGTAAAGCTAGGTCCTTGCTTTTTTGGGGATTAGGGCTATAATAGGTTGTGTGGGAGGAGGCAACTCTAGGAAAAATGTCATTTGAGGCTAAGGAACAATTTTCCTAGTTTGAATAAGGTAATTTTTATCTCTTATTAAAATGTCATAGGCATTGGGGAGTGTGATTCCACCCATTTATTGGATCATGATAGTTATATCACTATTTAAAGCTCTTAAATAATACAAGAAAGAATTTTTTAAGGATGGTTTGACCAACAATGGGATCCTATTCCATGTATTTTAGAATCATAAATTAAAGTCATCCATGAACTCATGGGGATACAATTTAATGGTGGTTAGTTTATTTACTAGAGAGAGGTGGTCACTCTTATCCTAAAATTATATGTATAGGGTAAACCCTAGATCATCCCAAACATGGATGGAATTGGGAAGTATACTCCTATACCACTGTAGGGATTTACCCTTAAATAATGAGGTAAAATTTTTGATAGAAACATTTTCTTATGCAATGTTATGAAATAAATAAATATTAGAAACACCCTAAATGTGTTTAATAGGTGTGGTGGTAGTTTCACCAATAAAATATGGAAGGATTTTCAGAACTGAGGTGGGTATATCATCATACTAGGCCAACATAAGTGTGTGGCTCCATTGAATGGTACAAAATTTTGATTTCTCTATGTCATAGTGGGAGGTATGAAAAAATTGATGGTATGTATGGTATATTCAGGTAGATTTATAGGATTTATTCTAGAGTTAAGTGAAATTGATATTGATTTCTTTTTATATGGAAAATATAATCTGTTCAAGATAATCCTCTTCCCTTTAGTAGATGATCTTGTTTTTATCTTTAACATATGTAAATGTGGTTTTCCTAAATTCATAAGCTAATGGATTCACCAATTTTTCTTTATATGTGTATGAATTTTGTAGAATGATTACTAATAATAGCATAGATTTATTAGATATGATCTTTAGGTCCCATTAGACATTCTAGACACTATTATCAATTAGATTTTACACCTGCTATATTTTTTAATAGTTGTAGTACATAAGAATCGAATGACACAATGGGATCACCTTCAAGTTATTTCACCTCGAAAAATTGAGATGAACCTCTATAGAAGTTTAGATTCCTTTCACTAAGCTTAATGCAACTAATACATGACTAGTTCACTTCTAACAATATCTTTTTTGTGATTTTTCTCCTAACTAGGGTTTCATTTGTAAGGAAAAGAGTTTTTAAGGAGTTTAAAAATTGGAAATGGTGATGCACCAAAGGGTTTTAATGGAAATTATTTCTTAATTTGATTAAACATAGTTTGAACTAAAATATCTTAAAACACAATCTTACATGAGTATGAAATCAAAGGTAATATTGGACATTTTATCAAATAAAGAACAAAGTTATCAATTTTTCCTCAAAAATATTTAAAAAATAAATGATAAATACCAAAAATGATCATATATAACTTAAATAAGACTCATATCATTCAAAAATGTAACAAAATCCATATATATACAAGGATGACACAAAATAAAGAAGGAAAAACTTTATTATATTGATATTCTTTAGGTTACAACTTGTAGATGAAATTCTTAAAATCATAAAAAATTATCTCTTAGTAAAAATATCCATGGGCTACGTAGGAGACCCATATTTATTTAAATTAATTAAAAAAAAAAAAAAAAAATTACTCCCTTGAGAGAGAATTCCAATTCTCTTACACTTACTCCTAGAAAAAGAAATCAGGGAGTGTTCATACAAATGTCTTCATTTTCCACTTGAAGAGTCATCTTTGGTGAAGCATAAGAAAGAAGAGGAATCTGCTATCAAATGGGTGCTTAGCTAAATGTTGAATAAGGAGAAAAATGTAGTTAGAGTATTTTGTTTGAACCATCTCTCCTTGAGCTTAGTTGAATAATTTTCTCACAAAGAAATAGGGTTCTAAAATGAAACTGCATGACTTGGTCAATATTTTAACAAAGTTGAATAATTTTATCAATATTTGAATATTTTAAAACATAACTTGCAAAACCTAACTTGTAAATTATATTTGATACTCTTACAACTTATAAGTCACTTGATAAAAAGGGATGTGCAAATTATAATGTGAGTTTTTACAACTTTTAAGTTATTCAACTTGTCAAAAAGAAAAGTGCAAAATACATGTTGCACTTTTTCAACTTAAACTTGATGAAATAATAATTGAAAATTATAAGTATCACTTTTTAAACTAAAATATAAGAGCTGTCAAAATGATAGTTATAATTAATAACTTGTAACTTTAAAACTTTTCAATGTAGCTTATAAAATTTGTAATTTATAGAATGTATTCTTCTCAAATAATTGAATAATTAATCAAAGATAGTGACATCAGAGGATTATTTTTCCTTTTTTGCTTATATCTTTTTGATTCAAGTATAGAAAATATCAAATATTTATTTTAGGCACTCTGCATCAAGACCAATTTTGTAAAGATTATTGATGTCACATTTTATCATTACCTCAAATAATTCTCTGGAAGAAGCTCTATAGATTTGGATATCCTTACCAATCTAATCAAGTGTATTATGGTACTTGATAAATCAGTAGATGGAATCCAAATTGAAAATTGTGTCATGGGTTGACTCCCTCTTAATCATATCCTTAAATTTATCCTAAACAACCTAAATAAAAAGAGTTTTATCTTTATAATCTACTGCCTCACATACCAATTTACTAATTAAATCTTTAATGTCATACATTACATTAGTGGCCTTATCACTTGTGATTTTGGCCTTATCAATACTTTCATTAAGTATTCTTATTTTAAAATTGGCTACCCTCTCTAACTCATCATGCTCCAAAGGATTTTTGAGTATCTTTTCATACATGAGGATGTCTCTCTCTATTTGGTTAATGGTCTACAACTTGGGAGAGAGGATATTTAGCTTTTAACTTCTTCCTCATATTTGTTTATTTCTACCTTTAGATTTTCAAGGTCATCCTTTAGTGTTTTGTAATAATCCATTGCCAATCCTATCACCATGTTCCCTTTGGTGAATAGTTGTTGGTCCCAATTATTTGTATATATGACCATTGTGAAAATATATATCATTGTATCAAATGTATCTTTATTAGGGAATTGAGGGGTAAATTTATTTGCCTAGGTTGGTTTGAGTGGATGTGTTGGGTTTATGATCTTCCTCAAAACAACTATCAACCAATTTACCTTGTTATTCAACTCATATTTGGTGATCTTTTAACTTTTCATTTTCTCAAAGAGAGAACTTATGCTTGTTTTGACATCATGTTTTAGTCCCTCTCTCATTAGATGACCAAGGTGTATTGTGGATAATTGATAATCCCCCACTACTAAAACTTATTTTTATTTATTAGATGGGGGAACTATTATCTCTACATAATTCTCCCCTATTCCATCATAAGAGACTTTTTAAATAGTCTTAAGAATTATCTTTGGTCTTTTATATGTTTTCAATAAACCAAAATAAAGGGTGTTTGGAAATATCATTTACTTCTTCTTCTTCTTATAGACTAATTGTGTATGCCAACTAGGAGTAGCTACCAATGAATAATGTCTTATCCCAATGACCATTGTTACATATGAATCTATGATTAAAGCTAACATACTAGTAATTACTATAACAAATTTCATATATACCACTAACATTATCACTAAGTCTTTGGATGATGATTTATCTATCTCTACCTAATTGGTGGGTTGACTAGTCATAATTGTGTTAGTGGGCTTCTCTATCTCCATGTATTTGGTGGGAGTTTGGTTCAAAGTGAGAGTGATAGAAGGTGAGAATACTTTTATCGGTTGATTAGATGTTCTTCCAAGGGGTGTGGAAACTTAGAGTGACACAGGTGGAGAGGTAGGCATGTGTGGATGTAACAACAGAACTATTTACCAAATTTGGATCACATATGAAACTTTCCTTTTATAACCTAAGAAATATTCATCTATATCCATAGTTTGAGGATCAAGGGAAGGAATTTGCCCCTTTGGGACTTTTGGCTCAATTATCTTTTCTAAATGAGTGTAACCATATAGGAAACTAGTTAGGAATTAGTTTTTGTAGATAACATAATGAGATAGTTCAATATGGTGACCTTTATAGGTTTAAAATTAGTCATGATCTACCTAGTTTAATCATAAAGGATTTTATAGGTTCAATTAAATTATAAAGCCTTCAAATTTGGTCTATTAAAATGAGAAATGTGCATGGATGTTAAATAAAATTCATGGTGAATAGCTGTTTGAATTCAAAAAACCCCAAAGGATCTTGAAGATAGTAGTAGGGCTAACAAGATTCTAGATCATGGAAGCTCGAGTCAAGATCCAATGGCAAGTGGGTGATCAATAATGTTAGTGGTTCTGGAAGATCCAATCAAGCATGTTAAAACATGTATAAAAGATTAATGGTGAGCTTGTAATCAAAAGGTTAGTGTATCCTAAGATTGAACATGTTGATGACAAGTGTCACAATCATGATGACTTATCAAATTGATGATGTGTATTTGATCAAGAAAAGGAGGATCAATGGCACATGTTTAAACTCTAGAGGAGATTGATATTACACATGAGGTTAAGAAATCAAATATATAGATTTCACATGAGGCTATCACAAGGCATAAGCATGTGAAGTAGGTGAAAATGGTAGTAGGATCCTAAAGATAAATGAGGATCTAACAAGTGTCATGATCAAGGAGCCCAGATCAAGATCAGTGATTGATATTAAAATTTGAAGACATGAAACTTTGATTAGAGGTCTAACACAATCCAATTTGAACTAGATCATACATTTTAGGATCAAATGTCACCATTAAAGCTTAGTAGAGGAATAATAGTTCTTTTATGGCCTAATACAGAGATCAAATATGGACTAGTATTTGTTAAAGCAAGACTAAACATCTCACAAATTTTCATAGATATTATCACTATATGAAAACTAATAAATTACATTGTTTTTCAATCTATAATAATACCTATTGGCCAATTTTTATCCCACATATAGAAATTGACATTGTAGTAAAGATTCCAAAGGTCTTGGTGTGGAACAAGAAGCTGAGCAGAGTTCATATTGAATAAAGGATCCAAATTTTTAGATGGAATGGATGGTTCAAAGGTCTCATGTAGTTTTAAAATATTTTGAAATATTTTTTGGTGATCAAAGAATTTTATATTCATGTAAAATCATTGAAAACCTTAAAAATTCTACAAAAATTCAAGAATAAGCTTTGAAAATCTAGACCATCATTAGGATGTCACACAAGAATAAAAGGACTAGTTTAGTTACACATATTATAAATGTGTTAAGAAATACTCATGTGACTAGAGGATCATACAAAATCAAAGTTATTCATGCAAAGAACATGTTCTACAAGTTTCATATCCATGCAAGATTTTTAGCCTAAGTTATGGATCGTCAAAGTTAGACCTATAGCATAATATGTTCATGCAAGTGTCAAATTTGAGCTCTATGAAGTAACCATTTGGGTTCATAATGTCCTTATTAAGTTTAAAGTTCATCATGATTTAATGGTCTATGTGAACTTGCATATTGATATGTAAAATCCAATGATTCATGTTGGAGTTAAACTGTTAACAAGGTCTCTAGGTTATAAGCTCTTAAAAGGATAGAAGTTAGACATGATCCAATAGTATGGGTTCATCGAGCTAAGATCTGATAGTGCATGATCATTGGTAGGAAAGTAGGCCTAATAAGAAATACATCTAGTACTCACTCATAATTCTTGGTCTAATGGTGTGAGATGAGTCAAAAGGTCAAGGAGCTCAAGAGGTTACCATGTGGTGTAAATGCATAAAATAGAAAATTGATAGCAAATCTTGAGTGTGAATGTAGGGATGCCAAGTGGAAACAACTTGAATAGAGTTTAAAAGTCAAGGATAGATTTAAGGGCCCATGTTAGCTCATAATATGGAGATCAAATGGTGAAACCAAAGTTCAATGTGTCAATGATCTGGTTCCAAATCAATGACCATTGAAATTAAAGGTTGAGAAGCTAAGGGACTTCTTAAAGATCAAATACATGACCAAGGTTGAATTAGGATAATCTTTTCAAAGGCCACATACTACCATTGAATCTTGATCTAACACCATGAATAATACATAGCCATGTAGTCAGGTATAAAGAACATAAAGGGATGTTATTGGAGCTTAATATAGACCTCTAGTTCAATATTTCATGGCTTACATGGTTCATTTTACAAATGTGTTTTCCATTCTATAAAGAAAGAAACATGCATTTATGATATCTTAGTTCCTAAAAAGATATAATTGACCTATTTTGACCTATTATAATCTAGAAAGGGGGCTATGTAGTCAATATGTCTGCATTAATATGACAACTATATTAAAACTAATAATGTTAGATTTATTTTCCACCTATAGAATGGACCTATGACTCAAACATGAAAATTAAGTATATATGCAATTAATAAGGGTTCTTGTCCTTTAACATGGCCATATTTTTTACAAATAGTCATCTAAAATAGATAGAGTCATGATTATGTCAGATCCATGAGCATGAAAGTTTTGACTTCAATGGGAGATGTTGTGAAGAATAAAAGAAAGGATATGGTGGTTGGGACTTACATCTAGGTGCATTTAATGTTTCCTTATAACCTTTGGGTACTTTCCACTTAATAAGCCATAAATAGTGTCATGGTTGATCAAGAAGGTGGTAAGGCATTCATTAAAAAAAGGTGGTAGATCAAGTTCTAATTAATGATCTAGGATGGTGTGTTCCCTTTTTGATGGCATGCTCATACTTTCTTTCTCTCTCTTCCTTCTCCTATATATCCTATTCTCATTCCCATTATGGGGGTTCTTAGCTCTTCAAATTTTACATTTCCTCTTTTGGACAAGGATACTCATTGAGACTCTTGCAAAAGTGTGCTTGTTTGATATGGTTAAACCCTATCAAAATATTTTAAGAATTGCCTTTTGAATTAATAGGATCAATTCTTTACCTATTTATTATCTTTAATCAATGATTAGTATGCTTGTGTATGGTGAATTTTTGAAGGAGATTCTTCTTAGTTTATTGTCCTTCTACTTGCCTCTTTGAAGGCATTTTCAAGTTAACTTATAGGTCTAGATTAGTGTTCTACTTGGAACTTCTTATATGAAATATTTATGTAACTAGTGAGATTGTGAGATTAATTAAGCCATAGTTATCTTTTTTTGATATAGTGTGTGTTTAAAATTTTATGAGTGTATATTTAAATTTGGTGAATCACCCTTTTTTCTTTATTACAATCCCTTATCCTCTTTATAACCCTTTTCCCTATGAATCATTAGTTTAGGTGAGCATCAAGAGGAAGTTGGCCTTCTCTAGATGTCCAACCCCAAAATAAGGTGAGCCATAACCTAGGGTTATTCCCATTATGTAGCTCAATTGGAAGGGGCCTAATGTACCCCTTCCAAGGGTGAAAATTGAGCCTACAAAATTTTTTGACATGCTTCATGGGACACAATTCAAGGAAGATTGATCAAAGTTGATGTTGGTTTGATCAAATTTGTAGTAGTTAAGCTCCCAAGCAATAGTATCTGGTGACTCCAAAAGGAAGATTCAATATTTTGGTAGTAGACAAATAGCTTCATCTCATGCCAAATGTGACAACAAGGTCTAATTAAAGAGGTATTCCCTTTGAATTTTTTGAACTAACTTTGAGTTCATCAAAAATATTAAGGTTTTCCAATACACATCCATATAAAGGTAACTTTGTTCCTAGGTCATTTTTAAGGCCTACCCCTAAAAGAAGACCTTCATTAAACCCTCTCATAGCCATAGCATCCCCTAGATATTTTATGGCTTTTATTGGTTGAACTCCTCTAGACCTAGGTCAATATTATCCCATCCCAATTAAAATCCTTAAAAGTGTCCCTTCTTATACTAGATACCAAGCTACACCACCTTATGAGCACCTTATGGACATAGACATTTTTTGTAATATCCATAATGTCACTGAGTAAAATGTGGCTATTAGTTTATTAACTATTTATTTCAAAGGAAAGGATCTAGATTGGTATAGAGGCCTTGTTTCTAATTCCATTCAAACATGGGACCAATTAGGTGATGCCTTATTCAAAACATTTTAGGATAAAAGTGACCATTTGTCAGTTACAAAGTAGCTAACTACCATTAAGAGAGGTCCTCATGAAGTCATGCAAGAATTCAACACAAGGTTTCAAAAAGCTTGGGATAGAATCCTAGTCTTAGTTATACTAACTGCTAACTTTGCCTTCCTTTAATATTTGAAGTCTTTAAATAGTGACATAGCAGTGATGATCTAATCTATGGGAGGGAAAACATTGATAAATGCATATAAAGTAGCCATCAAAACAAAAATTATCTAATTCATATTGGCAAGCTTATACCTATACCACTAATGCCCTTATTTCTTAAGATCAAACCACCTCCTATTGTTATCTCCCCACTTTATGCCATTCCTCCTACGCTAAAAAATGCTACAATACCTACACCTAAATAAGAGAAAGCCTCCACTAGTGGATCTAGTGATTCCCAAGACCAAAATAACTTTCAAAAGCTCAAGAGAATGCTATAGTATTTGGGAAATGAGATAATAAATGTTAAGAGATATTAGGATTTCAATAGGCCTTATAAAGGTTAATATCAACCTTAGTAGCAAGCTTTTTAATAAAATAATCCACCATATAAAGGGAACTACCAAGTCTAAGGCCAAGGTGAAAATGAAGCACAAGGGTAACATGGCTAAAATAGGTATAATAACTATAATCCTAATGTTGCAATAACTTCCAATACCTTGTTACTAGTTCAAAATAATATGGCTCAATATGTAGAGGGTACCATGCCTTGGAATTAGTATTTTGGTCGAAATATTGTCCCAAATACTAACCTCAACCAAGACCCCAATGATCAATGGAAGTAGGCTACTAACTATATATATAATCAAGCCTTAATGGCTTAAAACATAGAAATACCCATGATTATAAAACCATAAGATCCTCCATAAGGTTAAGGGTCTAATCAGGAAACAAATCAATTGGATACTACCATGATCAATTATGAGTAGGAAAAGTGCTATGTATCTAACATACAAGCTAGTTCTATCCAATCCTACATACCAATGGCAGCAAATACAAGATTTAAAAGAAAGGAACATGAATGGTAATCAAGAAGAAGTCAAAGATTTTCCTACCATTACTCCTTCACTGATAAAGCTAAATGAACTCGTTGTCTCTCCAAAGGTTCCAATATCTCAAAAAAATTATAATCAAGGGAATCTTTTTGTGCCTCAAGTCTCATAAGTTCAACAAATAATAGTGGTGGCTCCCAAAGCACAAAAAAAGTTAGTGGTTCACCCATCAACATTGTTTAAAAATTTAAGAAACCTAATGTGAGTGTTCTAATGTGGGACATGCTCTCCATGCCTAGTCAAGTAGACATCCTTCAATAAGGACTGTCATATATTAATGTTATAGGCAAACCACCAAGCATATAAAATGTGGTCCTTACCAATGCATCCAAAGGACAAAATGAAATGAAATTAGGAAGATCAATAAAGCCTCCTCCCTTCTATATTTTATTGATCTTTGGAAACTTTATAGTGCATAATTGCTTAGTAAATAGTGGGGTTAGTACCTCAATAATTCCAAAGTCCATAGCTAATCAAATTGGTCTAAAATATGAGCCCCATTCCAAAGGTGTGATACAACTTGATGGTTCTTTAACCAAGCCATCTAGCATAATCAAGGACCTCAACTTAACATTGCATGTTTGCCCTAGTGTCTTAGTGATTCAAGATGTGTGGATCTTTGATGTGCCTCCTTACTTTGCACTATGCCTATCCAGGGAGTTCACTATAAATATTAGATGATACCTTATAGTAGATTAGTCATATATGACATTTAGAACAAGGTGTGGGGCCAAAGTGTCAATCAAATCTAAGCCTATTGCATAATTCCACATAGAGCCCTATGGATGAGACAGTATTAACATAAATTACATCATCATTGATGGGGATGAATTTATAATGGGACAGGATATGAACACTCATCTACAAGATATACCATACATGTTCTTAGAGGAGTTATGGAATGACAGATAGTTTTTGGACCCCTTAAAAGGTGTTGATGAAAAGGACTTGGGGGTTTACTATTTGCATGAGGAAATAAAACCCATGCCATCCCTCATGACGCCTAAAGAAGATCTTAATGGTCTATGGAAATTACTCTTTGATGTTTTAAGGAGCACTCATAGAGTGGGTGTAGGTGTTATGTTAATATCCTTTCAAATTACAAGTAATTATATTCATATGGGTTCTAATTCAGTTGTTCTTACAATGTAGTAGAATATGAGGTCTTTATTTAAGGACTTTAATGGGCTAGTAAGAGAAGGATTAAACAATTGCAATTCTATTAGGACAATGAATTGGTTGTGTACCAATGTAGAGGCCATAATGTCACTAATAACCCATTAATGAATTACTAAAAACATAGAGTGTGGGACCTAATTGAGGAATTTGAGGCCTTTAACTTCCAATCAGTCCTTAGGAGCTAAAATGAACATGCTAATAGGTTATCAGCTATGGGGGATCATTTTGATATCCATAATTATTTGAAAATGACCAAGGTACAACCATGTTTAAAATTGGTAATAATACCATCAATGATAGATAATTAATCTCATTAGTAGGTCTTTAAAAGTGAAAAATAGATTGCATGCTTCTTGTAGCAAGATTCAGAGTTCTCCATCAACTACGTAAGATTATAGCATCAATATGTGGAGTAGATTATTCAATTAATGTCTAATAAGAATCCTAAAGGGTTAGTCACCTTATATTGTCTCTTTCATGAAGTGGACCATATGAGGAAAGATAAAGCAATGATGTCAACTAATGAATAAAACTATGAGAGAGTTCTTATCTTTGAATACAAGCTCTTTAAGATTGGAAAGGAAAGCACTAACTATGAAAGGCATGCTTTCATAGAGATTTGTAAGGAATAGAGAGACATATTTACTTGGAAATATAGTAACCTAAGAGGATTTGATCATGAATTGGCCCAACACACTATAGAGCTAGAGGCTAATGCCAAGTCTATCAGGAAAAAGTAGAGGCCCATAAAACCCAAGATTAAAGGGCTCATGAGAAAGGAATTGACCAATCTTATTGAATCCAATATCATCTTCCCAACTAAGCAATCCTCATGGGTAAGTAACTTAGTACCTATAAAGAATAATAATGGGGAGATTAGATTTTGTGTGGACTTTAGGGACCTTAATAGAGTCTCTTTAAAGGATCACCACCCTATAATATCTATGGATAAACTCTTAAAAATAGTTGTTGGTTTACAACACTTCTCTCTCTTAGATGGATATTCAAGTTATAACCAAGTGATAGGGAGAGAGGAAGACTCATACAAGACTATCTTCACCACCAAGTGGGGCACATTTGCTTACTATAAGATGTCTTTTGGATCTAATGTTGGATCAACCTTTTAAATATCATTGGACATGTCCTTCCAAGGGCTACTAAATCAAATGGTACTGGTCTACTTGACATCATAGTCTTCTCCAAGAAAGCTAGTGAACACATGGACCATTTGAGGTTGATATTCTAGAGATGCAAAACATATGGGATCTCTTTAAATCCCAATAAATATGTGATCTTTATGCATTAAAGTAAGATGTTGGGTCATATTATTTCCAAATAAGGATTATCCATTGACCTTGATAGAGTAAGTGTTATCTTATCCTTATCCTTACCAAAATATAAGAAGGGGATCTAGAGCTTCATTGAGAAGATTGAATTTGTGAGAAGGTTCATACCTAGTTTTGTAAACTTGGTCAAACCTATTACCACCATGATAAATAGGATCCAAGTGTTTGCTTGGTCAGATGAAGGCAAGATAGATTTTGAGGTCATCAAGTAGGCCATTGCCCTGGCACCCTCACTCATGAATATAGACTTCTCCAAGGACTTCATCTTGTACACCTTTGATAATTTTGATAACATATCAACTATGATGATACAGAAGAATGATGAATGAATGCAATAGCTAATTACCTTTTTGGGTCATGGGCTAGAGGTATATTAGGTGAGGTACACTTTCATTGAAAATAAATTTCTTGCAACCTTGAGGAGTATCAAGAAGTTTAGACCAATGCTCTCCAAAAACAAGATTCATCTTATGGTGTCTCACCCTAGGGTTAGGTACTTTCTCCTTAACAAAAATTTAAGTGAAAAGAGAGTAGGCTACATCACCAAGGTTATGGAATATGACATGGAGATCAAAGTCACCAAGTTGGTTAGAAGGAAAAGGTTTGTGTGAGAACAAGGTGAATGATCTCTAAAAGGATGAGTACATTTTTTATGTGACCCAAGATAACTCACAAGCAAGTGCACCTCCATTTATAAAGAGTTATCTTCAAGATATGGCTCACTTATTGGCAATAGGAGAATGCCCCCAAGGCTTAGATTGAGCCAAAATAAGGTATTTTAGGATTAAATCCATACCTTATGCATTATTTTATGTATTTATTTTTATAAAGGACCTCAATGGGGTTCTCCTTAGGTGCATAGATGATGACCATGTGTCTAAACTCTTGGAGTAGTTTCGAGATGGACCTGTAGGAGGTCATTTTGCACCTATAACCATAATAACAAAGATAATGAGGGATAGTTATTACTAGCCTAATATTTAAAAAAAAATCATGCATGGGTTATAAAATGCCATAAGTTTACTCTCTTTGTATGAAAGTAGAAACTAGCATCCCTTCCATTCAATCCAAATCAAGTGGAGTAACCCTTCATGTAATAGGGGTTAGAATTCATAGGGATGATAAATCTATCATCAATTTCAAGGCATAAATGGGTGCTCACTACAATTGACTACTTCATCAGGTGAGTGGAAGTAAGTACTTTAAAGGAGGCTAATGAGGGTGTAGTTTTTTACTTCTATGATAGCATTGTGACCAGGTTTGGTGTCCCAAACACCATAATTTATAATAATACATTGACATTCCTTGGTATGAGGACAAGTGAGTGGGATCTCAAGTTGGGCATCTACCTCAACACCTCTTCCAACTACTATCCTCATGGAAATGGACTAGCAGAGTCCACAAATAAGAATTTTTTAAGGATCATCAAGAGGACCATGGAAGAGAATCAAAGAACATGGCACACCAAGCAAAGGATAGCCTTATGGGCTGATAGAGTGGCTCATAAAGCTACTATTAGAAATTATCCATATGTTTTAATGTATGTAAGGGAATCAAAATTTATTATATTTCTTGAGATAGCTATATTAGAGTTATCCCATCAGCTTGAGTTTATGGAGGAAGAGCCCATGAATGTGAGAATGATAGTGCTCATGGAGCTAGAAGAAACTAGTGACCTTGCTATGAATAACTTGGAGTCCCATAAAGCTCAAGTAAAAATGCCTTTGACAAGAGAGATACAATAAAGAGATTCAAATAAGGGGGCCTAGTCCTCAAATAGGACGCAAATAAGGCCAAACTAGGGAACCATACCAAGTTTGATAACATGTGGAGTGGTCCTTATTGTATCCATGGATGCAAAGACTATAATGATTTTTAGCTTGCCCAATTATATGAAGAGGTATTACCCATCCCAGTTAATGGAATTAATTTGAAACCTTGTTACTAAGATCATTACATCCATTGTAACATATTGTACATATTATATTTTCATGCTTTCCTCTAAGTGCCTTGTGCACTTTTTCTTTCTATTGTGTGTCTCCTTTTCAATAACTACCTTGGGTAATTTTTTGTTTTGTTTTATTTTGTTCCTATTATTTAAAAGAGGTTCTAGATAGGGATAGCCCTATGTTATCTTCATGATCAATTGAGAGAAGGCTTGGAACTCCATACTCTCAATGGACTAGTTGAAGGCCACTAATCTTACATAGCAGGCATGCAACCCCAGGATGTCACCAAAAATGGTTGCCAATTTTTGGCTCACATACAGAACTTGACATTGTAGTAAATATTCTAGAGGTTTTTCATATGAAATAAGAAGCTAAGAGAGTTCATGTTGAACAAAGGATCTAATGTTTTGGATGGAATGGATGGTTGAAATGTCTCATGCAGTTTAAAAATATTTTGATAGATTTCATGGTGATCAATACATCTTAGAGTCATGGAAAAGCTTTCATATGCCTAAATAAATCATTCAAAGCCTTATAAATTCTTCAAAAATTCAAGAACAAGCTTTGAAAAGCTAGACCATCATTAGGACATCATGTAGGAAAAAACATACCATTTTACTTTCACATTTTATAAATGTGCTTAGATCATGCATAATAAAAGTTATTCATGTGAGGAACATGATCTACAAGTTTCATGTCCATGCAATCTTTCTATCATAAGTTATGGAGATTCAAGGTTAGACCTACAACATAAGATGTTCATGCGAGTGTCAATTTTGAGCTCCATGAAGTAACTGTTTGGGTTCAAAAGGTCCTTAACGAGTTTAATGTTAATCAAGATCTAATAGTTTGTGTGAGTTTGCATACTGAGAAGCAAGATCCAAAGATTCATATTGGAGTCAAATAAGTCAAAAATTCCTTAGGTTAAAATCCTTTAAAAGGCTACAAGTTATACATGATCCAATAGTATGGGTTCATCATGTCGAGATCTGATAGTGCATGATCACTAGTAGGAAAGTGGGCCTAATAAGTTTTATGGATATCACTCACTTATACTTCTTGATCTAATGGTATGAGACGATTCAAAAGGTCAAAGAGATTTAGAGGATACCATGTGGAATAAGTACATAAAGTAGTATACTGACAATATATCTTGAGTGTGAATGTGAGGCTAACAAGTGACACTAATTCAGATAGCGTTGACAAGTCAAGGATAAATTTAAGGGCCCATATTAGCTCATACCATGAAAATCAAATAATACAAAAAAATTTCAATGAGTTAATGATCCAATTCATAGTTTATGACCAATGAAATTAAAGGTAGAGAAGCTAAATGACTTCTTGGAGATAAAACACATGACCAAGGTCAAACAATGGCAATATTTTCTAAGGGCACATATCACCAATGAAGCTTAATTAAATGCCATGAAAAAGACATAGCCATGCAGTCAGGTATAAATAATATAAAGGGATGCCATTAGAGCTTAATATGGACCTTTGGTTCAAAATTTTATGGCTTGGAGGGTTTATTTTTCAAATATGTTCACCATTATTTAAAGAAGGGTCCATACATATATAAGTGCTTGGGTCCTAAAAATATAGAATGGGCATATTTAGACCTATTATAATCTAGAAAAGGGGTTATGTTGTCTATAGGTCTGTATTAATATGACAAATATAGGAAAACCAATAATAATAGATTGGTTTTATGCCTATAGAATGAACCTATGACTCAAACATGGAAATGGAGACGATATGTGATTAATGCAAAAGGTCTTCATCCTTTAACATGGCCATATTTTCAAAAAATAAGCATCTAAAATAAATTGATCCATGATCTACCACATCCATGAGCATGAAATTTTTGTATTTAGTGGGAGATGGCATGAAGAATTAAATAAATGATCTAGTGGCTAGTACTTGCATCTAGGTGCATTCAATGCATCCTTAAAATGTTTGGGGACATTCCCACTTAGTAAGCCATGAACAATGTCCTGATTCATCAAGAAGGTGGAAAAGCATTAATTAAAAAAAGTGGTAGTTCAAGCTCTAATTAATGATATAGGATTGTGTGTTCCCTTTTTGATGGCATGCTCCCACTTTCTTTCTCTTTCTCCTTTATCCTATATATCCTGCTCTTATTCCCATTATGGGGGTTCTCAGCTCTTAGAATTTTTCATTTTTTTGGGGGATAAGGATACTCATTGAGACTCTTGTAAAAGTGTGCATTTTTGATATGGTTAAAACATATCAAAATATTGTAATAAATACCTTTTGAATTAATAGGATCAACTCATTGCCTATCTCTTATCTTTAATCAATGCTTAGTATGCTTGTGTATGGTGAATTTTTGAAGGTAATTCTTCCTAGTTTATTGTCTTTTTGTTTACCTCTTTGAAGGTGTTTTCAAGATAAATTATAGGTATAGATTAGTGTTTTACTTGGAACCTCTTCTATTAAATATTTATGCAACTAGTGAAATTGAGTAAGCTATAGTTGTCTTTTATTGATCCAGTGCGTGTTTAAACTTATATGAGTATCTATTTAACTTGATGCATCACCCTTTTATCCTTATTAGGATTCCTTATCCTCATTATAAACCTTTTACATATGAATCATTATTTTATAATTAGTTTAGGTGAGCATCAAGAGGAATATAGCCTTCTCCAGAGGTCCAACCCCAACATAAGGTGACCCATAGCCTTGGGTTATTTCTATTATGTAGCTCAATTTAAAGGGGCCTAAAGAACCCCCTCTAAGGGTGTAGATTGATCATAAAATAAGACCTATGTTCATTTTAGGATAGGGTTATATATGTGATTATGGATATGTGTCTCATCCTTAGACATAGTCATTTCCTTAATAAGCAAGTACTTACAACTGCTTAAAATAGACTCAGTCGCGACTCTATCAGATTCAAGATATGAAGATTTTTTCTTCCCAACCAAGTCAAGTAGCAGATGGCATAGAATCCAAAGGTGGAGATTTGGTGGTTTGAGTAAGTAGTGTATCATTTAATTCTTCTCAAAGACATTTATGATTTTCCTTTCTTGATAAGATCATGACCCATCATCTTCAAAATAGATTCTTGTCTTCTAATTTATTTCTCAGCCAATGAGAAGAGCTTGAAGACTATTGGAGTAAATAAAGGTTATACCTTTGATGAAGGATTAGTATTTATTAGATAAAATATAGTTCATAATTCAATAAATGTGGTGGTGGTTCATTAATTATTTTATATACATAGGCTTTTTTCCTCTCTTCCCCCTTTCTCTATGTTATCCATTCTTTCACATTTGTAAAGGATGCTCATTTTTGGGAGTATTAGGGGAATATCTAAGATATATTGGAAATATATGATAATTTTGATAAGGCTAAACCCTATCAAAAAATTATAATAATTTCCTATTGATGTAATAAAGGCCTTTATTGACCTATCTCTTGCATGTAATTAGTGTTTAGGAAGCTTGTGCATGATGGCATTGTGAAGGAGAATCTTCCATGCCATTGTCCTTCTTTATGGCCTCTTTTATAGTGTTTTAAATTTTTTTAAAGGTATATATTCATTTTATTTATATAATTAATGTAGGTTTGGTGTGGCTACTATAATCCCTCCTTATTTCCAATCATTAATTCCTGAACCTAGTCTATGAAATACTTATGCAATTAGATAGTCTCTGAAGTTGTGTGAGCTAGCATTATCTTGTGTTCATATAGTATGGGTTAAATATTATGGGATTATTAAATTATTATTTTTTATATCACCTTTTTATCTCTCTTAGTACTGATTTTAATCTTTTATAACCCTTTTCTCTATAGTAGCATTAGTTTAGGTGATCTACCAAGAAGAAGATGACCTTATTTAGATGTTTAACCATATTATAAGATACCCATAGCTTGAGGTTATTCCCATATTATTAATATGATTATGGGAGCCTAAATAAATCCTCCACAAGGGTTAAATATCATGTCACAATAGTTTTTGGCATGCTCGGTGGGACTTACTATGTTGCTCACTAGAAAAGAGTTTTGGTGTTATCTTCATCCAATCAACCTTTGAAGGCATGTGTGTAAACATCAATGGTGACTCTAAGTATTCATAAGATTATTTAAGTATCCTAAGTGCCTAATAATTGTAATCTGGTATGTATAATCAACCATCTTTTGATTATTATGCTTATTCTCTACCTCAACATCATACTTATCAAGAAAATAATGTATATGTGTTCCCCCTAAGTGGACCTATTATGGCTCAATTTTCACCCTTGGAAGAGGGTTATTTAGGTCCTTTATAACTTTATAAGTATGATGGGAACAACCTTAGGCTATGGGTATCCTATAATGGGGTTGAACCTCTAGAGTAGGTCAACTTCCTCTTTAATGCTCACCTAAAACTAATACTAAACTAATGCTTCATAGGGAAAAGAGTTAGCAAGGGGATAAGGGATCCTAATAAAGATAATTAGGTGATGCACCAAATATAAATGGTAAAATACCATAATATTGAACCCACACTAGATCTGAAGAAGATAATATTAGCTCACATGACCTTAAAAATCATGATAATTTCATAAGTATTTCATGGAAGATGTTCAAGAAGTAATGAATACAAACAAGGAGTTTTAAGACTCACTAAAATCTCACATCAGTGGTAGATAAAACACTAATCTAGACCTACAAAAAATATTGAAAACTCCTTAACAAGGTTAGAAAGAAGGACCATGGATGAGGAGGATTCTGCTTCGCATAATGCCATAGTGTACAACTTACTCAACACAAATTTCAAGCAAGAGATAGGCAAATAAAATAATTATGTTGCACCAAAAGGTAGTTCTTACAAATTATTGATAGGGTATAGCCTAATCAAGAGAACCATACTTTATAATATCTCAAATAATCCCCTAGTTTCTCTAAAATTTTAAAATCAGAGATAACTAGTCCCTTGAAATTTCCAACCTAGATAACCTTTTAAAAATGAAGAGAATGGGATAATATAGATAAGGGAGAGAGAGAAGTGGAAGCATGTTCCAAGAACATTCAATGAACTATGACTTGTAATGAATTTTACACCATGCTCTTGGTCTAATCAAGACTAAAACATTATGGACAAGATAGCCAAGAGTATGGTGGAACATTCATTAAAAGTCATGGTTCATTGATTGTTCTTGAAATGTGTTCTTCCTTATCTCTCTGTATTATCTATATTATCCCATTCTTTCCATTTGTAAAGGTTTATCCAATTTATAAATTTTAAAGAAACTATGGGACTCTTTGAGATATTGTAAAGTGTGTTACTCTTGATTAGGATGGACCTTGTCAAGTATTTGTAAGAACTACTCTTGATGCAATATAAGGAATTTATTTGTCTATATCTTGCCTAGAATTTATGTTAAGTAATTTACTATGGCATTGTGTGAAGGAGAATCTTCCTCATCCATGGTCCTTCTTTATGACCTTATGTAGGGAGTTTTCAATATTATTTGTAGGTTTAGATTAGTGTTATTTTTAACATTGATGTGAGATTTTAGTGAGTCTTATAACTCCTTGTTTAAATTAATTTCTTCTTGAACCTTTTATATGAAATACTTCTATAATTAGCTTGATTTTAGAGTCTGTTTGAGCTAGTATTGTCTTCTACAGATCTAGTGTGGGTTCAAGCTTATGGGAGTTTCCCAATTTTTTTAGTGCATCACCTAGTTAACTTTTTTAGGATCCCTTATCCCATTTCTAACCCTTTTCATTATAAATAATTATTTTAGTATTAGTTTTAGGTGAGAATAAAATAAGAATATAACCTACTCTAGACGTTCAACCCCATTATATGATACCCATAGTTTAGGGTTGTTCCCATCATACTGCTCAAGTTGGAAAGGGCCTAAAGAACCCTCTTTCAAGGGTGAAACTTTTATCCATAACATGCCCTCAAACAACCTATCATGGAATTTTTCATCCTCCCACCCTTGTATATGACTAAGGTTATCCTCCTTTGCATTTAAATCAATACTCTAATTCCCCTTGTCAAGACCAGGCTTATCTTTTTACATCTGTGCCAATATTTAAGCAAGTTTTATTAGTTTATATTGAGTTGATAAGGGAGATTAGTAGGGTTTTATAAGTTTATTATATCATCCCTATCCATGTTATACAAGAGGAAAATAGCGTTCTTCAATTAGATAAGAGTAGATGGTTAGTTTGTGAGGGTGAACAATGGTCATCTTATGAGAATGAAGACATAGTAATGATGAAAATCATAGCCTAAGATACAGATAGTGTGTTAATATCTTATGAAGATCATTAGACTCATTTAGATTAGAATTATGTGTCCTCTCCTTTCCAATAACCTCAAGCTCAGACACCCATTCCCATTTAGGAGCATGAAGTCATTCCATCATGGATATTCTCTAACACATTCAACCTTGTGTATGTCATGCCCTCACTTATGAGACTACCCTCTCCTATAACCATTCAAAAATAAGAAAATGTGTCTATTCTCTACTCATTTCCATCATTGAAATCATTTCATAAAGTCATAAATAAGAAGGATGAGGTGTTAATTAAGGTAGTCCAAGAACCAAATCTAGTAGAGGAGGAGTTAGTTGTGCAGGAAATGAATCAATAAACCATATATTAACTTGATGAGATTGGTGTACAAGAGTTATAAGACTCTCTCTCCTTTTCTCAAGAGCCACCAAAGATTCCCTTAAAAGGTACCTATCTAGAAGAACACTCTCTTAAGTTTAAAATAAAGTGAACTTCTTCACCCTCCCACCATCTCCCTCTTGGAGAAATAAACTATTTTACAAAGGATAGAGGAGGAGCTTACAATAATAAGTGAGCCATAGGAGGATAATGCAAGTGTTTATGAAGAGGATATCATGGTAAGAAAATCAATTCATAGGGAGGATCATGTTCCATCTTTTAAGTTATATGAGCTTGATGAGAAGTGAGAGGACAACCTTCATGAACCTATTATAAAGGTCAAGGGTAGCTCAAGTTATTTTGAAGATCAATGGTAGCATTTTTGCTTGGATTTATTAAGTGAAATGGAGAAAATTAATGTTATAAACTTTCCTATAGAATAAAATCCTCAATTTGAACATGGGGAAGACCTTGAATGGACTACTAAAGGTCTATTCTACATAGATGAAGAAGAAGATCAAAACTAAGTGCCTAAGGTTGGTATACCTCAAGATGAGGTGTCAATTAAGGATAGCCATGATATGTTGGAGCTAGAGGAAAGCCAATTAGATCTTGAACAAGATAGGTGTTATGTTTCAAACCTTAAATGGTTAAATAAACCCTCATTTATAGTTTAAGAACAAGATGAAATCTTGAGTGAGGTTGGCGAAATATCTCAAGTGCTTAAGTGATGCAATTTGATGAACATAATAATAAATAATATCAAGAGTTATGGAAGTTATTTAATAACATAACCAAAAGAGTTTGAGGAGGCTAAGAGACATGTAATTCTTCTAAAAACTATGAGCATGCTTCTCTAAGCATGATCAGTCTTAATTTGCACAAGGATAAGTTGGAAGAAGATGGTATTTTTAAACCACCAAGTGAACTAGGTATAGTTGCTCCCAAGAGCCTAAATGAAGTCTTCATATAAGGCTTTCTTAAGAGTGATGAGAAACATAAAACAAGTGCTCCTAAAGTCCAACATGAACCAAGCTGGGAAGACTTAGACTAGTATCTCCACATTGGAGACATATTTGTTTTATTCCATCTATTAGAGCGCATATCAAAAGGATTGGCCATCAATCTACTTGGGTCACCAATGTTGATACCTCTAAAGCAAGTTATTTTTAATCTTGGTTTGTTATAAGTGAATGATATGAGAATTTTATCATTTTACCTAGGAGGGTGGTGCTTGTAAACTATCATATAATATTATATATATTAGAGTATATTTCATGATTTTCTCTAAGTGCCTATGTGCAAATTTTTGCTTATAGTTTTGTTATTTTTCTTTCCTCCAAGAGCTTGCATGCACTTGCCTTTATTTGTTTTGTTTTTTTTGTTCTTATTGTTTTAGGAGGAGGTTTTATAGAAAAGGGTAGCCTTGTATCAATTTAGATCACCTAGGAACAAAGACATGAGACTCCATGCCCAATGGATAGGTTAATGCTACTAGTCTATTGCATAGTAAGCATGAAATCCTATGATATCACTAAAAATGTTGGAAAAATTTGGCCCACATATGAAGCTTTGTTTGTATAGCATGAGCAACCTTCATCTATCACCATAGTTTGAGGATCAAGGGAAGGAATTTATCCCTTTAGGACTTTTGGCTCAATTATCTTTTCTCAACAAGTGTAATTATATAGAAAACTAGTAAGGAATCATTTTTTTTAGATATAACAATGATCTAATTCATAATGGTGACCTTTAAAGGTCTAAACTTAATCATTATCTACCTAGTTCATTCAAAAAGGAGTTCACAGGTTTAAATCAAGTATAAATCCTTAAAATTTGATCCAGTAGCATGAGACATACATGAGGACATCAAATAAAAGCCACAGTGAATAACCATTTAAATTCAAAAAATCACAAAGGATCCTAAAGATAAATGTGGGGCTGATAAGTGCCCAAATCATGGAAGCTCGAGTTAAGCTCCAATGGTGAGTGGGTGATCAGTGATGTTAATGGGTCCAAAAGATATAATGGATCACATTCAATCATGTATTACATATCAACAATGATATGATACTCAAAAGGTCAAATTATCATAATATTGAATGCTATAATGACAAGTGTCATAATCATGATGACTTAATAGATCGATAGTGCACATTCAATCAAGTAGAGGAGGATCAAAGGCACATGTTTGGACTCCCAAAGATATCAAAGGTGTGTGTGAGGTTAAGAAGTTAAAGAGATAAATTTCAAATGAGGCCACCATGTGGTGTAAATGCATAAAGTGGATAAAATTTATAGCAAGATCCTAAGGATAAGGAGGAGCTGACAAATGTTATGATTAAAGAACCCAAATCAAGATCGATGACTAATATTAAAGTTTGAAGTTATGAGACTTTGAATAAAGGTAAAACATGATCCAAGTTGAAATAGAACATATATTTTAGTATCAAATTTCACTATTAAATCTTAGTAGAGGTATAATACATCTTCTAGGTCCTAATATAGATATTAAGTATGGACTAGCAGTTGTTGAAGCAAGATAAAACATTTGGTGGATTTTCATGGATATTATAGCTATATGAAAAGTAATAAATTGGATTAGTTTTCAATATATAGTAAGACCTATGTTTAGGTTTAGGATAGGGGTAGATATGTGATTATGGAGAGGTGTTTCATCTTTTGACATAGTCATTTCCTCAACAAGAAGGTGCTTGTATCCACTTAAAGTAGAGTCAATCATGGCTCTGTTAGATTCAAGATATAAAGATTTTGTCTTCACAAGTAAGTCAAGTGGATGATGGTGTATAATCTTAAGGTGGAGATCTGGTGGTTGGAGGAAGAAGTGGAACATTTAATTCTTATCAGATCCTTTTAAGTATTTTCCTTTCTTAGTAAGATCATAACCAATCATCTTCAAAACAAATTCTTGTCTTTTATTTTATTTCTTAGCCAATGAGAAGAGCTTGAAGACTATTGAAACAAACAAAGATGAGATAATTAATTAAGTATTAGTCTTTATTAGATCAAAGATTTTTTAAAATTCAATAAATGTTCATTGATTATGTTCTATATCTAGGCTTCTTTCTTCCTCTCTTCTCCCTTTCTCTATATTACCCATTCTTTCCCAATTGTAAAGGATGCTCATTTTTGGGAGTATCAAGGGAAATATAAGATATATTGGAATGATATCATCATTTTGATAAGGCTAAAACCTATAAAAAAAAATTAAGAACTACCTCTTGATGTAATAAAATCCTTTCTTTACCTATCTCTTGTCTGTAATTAGTGTTTAGGAAGCTTGTGCATGATACCATTGTGAAGGAGAATATTTCAATCCATTGTCCTTATTTTTAGCCTCTTTTAAGTTATTTTCAAGTTGTTTGTAAGTCTGTATTCAAGCTATTTATACCATTAATGTAGGCTTGGTGTGGGTCTTATAATCCCTCCTTATTTTGATTCATTACTGCCTAAACATTGTCTATGAAATAGATATGTAATCAGGTAGTCTGTGAGGTTGTGTGAAATAGCATTATCTTGTGTTGATATGGTGTGGGTTTAAGGTTATGGGAGTCTTATATTTTTATTTGGTTCATCACTTTGTTAGCTTTATTAGGACCCATTTTCCCATTTTCTATCCCTTTTACATGTATTAGCATTAGTATAGGTGATTCACCAAGAGGAAGTCATCCTTATCTAGAGGTTCAACCCTATCATAGGATACCCATAGCCTAGGGTTATTACCATATTGTGAATAAGAGTTAGGGAACCTGAATAACTCCTCCACAAGGGTGAAATTTCATGTCATAATATGAACTTGTGAAATGATGGTTTCCAAGTTAGCAAAAAAATATAGCAGTGTGGTTGGAATGTCCAAAGTAGAAGTAGTGGGTAATGTTATGGAAAATGAGTATGGAATTATTACTAACCCAATGGCTATGGTGGATAGTGGGACTATAGTCATAATGATTGAGTTGGTAGCCATGTAATGTTAGGTGGTGTTGGTGATCAATCGGGTGGTAGTAGATATAGGGGATGAGGTGGAAGTGATTGTGTAATATGGATGTGAGGATGGAGTTGGGATAACCAACTACATTAATTAGCTCATTGTCAAGGGGATCACAGTTACTAGTATGATATATGTGGGATTAGTTACTTGCATAGGTTAAATTGTAGAAATAGGAGGGGTTACTAGAGTTGAGTTCCCTATGGAATCTAGTAGAGATTGGTAAAGTTCTTGGGTTATTGTCACTTGGGTGATGTAAGTGGCCCTTTTGACCTTTTTTTGGCTTACCTTTATGTGAGATGATTGGTCCACTACCTGATCTACTTGAGTTCCACTACTAGAACCCTCTATTGCTTCTACCTCTACCCCTTTATCCTTTACCTTTTTCGACATGTCTGTGATGTTTAAGCTCCCTTTTTTTATCTTTACTCCCTTACTTATTAAACAATATAAAGTCATGTTGATGGTTTGGGTATTCTTGTCTAGTAAAGAAAGGGATTTGGGTGTAAAATAACTGACTTGAGGAAGGGGTTGAAGGTAGATATGATTATCATAATAAACCTTATCCACTAGTTGTTCTTCATCTTTCAACTCATCTATAACTGGTGCCATGCCATATTTTTTAATCTATTCTAGGGTCATCTAGAATAATCCTTAAACCTAAACTCTTCCTCATCCTATATGTGTCCTCCCAATAATATTAATAAAAGGGAATGTGAGTAAATAACCTAATAAACTAGAAACAAAACCTGTAACATCATAAAGGGGGATAGACTCAAGGGTTCTCAAAGTCATATGAGTCATTTCTACCTCTATACATTTGGCCTTAGATTAGGAAGGGCATGTATATCTAGCTATACTAATAGGGAAGTGTGTGCCTATTTTGTACCTTCTTGACATGAACTTGTTGGTTTTCACTAGATATCATACAAGTTCCATTAGGGTCCACTTATCACTGACATGTCTAAGAAGGGAGTAAGGACACCCACTAAAGCCATCAAATCTATCTCTATCATTGTTACACCACAAAACCTTGTCTCCCTAGGTCTTTTTTGAACATAGTTATGATGCAATAGATAAAGGCATCATTAACACTTATAATTTTTTGTTTAATTCCATGAAAAGTGAGATTAAGATAGTAATTATAAACTTTTTAAACTTAATCTGACACTATGTTTAACCTTACGAATGCCCTCCCTTTTGCCAAAGTGTATATGAGGTAGAAGGTCATGTAGAATTTTCCAGTCATTTAAACCTCTACCAACTATTTTTGAATGGATTCATTGATTAATTGAGACTAATGAATGTATTGTTTATTTTTTTGGACTACCCAGATATAATGGTCCATTTAATCTTTATAGATCATTAAATTTTGGATTTTTGTTAATATATATAAGAGTATAATGATGTCTGCTACCTCATCTTTGAATTCTATCCTGGCTAAGGTATTAAGAAATTTTAGGGTAGAATATTTAGGTGAATTCAACCATTGTTTATTTATAATCCATGCATAGGATGAGGTATTATCCTAGTATAATTTTCTTGGAGGATTTAGTAGTAATATCTATATAACTTTCAAACTTCAGGATTAAAAACACAGTGTCAATAAAATCTAGATCAAGATTCATGATTTTAACCCCTTATCATTCACTACCTCTCTTTTCTCTACATCATAATGATTTTCAATAATGATCACAAACTCAAGGCCTTTCACTAAGAACAAAAAGCTACACCTTGAGGTAAAACACTATCATATATGTTTTGAAGCTAGTCATTTTTGAATTCTACATTGATCCTAATCCTAAAGTTGGCTAGGTCTATGTGGCTTAGGTCGGCATCACTTATCTCATTAATGTTAGAATCTAAGGTGGAAGGGATACCATGTCCCTTTTATTTGAACTTCATCTCCTTCTTAGACATATACACTAGTAAAATGTGTGAGGGAACCAACTACAGAGCTAGTCAAGATTTGGGTTTGTAATTGTAGGTAATTTTCCTACTTTTAACTTGTCAAAATTTTGTAATGCTTCTATAGGATTTTTATAATGAGAATATTGTATGCAATAGTAGCTATAAAATCTAACATAGAGTCACAAGGTTTTATTTTTCCTTTTTACTTACAAAGTCTGACTGAATCTACATCAAGGTTTTTGGGTGTAATTCATAGTTGAAAAATCTAACCAAAGGTCTCTTAGAAATATGGTTTGTATTTACAAGTTAGATCTCCAACAGGAACTTAGGATGAGAAAATAAGAGGGATCTCTATCTAGATCTAAGTGGGGAGTTTAGGTGTTTTGGTAATCAAAATCTCTAGCAGAGGTTCAATTTGAGAAGATAATCTTTTATAAAAAGCCTAAGGTAATTGCAATAATAAATCTAGACAAATTTCTATAAGATATTAACATGTGAATGTTAAAAATTAGAAATTTGTGAGCAATAATGTCAAAATATCATGTTTTTAATAATTTCATAGAAAAAACCTAACTATGTCAAGGGAAAACACCTAAGCTTTACATAAAATAAATAATAGACTAGACTACAAGAAAACATATGTGATTTAAGAGAATATTAGGTATGCACATGCAAGGTTTTGCAAGTCGGTAATGGAGGTATAGTTTATAGCATTGCTCATATTGAATGTGCATGGTCTTTGGTCATGATGTCTCTTGGGAATGTATCTCTATTTTTTAATGTTTAAAATGATGTAATATATATATGCCAAAAATACTTAATTAATTTTAAACATGTGAATAATGGTGGTATATGGGTTAATAGGTAGAAACATGGGTTTTCAGAGTCACTTTTCAAGTTTTCAACTTGTAATATGTTTATAATTTCAACATTCCCACTTATCACTGAGTTGTTTTGGAGGTGTATATTTTTAATCAGTGGGGTGTGGAATTCAGATTACACTTTGAAAGTTTACAAATTTCTAAATTATAGTATGAATTCTAGTTCATGTTTAGTTCTTAATGAAAGTTGAGAAGCAAAGTCTACATCACACTTATCAACTTTGAAAATTTTCAAAGTGTAATGTGAATTCCAAGTCCCCATTTAGGACTCAATAGGTAGGAAAGTGGAAATATGAGTGCATTTTACAAATTTACAAAGTTGCAAAGTGCACCTAAATATTTGGTTCCCACATGGGTCTTGAAAGGGTACTTAGGCCACTCCAAAGCTTTGCTCAGATTTTTTATAGGTGTCATCTAAGGCATAGGGTATTTTGAGGTTTTTGTCACAAAATTATCAACAATATTATGATTAATATTATGTTTTTTAGTTTTAATGTTGGCACAATTAAGCATGAAAACCCCCTTTAAAAGGGTCAATTTTAAAATTTAAATCTAAATCTAAATTTTAAAATTTTAGTGAGGCCCTAATTCTAAATCCAACCTATTAATGGGTCATTTGGAATTAAAAAATAGGTGAGATAGTTACTCATCCAACCTCTTTTTAAATGAAGCTTGAATGCTTCTCCAAGGTCTATATCTACCCACTTATGGCATACTAGATAACCTAATTGGTTTATGATAAATTGTTACAGTACAAGGGGCCTATTCTAGTCTAAAAGTTTTTTAAAAAAAAATAGCCTTTCATGGAGTAAAAAGAAATGCATGTTTTTATGTTTCATTAATGAGGGTTTCAATTCCATTTTTTGGAATATCAACAAACATGCATATTTATATTTTTATAAAATAAAAACTTTGTATTTTGATTTTTAAAATATGAAAAAATATTTAATTAAACAATAATTTGTTCATTTCATACATAGACATTATACAGTGCATTCATAAGAATGAATAAGAACATGCAATAGAGATACAAAATTAAAGCATATGCATTTAAATCTATATGACACCCAAGTAATTGATTTAATTTAAAAACTACAAAAGAAAGAGGGAAAAAGAGATGAAAATCATGTTGAAATATATATAAGTATGAAACATCCAATTAAATGATCCCACAAAACTAATATCTTGCCTAAATATTATCACACAACTATGTATGAGGATAGTGATACTATTTAAGGACAAAGAAGCTATAAATAAATAAAACACCTCTATTGTGTACAAGGGAAAGAATTGAACATAAACTTCCACAACTTCAATTAATAAAATATAAACTTGAATAGTGTAATTTTTGAGAGATTAAAATTATTTCAATGCATATTTTTATATCATAAAAATAGGGTTGAACATAAAAAGAGAGATAAAGAAACTACCCTAGAAAGAAATAAAATGCATAAAAATATGTCTAGTCTATAATATCTCATTGGTTGAACAATGATCTATCCCTTGTAATGGCCTTGGGATCTCTACTTATAGAAAAAATGGTCAATAGAAGGAAATCTTTTCCCCTCTAAAACCAATAATAAATTTAACTTCAACTCTATTATGAAAATTTACCTCTAAATCCAAGTTTCTTGCATTTTAACTACTTTCATAGCTATAAAATAGAAAAAACAAGTTAATTTTAAATAAAAAATATGTTATGTCATTGAAAGTAACTTTATTGGAAAACTTGGTAACTTATTTAGTATATAAATGATATCTCTTAATTGGCATGGCTTCTAAAATAAAAAATTATTATAAAATGATGCTTGACCTAGAATTGAATCCCCAATGATGTAGTTGGCTTGTAAATTAGAGAAATAATTCAAAAGTTATGCTAAAAAACATAGCATGTTGTCCAATGGTTATCTAATTTTGATAACTATAGAATAAATATATGAATCCAACAACTATAGAATAGTTATAGGACTCTGATAGTTTCATAACATCTATAAGACTCATATAGTTACAAAACACCTCTACGAATCCAATAGTTAGAAAATAAATCTAGGAATCTAAAATATGCAGAACAACTCTAAGATTCTAACAACTACAAAAGAACTCTAGGACTCTAATATATATAAAATAGTTCTAAGAATATGAAAATTGTAGAATAAATATAGGACTCCTACAACTATAGAATAACTTTTAGGTCAAAAGGTCCTTATAGACATTTTAGGCCAAAAGAGGTCAAAACTCCTTTTTTAGACTATCCACTATGATACTTTTTCACCAAAAAAATGTCTTCAAAAAGGAGCGTGTTGTGGGACCCATTTTTTAATGTAAATCAATATGACCCCAAATATCAACTTGGGATAGTTGAGACCAATTGATCCATGAGTGAAAATGTGAGCAAAGAAGAAAGGAAAAATAGGGGTGCCATGATTTTGTAGGAATCAGGGCATGTTGTCCAAGAAAAAATAAGTTTTATATCAAATCTATTTCAGAAATTTATTTGAGTGAGTTGTAAAACATACAAATTATCACTTTAAAATGTAGTTATAGATGGTGATCCTATCTCATATCTTTCAAAATTACATAAACTAGCTACTGTAATGTAGATAGTCATGCACCATGATCTTATATGATTCCTACTGACTCGTACTAGTGAACACATTATCTATCATTTTAGATTCAAACTAGTCACTGGTCTTCTATATATTGTTTACATATGAGTGATTTCACTAGGGGCATATGTTACAAAGGATATATAACTCTATGAATATTCTTATTGTTCCTACTTCAATACATTACATTACATGATTATTTTCTCACCAAATTTCACATTGCTATATTACTACATACTTGAATTATTTAATATCATGTATGTTTAAAATTACTTATGTAAACAATAATTAATTTATTCATGGATGATTTTTAGGTTTACTTCATTGCTTCACATTTTGTGTGTATTCAAATTGTTTGTATTGTTGACATTTGAATATGTTTTTAGTTTTTAATCCAAGACTTATTATATACTTTGATGTGTGTCAGTGAAATTTGAACAAGTCACTTATATGTGCCCCTCTTTGGCTTATATTATGTGTTATGTGTGTTATATGTGATTTTCCTTTTGTGAATTATGGCCTTGACTCTTTATTGCTCAATTTACTCTAATTTTTGATGCCATGATGGATATCATACATCTTCCCAAATTTTCAATTTCATGATGAGTATTATGCATCCTCTTTGAGTTTTTATATATAAGTTGTAAGTATTTATTATATGATCATTTATTCATTATGTCCATAATTTCTAACATCTATGTCAACATGACATTTTGTATGTTTGGTTCTACATGTATCATTTGATACTTTTATACTAAAATTATCAATACTATTCCATGATATCTAATGTTAACATTATTACTCCATATTTTAATATTTGATATAACATCATTTTTATAAATTTTTATTTTGATCTAAGTTATTATGCAAGATTCACAAGTCACCTCAAAAGAGTGGGAAAACATATTGGCTTGTGTTAGAGAATAAGTTGCACCAGTACACTAGACACACATAAATTTGTATTTTTTATAGTTTATAATAGGGCATACCTATATTTTACTCATAAATAAGTTTTAGACAATAACACTATATTTGTATAGTTTCACAAGCCAGGTTTATCTAAAGCAACACAATTTCATTCCAACACCTCCAAATAATTTTTTTTTTAGAATTATCATAAATTTACTCAATCTACAAAACAAATTTTGTTAGGTAACCAAAAATATTTTTAAATTATATACATAAGTTATCAAATATTTTTTTATTAGAATTTTGGGCATAATGCATGGCATGTGGTCCATAATTTTACATTATTTCAATTAGAAATACAATTGATTTTACTTATTTATTAGAATCGATATGCTCAATAATCATATTGGGTCATGTGCACATCACATTATCACTCTCTTAATTAGTGTTTACACTAATTTTCATATAAGGAATGATAATTCATGCCATTCTCTTTGTTATATACACTAGAGTTAGATCATGCTCTTTCTCACTAGTTTTTCACAAATTTTGTAGTAGAAATGAATCATTTTCCATTTAAAATGGTTGATTTAGATTTTTTCACTATTTTTACATCAAAATAATCTATTTAACTACATGCTTGGATTATAATATATTCTAGTACATTTAGTATGAAATGATATATTTAATCACACCTTGAGATATCAAACATAATCTCCTTTGAATGAGGATTAGGGCATGCACAGTCCAATCCAAGTGTTTTAATGACTAATATATCCAAGGGTTGTACCCTCTCTAATCACTAGTTTTTCACCAAAAAACACAATGGTTAACATACCCAACCTAGTGTATTGGTTTCTTATTATTTAATCTATATGTTTCTTTTCATTAAATTAATATTTATATCCTAAGTAAGGATTGATTTGTACATGTTTCATTGTAGGTTTGAATGAATCATATTTCCATGTGTGTAATACATCCAAGCCTAATGAGCATAGATAAGCTCAAGTATAACTCTATTTATTTTACTATAGTAATTTCACTTTATTTTATTAATAGAATAAAAGAGGTGAAAATGTAGTCACTAAAATTAAGATTAAATGTTAAAACAATGCAATTATGAACATTATTTTATACACACTTAACTCATGCTCAATTTTATGGTTCCATTTATATTCCTCTATTTATATATATATGACCCTTACCTCGAAGCAAATTAGAATAATAATGTTCCTACTCTTCATTCAAATTTACTTAAGATCATTATTAGATAGATCCACACTTCCAATTTAGGTTTATCTACTCCTTAGACAAAGCTATTCCTTCGGGTATATCCCACTTGGATATAGTATCTATATTTTATGGTCATGTCATCCTACAAAAAAGGGGCCAATGGATCAAATTAAAATTCACAAAATGGGTCATATCACATGTTTGACAAGCCTAATTCAAGTAATTTCTCAAGATATTAATATATAAGAATAAATTATATCATTTTGAGAAGAAGATTCCACTATTACAAATTATTATATTTATTTTAAATATAAATTGAGAGGAAATCATCCATTCTTCATAATTATGGGTGCATAAAAATAAATTATCCTTTACCTAATTTTGAATACACCTCCAAGGTCACAAGTCGTTGTTAAAGCACTTAATTACACAAGGATTTCATCAACATATATCATTTCACTAGTATTTCACACAACCCACCATATCATGGGAGAAATACATGGATTTTCATAACTCTTCAAAGTTTTAGTATGTATGAAGTGCTCAAAATAGGGGGTGTTGACATTAAGCACAACTTCAACCACTAATCCTTTTTTGTGTACTTTGTTTATCCCTCATTGTCTATTGAGCTATGGTTAAAAGTGAGTAAAAAGGTATAAATTAGAGTTTAAAGCATATCAAAATATTATACAATATATCAAAGCCTTATACATATTCACACAAGAATTATAGGTGAAGGTGTACTTGTCATACTTCACACAAAATGAAAAAAACCCTACCAAACACTGACACACCTTATATACACCAGAATAGGCATGCCTCATCCAAATAGGGAAACCTTATCCTAGGTTTATGTGAAGTTTTTTTCTTGATTAATAGTGATCTCATACATCCATAATTTCAATTTAATTATCACAATTAAAATCTTGCATGTTTGATTTCCATCTAAGTCATTCTTATTTTGTACTTTCCCCTTTTAACATATTAATATATTTTGTAAGTTATGAATAAGTTTATGTGATTTATTTCATATCGTAGTAATTCTAATTTTATGTGACCATTTTTCATAATGAGGATTTAGTATCTCTCTATTTCAATTTTAGATTAAAAAAGTGTGAGTAATTAAATGGAAGAAACATGTGGAATGTGGTCATGAGAAGGGAACACATAATTCTTTTTATTACCCTAAAGATACATAATTTAAAAAAAAAATTGAGGTATGAAGGTGAATGAAATTGTAGGCTCTTACATGAAAAAAAGGTGGAAAATCATTTAAGTAAAATATTGAAGCTCTAAGAGACCAAGGGAAGGTGTAATTAAGTGAGGTGTAGAGATGGTGATAGTAAACTTAAATAGGAATAATAAGGCTCACATGAATTAACACAAATTTTTGATAAATTGAGATAATGTAGATTTATTATAGAACAAAAATAGTAAAATTAAGTAAATAAATAGTCAATAATAATGATCGAGGAACCACAACCAAGTGTTTCTGTAATTACTAGGAGTGGGGTCTAAATGAGAAAAGGAAAGGAGAAATATATAGACTCTAAAAATGAGTAAGACACAGATAATTAAAGTAATTATCAGAATACATATGAACATTAATGAATAATATAAAATAGTGGGAAAAATATACATGATAAGAATGAAAAATATCAACTTAATATTGTTTTCTTTGATGAAGAAAAAATTTAAAATTAAAATTAAAACATAAAATTAGATAAAAAAAATATTTGATAACAAAAATAACACAATTTTGAAAATAATAAAATAAAGTTGTCTATAAACACTAGGTTCAAATATTTTTAAAAAATAAAATAAAAAGTAAGAAGAATGTTTTTATAACTAATAATTTTTTTTAAAAAATGAGAATACTACTAGATTTTAAAATTTATGGCCATGAAGTTTAAAAAAGCATTATTAGACTTATGGGAAAGAATAAACATCTTGCCGAATATGCCTTTGAAACATTAAAAAAAACTATAGTTATGTGTTTCAATGTATGACATCACACTGGGTAATGGAACACAACAATCACCAATAGAGACACTAATGAATGTTTAGGTTATTTTTATGTGTATAAAAAGGAAGGTGTATTTTTAGGTTATTTATATGTATGATATAAACTACCCAAAATTAATAAATTTATAATGGTCTGTATATTTCAATGGTATGTAAAAATTGAAATAAAAATAAATAATTGTTAAAGTTAATGGGTTAATAGTAAAATTTCCTTAGAAACTAGTACAGGGGCTATGTGACCAGAACAATTATGGCTAGAGTAAGGTGAGAGTGACTTTGATGAACTCTCCAAACTATATACCCTAAAAAAATAACAAAATATGATGATGGCAAGGAATAAAATGATGAAGGAGAGGTAATAATTCAAATTGAGGAGGTATAAACAAATTATAATGATGACATTGAGGATTTCTTATATGGAAAACTAGATACAAGTCTTATGAAATTATGTCATATGTATAAGTTACAATCCCATATAGATGAGTTTACCATAGTAGATGACATGACACCATAGATAATAAAATTTTATCACATTTAGTGAAACTATAACATAAAATTATGTAAATTTAGTGGGATAAAATATTTATATGGTTCCTCCAATAGATGACAAGAGTGTTTGCCCAAAAACATATAATAATTAGGGATATTGATGATACAAATAATATCATTACTATTGGGTGGTTGAACATGCACAATGGCATAATTCTAAGTTGTAAAACCTTTATTATGATAAGAAAAATAAGGTTCATCAGGATAAAATGATAGTTTAAGGAAATAAAGAAATAGGCATGAAAAAATAACTCTCTAACACATTAAAAAGTATGAAAAAATATGAAAAGAAAAAAGAGAACCAAAAAATGTGTATGGTAATAATTGAACTATTAGACCATTGATTAATATCTAATATCTTAGTATAATCATCAAGAAATGCGTAGATAAAATTCTAAATAGGAGGACATCAAAAATTAATTTTTCTAAACTTTTAACTTCTGGGACCTAGATACATGAATTTGTTGGGATTAATGATAAATTAAGACATTATTATTTATGTAAATTGTAATACAAAATTAAAAATTAGTAAATAAAAAATAAAATAAGTAGTCATAGGGCACATAGATGATTATGAATGTATTGGAACAATCACCAAGAAAATACATAAATATGTGGAGAAACAAGATAATAAATGATAAGTTCAAAATAAAATGTTATAGAAAAATTATAAAACAAAAATTATAAGATGACAATGATAAGAATGAAAATAAAAAATAATAAAAGGAGAGGAAACTAACCAAAAAGGTAGAATATAAAACAAAATATATTTATAAAACTCTAAAGATAATGGAGTCAAATATAGTCAAATAAAGGAACCCTAAGAAATTTTTTTTGACACTATTGGATCGAAGAATAAGTTCAGAATATATTTAAGATATTATGAGAATATGAAGATTTTTTTTTTATATTTGCCAAACTAAAAGTGATGGAAGAAGAGGTTGTAACATTGAAAATCCAACCAAAAGATGTGATAAAACCCTTACCAAAGAAACACTATAGGCTTAACCTAAACATTGTAGCTAAATTAAAAATCAAATTAGATAAAATGTTAAGCGATGGTATTAATAACCTAATTGAGGACCCAAAAGGGATTACTACAATGGTAAGACAACATAATAAAACTAGATAAATGCATATTTGCATTGGTTATAAGGAACTAAATAAGGAATGTGTACATGATCCATTCTTGACACCATTTATTAAGGAAATGTTAAAAAGTTTTGAAAGTAGGAAAATATATTCATTTAAAGATGGGTTATCTAATTATCATCAATTATAGATATCCCCATAATAAATGGGGATCATGCATGTATACAATGATGTATTTTGGGTCAAAGAATATACCTATTATATTCATCTAGATAATGGTAAATGAATTTAAGGAATCTATTCATGAGTTTTTAGACATATAATTAAATTATTGGATTATATATGGGATGTTTAAATACCATATCCAAGTATTTAGGTTAATTTTGCAATGGTGTATACAATTCAACTTGTCATTCAATATGAATATTTTTTAAACTACTATCTTCATATCACTTTTAGGACATAGTATTTGTATAGCGGGAATTATGGGAGACCCATTACAAATGTTAATGATTGTAAATATATCACCCCCTAAAACATACCATAAATTCATTAAGAATTATATGGAAATTTACATTAGAATAGAATATTTGTCGACGGAAATGAAAAACCAACCCATAGAATGGAGAACATAATTCCAAGCCTCATTTGATAAAATGAAAATTATAATTATTGATGCATATTTTTTTACTAACTAGAAAGTACCATTTCATGTCGATGTAGATTCTCAGGTATAAAAATATGAGTTTTATTATCACAACCACAAGGTCATATTGACCACCCCACTTCCTTCATAAGTATAACATTATAAATATCCAAGATGAACTATTTAACCACAGAAAGAGAATAAGTAGGCCATGACATGCATAATATAAAAGTTTTGACATTATTTACTGATCACACCATTTATATTTTTAATTGAACCTGAACCACTTAAATATCTGACAAATATGATAATAAAATAATGGAGAATATGTCATTAGTTAATATTTTCTAAAGAATTAATGTTCAAAATCGCAATAAAAACTAGTTGAATAAATAATGGACCTTATTATTTATCAAGCATTACCAAATGAGAGGACTGGACCAAATTGATGATGAGTTCCTTAGATCTCATATTTTTTGCATTGAGGCTTCCCTAAAGATATGAAAAATATTGGTCATTTAATTTCCATTATAAAATTCCCCAAGGAGTATAGTACATGGGATCTTAAAATATTTATGATATAGGTTTTTGGTGTGTGTTTTATGTTAGAGTTCGCCAAGATCTCTGGATAGCGAGCATGCAGTAATATTAAATTCTCATAGATGCAGAATGAGAGCTCCAAAAATAAGAAAATTGCACAAAGGAAATGTTTGAATTAGCCACTTTAGGAAAAAATAAAGTACATATAGGGTGAGATTAGGTCACCAAAAAGGTAAAAACCTAACTCATAATTAGAACCCACTTAAAAATAAATAACCCCTAATAATTTAATTAACTAGCCTAAATAAGCTAAAAAAGATGTGTAGGTAAAATCAGTAGTTGGGAAAATGCCTACACTACACTTCCCATGAAGCATATCTTATGTGGGAAGAAGAATTGGGTCCCAACAACTAGGCCTGATGAAGTACCCAAGCACAATGCAACTCCCATAAACTGAGGTAAAGGAGAAAACCCATAAGCACAAAAATCCTCCCCAAAAGAGAGAAAAGAAGAGAAGAAAGCTAAAAATGCCCACTAAGGTCTATAATTGAATGTAGCCACCTGATTTCCCCTAAAATAATGCTTCAGAGTGAATATGAATCAGAAGTAGATGTAGTGAAGAGTGGTTCACCCTAGTACAATGAGTTTGTCCACCAAGTGCTTGATGGATCTTCAACTAAGGTTTAATTCTTATGAAAGGAATGATTCTCATACTATGAGGTAGATGGGCCAACTACTCTATGCCAAGATGGTACACTAGAAGTAAAGGTGAAGAACATCTGTAGAATCCTTTATAATTGTGGAATAGACTGCTTGATGTCTAATGTATTCTAGATCAGTAGACCATTTCCTTGTAATTTCAAAATTATACTAGACGTAGGTAGATCAAGAACTAACTCTTGAATATTTTAAAGGTGATAAGGAGATGGTGGAGGTGTGTCCACTTCACTACTATAGTCATCTATAGAATAAGAGTTGTCAATATCAAAAAGAGCTTAGGATTAGAAGTGTCGACAAGTACAAGTGAGTTTGAAGAAGAATGTAAAGGAGATTCAAGAGCAAAGTGTGAAAAGATATATATCTAAGTCTGATGATTGGCCTTTCCCATAGCCAAAATAGTATCACTATTCCAATCCTTAATGTACATTAAATATGGAGTGAATTTAACTCACATGCCTAGACCAAGGTGAGTGATCTAGTATATTGATAGGAGATTAGTTGAGAGTGAGGGCACACTTAGAACATTATTTAGAGTATATGTCACATAAATAGACCCTCACTTAAATAGACCCTCTCCAAAGAACCTTTTTAGAAGTGTTGTCACCTAGTTATATAGAGTGCATGTCACATAGTTCTAAGGACCTCAACTCAATCTATGAAAAGGCCATGTGATGTGAAGCACCAGAGTCAATGACCCATGTAGGAGGAGTTGGAGGCACAATTGCAACTCAGGATTTTCCATTTTATTTCTCTTTGTTATTCTCTTTTGGCTTTTCTTTGCCAAAGTCATTTACCTTAGTGGATTCATGGGTTGATGAAGATGGTTTGACAGAATCTGGAACACCTATGTTATTCTGAATAAGAAAGCTAGTAAGGTGGTCAATTTGTTTCTTTAAACATTTACTCTCATCATGCTTACTTAAGTAATGCCCACATTTGATCCAATATTTCTTAGGATTATGATTGGAAGAAGAGGTCTTATCGTTTGATTTGGAGTTGAAAACATTTTCACCCTTATCACCATTTTTCTTGCTCTACTTTCTCTCTCTATTGTTAGCAGCCTTATCTTTCTTACCAAGTAATGCATGACATTAAAATGAATTCATTTTTCCTATCTATATCAACTTATCTTAATCCTTAATTAGGTCAGCAATAAAGGTATCTAAATACAACATCTTCCATGTGGTGTCAAGAGAACTCTTAGTGGCATGAAAAGTGGACATAAATATAAAATATTTAGGACATAGTTTAGAGAGTATTGAAAAAATAAGTTGTTCATATTTCTTATCAATTCCACATGCTTTCAACTATAATCTTAATAGTCTGAACTTGGTGAAGAATTCTTGAAGAGTGTTGAATTCATCTAGGCTCAATCTAATCAGCTCATTTTCTAGCTCATGTCCTCTCATCACATCCTACACCCCAAAGAGCTTGGTGAGTTTTTCCAAAACTTAAATAGGCATTTTGATAGATTTGATGTTAAAGAGTAGATCTAGGGAGATGGAAAAACATAGTGGTCCATAGACTTTGTCACAATGGTTAAACCATTTGATTTTTTCTCTAGCATCA
>JARHVA010002749.1:430000-497500 GCA_037957365.1 Torreya grandis
CCTAGATTTGTGTGTAAAACTAATGAGATCACCTTGGGACTATGAGGTACTCTATAATATTTCTACAATACATTTGTGTGTCTCCACTTTGGGCTAAGAATATATTCTTTTATTTTCTTCCTACAATCCTTGGAACATTTTATTAAAGACACCACTAGTAGCATCCACTACATAAATTAGGAATTCTTTGAATTCATCATGTTCCCCATGTGTTATTTTTACTTTTTTGGTGAGTGTCAAGAGTTATTCATATATTATTAAATCATCCCCCACTCTTTAAAATTTCATTTTCCTTACTCATTTCATTTGATTGGATGTTTCATCAAACTCTAGATCTAGCTTAGGTTCTTCAATAATGACAAAATTTTGCACAGATAATTTTTATGTTTGCAGCTACTATATCTAAGGCATTATCAAAACTAGTTTAGTAGGGGATGCAAGTTCATTATATGTAATGGCAAGGGATGAGTTGGACTATGGTAGTGACATGACTATTTAAGGATAAAGTGTAGTGGGTGTTTTGAGAGATGTAGGGTGTGGGGATGTAGGATATTTTAGGTTGACCATCCTCTCTCTAGGTAACTTGATCTGAGTTGGGTAGTTAGTTATAAATTTTATGGTCATAGGAGAGTCTTTAATGCTGAAGACCACAGAGGAATTTATTTTTTAAGTAATTAAAGGCATGGTAAATCTTTACTTAGTGGAAACATGGCTCTTTAGTTGGTAATTGGAAAAAATAGATCGAGAAACTAGGTCTTCAAACCTTGGGATTTGAAATACAAAAGATAGAGCCTTAGATGGAATTTTTAATGTAATTATAGTAATTTTAGAGTCAATAGTATGTGTCATGGAACCCTTTATTTTGGTCTATTTATATTGACCAATTTAAATAAATCTAGTGCATATAATGTTAGTGTTAATTGAAGTGATAGAAGTGGCAACTAAAGAATCAGATGGATCAATCAAAACCATAGGAACACTAGTATTAAAAATTTTAACCAGAGAATAATGGTGGAAGTAATAGGGAACTAAAATTGAACCAAGTTTAGTATAAAAATTTGGAGTTACTAAAGCATCAATTGAATAAATATGGGTACCAATAGGGGCTACAAGAATTTCATTTAAAGTAACACAAATGTTTACTGAAGAAAAAAAGGAAAAACCTTCCATAATTTGATTTTCACATTTAAAATAGGACTTGTATCCTCCACACTTATTATTTATTGAGTTTTATCATGAATATCATAATTAATAAGTATATAAATTTAAAAATGTACTTGGAAAGTGGCCTTTTAAAATACGTCAAATATAGGATCTTATTATAGGTCTTCATCTACATAATCTTCTTCTAAGTCTAAATAAGAGATTCAATAATACTTCTTACAACTATTGTGCCATTTACTCTTGTATAACCTTTGGACCTTAGAGAGTGTTACATAGATTTATCATAATCAAGGAAACCACATGGGGCCTTTATGTAATATACATGAATGAAGGATAAGGTGGTTGATCTCTTAGTTGTGATGGACCAGGCTGATTTGAAGTTGTAAGTGTGGGAAAGACAATTTTGATAGTTGGAATCAAGGGAGATTTTCCCATATCTATAGTATATGTATATTTATCTATAGTTATTTTTTGGGAAAATCTACTGATTATTCTATTTTTTAATTATTCATTAGTCTCCTCTGGATATTTTTTTTATCATTCAAACTACTTCGTTTCCTTTTGGATTAATAATTTTGATAAAATGATCATGATAAATCCTTTATGTACTTTCCATGTTCATTTATTTATCTCTAATTATTTTTTAAACTTGGGAATTGTCATCATAATTAATGAAAATATAGTCATGGTCACATTTCCTATAGACATAAATGGCCCTAAATCTTCCTTGGAATATTTTTATGTGTTGGACCACTCTTCCCCTAGGATCCCAAGGTTTGTATTATGCCAATTTTAGGTTGAAAAACAATATTTGATGACAATATTTGGCCAACTATCCCCATTTATCAAATTGATTCCTTCCAATTTTAAGTGGCATGTTATGCATAACTATTAATTTGAATTGTTTTAAAATTTCATCAATATTTTGAGATAATTAGAATGATATCTCTTGATTTGGAAATTTTTCAAGAATAATTATTTTCAAATAAATAGGTGAAAATAATTTTCCTTTTACCCTAAATATTGTGTGATTTGTATACTACCAATAATCTCCTAGTGACCTAAGTGACTTTTATATTTTATGAGAGAGTATTGGGATTGGTTGTGCATTGATGACTCTATAGATCATAGGGTAAAATGTCTCTATAAGTTTTTGTATATTGTTCCTAAACATAAAAATGTTGAACATATTAAAATATTCACATATCCTATCATATTATAAAGGTTTCCATGGATATAACACTATAAGAGTCATTGTATTACATAGTAAATCTAATAAGTAAGACAACATGTAAAATTTGTCATCTAGTCTATTTTGAGAACTTATTTATTTTTTAAAGTTGATTCATAATATTTCCCCAATTGAAAGTATTTTGTTGTCTTATAGGATCATAAATAAAAGGGGAAACCAGGCCTCATTAACAAAGGTAATGGTAATGGAGGGAGCTTCATGAATTTTTTTAATAGGTCCATTGGAATTATAACCCATAGTCTAAAATATGAAATTGAAATGGTATTGACATTCCTCTTTTTGACATAATTATTAGGGTTAATTTCCCAATATTTTGAATTGTGTCTAGCCTCATTATTTTTGAACCATTCATTGAATACTTATTTATTCTATAATTTGTTTGGTTTAGATAGTTTGTAGCATTTTTGAAGGCAACTCTAGTTATATAGGATATTGTTACCTAGATATTTCCTTTGCAAAATCTATCATTTTTTCACATGGCATTTATTGATAAATTAGAAGAACATATATACAAGGGAACACCTCTAGTTTATTTGCCACTTGGTGTAGTTTGAATACTCAGATGGTAATCAAGTAATTTATATATTAATTTTATAGCAAAAATAAGATATCCTATTCATTATATGGTCAATATTATTTGATCTATTTATATATAACTTAGTATTATAATAATGCCTTGCCTAGGGAATTATGGTCAAACTTTGTGTCCTTAAATTATTCATTGGTTCTAAAGTATAATAAATATGAATTAGGACCTAGTCTTTGACCACCATTTTAATAACTTGTAAATCTATATGTTCAATTTTACAATTATATTAAATAAAATATAGGGTTATAAGATTCAATTTTTAAGATATATTCTTGCAATTAATGTAAAATTTAATTTGGAGAAAAACACATATGTATTAAATCCATAGCTATAAGTTCATTTATTATAATTAATTAATACTCAATGGTCTATGTAACTTATATTTCCATTTTGAATTTAATTTTTTGATACATTAATTTAAAATGGATTTGTTCGACATGTGTTAATTTATCACATCATTCATGAGTTACGTTACATCAATTGGGTTAATTATGTCTAGCTAGTAGGATGTTGTTTAATCATAACTACAATCTATATGTATGCTTTATATTGACAAATGAATATGATAAGAATGACATGGATCATATGATGTGGAAGATAATTATGCTAAGTGTACACACAAGGTGGGTTTTCAATTAGTCACTTGATATATATTTTTATATTTGTTTATCTTTGTTCTTATACATAACTATGTGATTATGACATGTGGCATGATCTCACTTAGCCTCATTATTACATGTTTCATGGTATTTAATTTTGATTGGTACTATATGATAATGCAAGGTTATGACATTTGGTAGTTGAATATACCAAAATGACACATGGAATATTATATCTTAGTAATGTTATTACAACCCCTAGTATATACATTATGATCATCGATATGCAATGGTGTGAAAAATGACACATGGTAGTTTAATGTAAAAATGAAGACACATGAAATAGTCACATAGTTATAGTGTTTTAGCCCTATCTCTTTTAATTCAAGTGTGAAATCTTGTAAGATGATGCCACATAGCATGAACTCACATAGTAGTAATGTCATGAGATTCAAAACTTCATTTATTTAAAAGATGACTTGTGGGGATATTATATGGTGATACATGGAAAAATATCACTCATTTATGTAGTCCCAAGTACATATTCCTCAAATATTATGGTTTAGGTTTGTAATGTCATGAGATATAAACACATGGATCAATATCACTTAGCTACATAGTCACATCCCTTGTAAGACTTATAACTTTAGGGTGTTAGTTTTGATATTATAGAAAGAAGAGATTCATATATAAGGTAATTGGTATCAATATTATATGAGAGGGAATGAGAGAGTCATTAAAGTTTATGAAATTCTATATTGAAATTTTTTGAGAGGATGTTGATACCCAATCCCCTCCATAGACTTGTTGAATAAAAGCACAAAAATATGAGTGGGAGGGATGTGTGTGTGTGTGTGTGTGTGTGTGTGTGTGTGTGTGTAAATAATATGTATATATGTATATATATATATATATATATATATATATATATATATATATATATATAATACACACATACATATTATTTATACACACATGTGCGCGCGCACACACACGCACATGCACACACACACACACACACACACACACACACACACACACACACACACACACACACACACACACACACACACACACACACACACACACACACACACACACACACACACACACACACACACACACACATACATATATATAATATTGTGTGTGTGTGTGTGTAAAAGAGGGGTGGTTTGAGTACTCTCTATTAGGGATATGGATGTATACACACACACACACACACACACACACACACACACACACACACACACACACACACACACACACACACACACACACACACACACACACACACACACACACACACACACACACACACACATATATAATATTGTGTGTGTGTGTGTATAAAATATGGGTGGTTTGAGTACTCTATATTAGGGATATGGATGTTTGGTTGGTAGCAAATCAATGCCTAACTTCCTAATTTTTTGGCTTAAAAGGAAAAATAAAATAGAATATTACAACACAAATAGACCTCAAATTTATGTTTAATATTTATTAAAACTCTTTTAAGAAGGGTAAAAGTCTTCACATAATCACACATGATCTAAATAAAGAGAAGGGTTAGTATATTGGATAATTAGGTCTATGCCTCATTTAGTTCTTTGATTGATTGATTTATTTATTTATTATAAGTCACAATTTTTTTATGATAGTTAAAACCAAAATTTATCGGTTATCAAATATTCATGAGTATTTCCCTATTGAGTGGCCATTTCTTATTACCAAAACACCCAATTTTCAAAGTTCACACCCCATTCATTTTTGTAAATTTCATATTTGATACAACTGGAAAAAAAAAAAACAAAAAACAAAAAACAAAAACAAAAACAAAACAAAAAACAAAACCAAAAACCAAACTATCCCTAAGTATCAAGTATCCTAAAGTCTAAGTCTTTATAATCATTTTTTAAAATAAAACATTAGCTTAAAATCACAATGACTTCATTGAAATAATATGCTTGATTTTATTTAAATCACTTTATTTTGTCTAACCTAACTAACCCTTTATATGATCCATTATATTAAGCTCCACTTTATAGGTCAACATTTTGATTTACATATCTTCTTTGTGCTTTTCCACATGTCCTCTTTTCATGAAATATTGAAAAATAATAGAATCCTTTTTGAGATATGAAGACTATATCAACTCTAATATATATTTTATTTCAAATATATAAATCATGAATTTTTTTTTAGTAAATTATCAAATATAATATTTGTTTTCAATGTAAATGTGGCTTCTTTTCATAATGAGGTAAACACATTTCCATTATTTACATTTAAAAATTTCTTACCATGTATTTTTTTATGTTTTAAGTCCTTGTGGGAACTTTGAATAGATCATGTCTCTTAACAATGTTTAATATTTTGGCATCACTAATTGGAGATATTACGATTGGATCCATGTATGTGTCAATATTTTGATATAAAAATGAGGCTTATTATTAATACAATATTATACCTTAAATGGTGGATCAAAATGTTGAAAATAATATAGAACTAATCATAACATCTCTAATTAGTGAAGACAATTCTAATTATTTAAAGGTTCAACTAATAACTTTTTTTAATAAATATATATGTATCAATTATTTATTAAAATATTATTATTTTATCACCAACACATAAATTTCCTAAAACATTTTATCTTCCCTTTCAACTATAAGACTCTAATATCCTTTTAAATCTAAATACACATTACTTATTTTTATTTCATTTATGCATTTTAAGTTATCTATTTTTTAATGTATAAATACAATAGTATTAAATTAAGGCACTACAAATTTAATTATTTTAAATGAAAAATTTCTTCATATAGACACTTGTATTCCAACAAAGGCACTCAATCTAAAGGAGTATTATTTTCATTTGAAAGCTTTCTAGATATAATGCAACTATGTAATTTTGTATAAGGTAAGATTCTACACTGGTAAAAAAAGATTAGCATATTTCATCATTTGTTTTCTTCTTATTTTTATTTAGATTAAATAAGGATTATTCAAAAATGTAGGGACACAATCCTTACTTTGGAAAAAATTAAATATTTAATAATGATATATGTTATGAATTTATAAAGAACCACCTAAAAACGAGACAACCAAATTTTTACTTTCATTTTAATTTTTTATATAAAAAAATTCATTTTCATTACAAAAATGTAAACACCTTAATACAAAAGTATTATCCCATTTTGCACAATTTAGAATTTCCACATTTTCTCCTTGTTTGCAATTACACACATAGAAAGGGGTGTTTGTCTCCTCCCAATGATGTTATCTAATTAGGCATCCATTTTTCTCATTAACACTCTATCCCAAGAGGTTTGTAAAAGACCTACCATAGAAGTAAATGATTTATATATAAGGTGATTGGTATCAATATTAAAACTGAAATTCAAGATAATTAAAAACAAATATATAACATTTTAAGCATATAATAAAGGGGAATTTAAGTACCTAAAATAAAGGTAAAGTATAAAGTAATAGTATAATGTACACGTATCTTTGAACAAAGATATACATAGTAAGAAAGTGAATTATGCATATAATATTTCTAATAATTCATATAAATGGAAACCAACATGAAATCAACTTAGGTCATTAATTTCATATAAGCCCATTTTTTAAATTTATAGATATATCCCTTATTTTGGTATAATTTACATAATTAAATATTATTTTTGTACAATTTAAAGAAGGATAATAGAGAAACTCATAACTTCATAGCATCAATTTAGCTTAAACATATGGTTAAGTATTAATTAGGTTTTGACCCATTGATATGTTATATATTCATAATTTTTATAGTGCTATATATATATATATATATATATATATATATATCCTTTGTTGATATTATTTTTTATCATGAGAGAAAAGATTATTATTTTTATTTTTATAAAAAACCTATTAATTTTATTTTATTTGTATATCTTCATATCATAGAGGTGCCATGATGAATTTGGTGCACGTGTAGAAATAGGGTTTCTGAATGAGTTGATATACCAACTATGATATGAGTTTGTTGGATTTTAATTTCATCCATCAAAGTGTATTCTAGGTTGACACATAACAAAAATGTGATTCAAAAAATGACAACCAAATGTATGATACATTATATGTCTGATTGTTTATCACCTTATGAATATGTGGAATAAACACAAGATGACTTTGAGTATTATGAGGAAAAATATCCATCTAATTTATGAGAATAATTAGAATAAAATAAGATGAGAAGATATACATATTATTTGTCATTAAAGTGAGATATAATTATAAATTTTAATTTTTTAATTTAGACTATAATCACCAACAATGTAGTGGTCACAATCAAAGTCACGGTGGATTGAAAAAATTAACATATAAGTAAGATATTTTTATCTTGAGGAAGGTGTCAATAAGAGAGTTAATATCAACATGTTAAATAACATGTTTACTCAATAATAAAATTAAATGTAGATAAGATGGAAATTGATAAAATAGATGAAATTACCAACCACTTGCACAATAATAATGGGAAATGCAATAAGAAATGACAATTGATGTTACAACATATAGTAAAGTAAATAAGATCAAAATAAAATGTAGTCACAATAAATATCATAATTAAATAATAAAATGGAAATACATATCATATTTAATGTGAATATTTCAAAGTAGATCGATAAATTAGATTAAAATGACTCTAAAATGAACGGACCAAGAAATATATATGGGACACACCTTTTAATAAGGCATTAAATTATGATAAGGATAAAGTTGTTATGATAAAGTTAGTTAATGGAGGATAAAGTCTCTATTTTTAACACCTCATGTACACTTGTAATATCAAAATACACACACACACACACACACACACACACACACACACACACACACACACACACACACACACACACACACACACACACACACACACACACACACACACACACACACATGTTCAACTAGATTGAGCCACTTTTGTGGAAGGATAACTTTATATTATGAAAAAATGAGAGCTGAATAAAATACATTTAACTGAAGTAAATCTTTGGGAATATTGTAGAATTAATTAGTTCTTAACTAGACCTAATTATTTTAGTGGATAATAATACAACTCTAAAGTATAGTGTAGCGGGATGAATTCCTTAGCCATGTATCTTTTAATAAGTTTAAAATAGATTATTGACTTAATATTTTGTCTAGTTAAGAAACTACAAATATATGTATCTTTCATTATAAAGGCGCTAAAGGCTCACACATAAATTTAGATTCATACACTTGTAATCTATAAATGGATTTATATCAAGTTATGGAATTCACTTAAGCAATCAACATAACATCTAAATATTCCTTAAAATTTTATATTCTCTTCATGAATAAATGAATCAAAAGGAAATAGTATTGCTACTTATTATTAAAAAAAGGAAGGTATTAAGGATGAAATCAAATCCATGTTAGACCCATATAACTTATGTAGGTTCATTTTATTTATATAATAGAGAATTATCCTTTTTAAATTAAATAAATGAAAAATTAGCTGACATATCTATATGTGGTATTGAATTTCCATGCCTTCAAATAGTGAACCTTTATTATTTAAGAATGGTTTAGTTTTTATCAAAGGATTTAATAATCCCTTTTTATTAATGGATCCATATATTATAAAGGAGTAAGGAAGCTGCCTTGAAATTGAAGGCCAAATAAGACTTCATTAATGATTCATTATATCAATTTCATTTTTTGAATCACTTTTGAATTTTTGATCTTAGTGTTAAAATAACTCAAACATATGTAATCTGAATACATAGGATAGATCTAGAAGTGTATATAATATAAAATTATAGGTGTGTAGTGTAGATTAGTACCTTGTTAGTCTAAATGACAAAAAATCAAGAATAATAATACACTAAGACTAAACACTCTTTCCAAAGAACTAGGAAGAGCATAACATAATAAACAATATCAAAAAATAGAGATAAATACTATACACATTTCTTAACTCTTTTATCAAATCTGATGCTTAGTTATTGGTATAAAGATGTTCATGATCATCCTAAGATGATTTGAGTATTATATAAATACTCTTTTATGGTGGTAGAATCTCTCCAATAGTCACTTGTAGCTTGGTGTGAAGCTTGGCATAAATTGGATATTATAACACTACTCTCAAAGGTTTAAAGAAGGTATTCCAATAGAATAACTTTACACATAAAATTGTGTTGGCATATGGTATGGGCACTTGTATTTATATCTTAAATAATTATCTTTAACGATAGGGAGGTTAGGTTAAAGTCTAACTTGGGTTGAATATAAATTAACCTAGGTTAAGTCAGTCTAACTCTGGGTTGAGTCAAGGCACTCATTAAATCTTGACACCTCAGTTTTAGATATTCGTGAGGCATGATAACTTATTTTAGATATTTTTGAGGTGTGACTTATATTTTTGATTATTTAAGAGATAATAAATCATTTGATTAGCTCATTTGATCTTTGACTTTGTATTTGGATAAAAAATTACTTTTTTAGTGAATGAAATTCACTAATTTAGTTTAGAATTTTTGTATAGGAAAGTAAATTAAGATTTTTAATGTAATTAATCTTTATTAGTGTTTTTTGGCTTTTGTAATTTTTTTTAAATGTTATGAATTAATATTTAGACAAGTTAAAAATATCAAATTACCAGGTCATAATTTGACTAGGGTTAGAACTAAATTAGGTTAGTGATGTATATAGGGTAATACACCAAATAAATTAGCCTTTTCATGTTTATTGGAAATTAAATTCCTTGTTTTAATGAAATTAGTAAATTTAGGTGATTTCTAGGCTTAGATGTGTCATTTACTTAGAAATTAAACTAAATTCCAATTTAAGCATGAAAGTAGCCAAAACTAAGTGCCTATAGTTTTCCAGTATTTGAGAAGGCATCACAAGATATAGGTATAATAACATATTTTCAAAGAATTAAAAAGTCTTTAATATGAAATTTTCATGCCCCAAAAGGTGGTTGATAAGCCCTTGATACCCCCTTGAGGAAGTAGATGGAAAAAATAGAATCATCAAGCATTCCCTCAAAATGAAGAAAATGAAATAAAAATAGGCATGAGATTACTAAATTGCCCAAAGGTAGTTATAGATAGTAATGGTTGTAGAGTCATTGATTTTTCCAAAGTTGTTTATAATCAAGAACAAAGTGTGTGATACTGGTTTGCCCAAAGGTGGTTACAAGTAGTGACATGGATAGATGCATTAGTAAGGTGGTGGAATGGGTACTAATTTTCCCAAAGGTAATTATAATTAGTAAAAAACATGGGAAACATTGATTTTCCCAAAGGTAGTTATAATCAATAATGAAAATCAAGAAAAACATTGATTTTACTTAAAGGCAGTTATAATCAAGAATGTAAAAAATAATAAACACTAATTTGCCCAAAGGCTATTATAATCAAGGATATAATAATTTTCCTTGGAATGGTGGTGGAGGGGTAAAAATAATGACTTTTCCATAGGTGGTTGAGATGTAAAAATAATGATCTACCCATGAGCAGTTGTAATCATTGAATTGGTCAAAAATAGAATTTGCTATAATAAAGAAAATTGGCAATGGTAACTTATGCAAAAAATCTATAAAATGGATTTATGATGAGATAAAAAAATATAAAATCACATTTCTAGCCTAAATGTGAGTTTGAAGATTCATGTTCAAATCAACATGGGATATAGGTTGAAAAAATTGTGTTATTAAACAGGTCTTAAAAGAGGCCTAAAAAGACGGTTTAGTTTCAATATGACTAAAACATAAGCAACATACAATCAAATGGAATCAAAAACCAACCACATACATGAAAAATATAGCTTATGGAGGGTATAAAATGAACTATAGGTCATGGGGGTAAAAATTTAAAACTTTGGCTATATATTCACCCCTATGACAAAAATCAAGTCATTTTCACCCTAACCTTTTAAGAATATTATCTCTAATTTTTTGCACAAATCATTGAGATAAAATGGCCTATGGAGGAGTACAATAACACGTATCAGAGTGAGTGAGGGAGTACATGCAACCACCACATGATGGGACACTAGTAAATAACCCTAATTTTGGTCATTAATTTTCATTGATATTATTTAATATACTTTTAAAGTTGAAAAATATAAAAATAATCATTTTCATGGTAGGGTAAATGATAGCTTCATTAAGGAAATTATCAACTTCATGTGAAGTCCCCATTTTTATAAATGGTGGTAACACTAGAAAATGGTATAAATTGATAAAATGGTGATTTAACCCATTATTAGGTGAAGTCATCATTTTCATGAAAATGAAAATGGTACTTTTGCCTAAAAATGTGTAAAACACCCAATGGTGGCTTCACCCAAAAATGTATAAAAATGCCTAAATAGCTGCTTCACCTTATTAAATAGTAACTTTGATTTTAATGGTAAAAAAATAAACTTTATGACCCGGAAGGGCTCCATCCTCTAGAATAAGGTCAATTAGATGGAGTATTCTTGGCTTAGGCTCTATTAGTAGTATGTAATTAAGCTGACACTAACCATTTATGATTGCATGAGTGAATGGTAGTGCTTACTTATCATGAGATATGATCATATTGTCTCTAGAACTCAAAGATCTAGACTAAGGGCATAGATGTTGGTTATCTAAGTTAATCTATTCTATTTGAGTATACTAGTAGTGCATTGGTATAGTGAGAAGTTAACTTTTCACTTCCCAACTTGGGAAGGCACTGTCACACTTGAGGATACTTGGCATATCCTCAAGCTACTAATGTATGGGAGATTATTTTTTTTGACACCAATATCATATTATCAGGGAGTGCTTGATTATTTATATAGCTATTATGGTATCCCCCTAGTTTAGCAAAAGTTTAATATAACCCTGATCGAGACCTACACTGACATTCAGCTAGATGATCTACCTACTAGGGATCCTTCACCACTAGCCTTAATTAATTAAGTGGTTTTTTTATCATGTCCATTATCAACAACATCTTACTACCTAAAAAGAGTGGTTGATACTTCCATATAGGCCTAGGTAGCATGGTTAAGAACATGTTAGACGATTTTAAACATTTTGCTTGGGTATCAATAGTTCTTGCATAGCTATACAAAGACTTACATTTGATAGTGTCCTAGGGTGGATGTAATATTGGATCCTATACACTTCTCATGGTTTAGGGATGGGAACACATTATGATTGAGTGACTAGTTGGGATGCACAAAATGAAGGATATCAAAGAGCCATTGGCCTATGGTTGGGTTTAGATAGAATCCAAACAATGTGGGTGCAAAGGAGACATCCCATTCTATCATTTAATGCTCAATGATTTGGAACCACACTTTGTATTTAGAGACCATACCTCTCTTACCATCTTTCATAGTTTAGGGATGGATGGTATATGGGATTTGTGACTAGAAGATGTTTTCTTACAAGGAGGTAGTCCCATATTATAGAGGAGAACAACCTATATTAGGTACTCAGGAAATTTAGATACACATAAGACATACCTAAGGGGATGTAATTATTTTCTAAATTCATGTGAGATATTAGTAAAAATAATTAGTCAATATAAGATAAAAGCCACAATGAGTTATCTTAGTATACCATAGGTTGTATAAACCTATGTAGGATGAGCCACAAATAAAGAAATTATTATATATTTCATGTACTAGTGGGTATAGGTGTACCCTTTGAGGATAATATCTCCATTTCCATTAGAGGGTCAAGCTCCTATGAATATCAATGAGATGGAGAGAGACATTGAGATGTAGTAGTAACACTTTGTAGGAGAGTGAGGATATGGATGATGACGATGACGACGACGATGATGATGATGATGATGATGATGATGATGATGATGATGATGATGATGATGATGGTGGTGGTGGTGGTGGTGGTGGTGGTGGTGGTGGTGGTGGTGGTGGAGGTGGTGGTGGTGGTGGTGTTGGTGGTGGTGGTGGTGGTGGTGTTGGTGGTGGTGGTGGTGGTGGTGGTGGTGATGATGATGATGATGATGATGATGATGATAATTATGATGATGATGATGATGATGGTTGGGATGGAAGAGATCGTGGAAGAGATGGAGATGAGGAGCCAAATGTGATGATATTAGACCATACATCAATAATGATGATAGTGGCATAGGTTGGCTTAGGCCAATCATTCCCTTTAAGAACACAAGTGGATCTAGGCTAGGTAAGGCCTTTGTGTACATCCATAGTAGGTAGGGACACTAACATGTTTAAGCAAAAGGTTAGTGCTCATGTATAAGAGGTGGTAGGGTTACACCATTAACTATCTAATATAGAGGGCACCCTAAACATGAGTTATGATTATATGACATAGCTAAAGGAAAATATCACTTTATTTAAGGTTAAAATAACTAATATGTTGTAGGTACTTGGCTATCTCAAATCAAAGAGAGATCAGATCATTAGTGAGTGTAATCAAGCATTGGCCACTATAGATAAACTGAGATGAGAGTGGGATGCCATTCAAGGAACCAATACATAGGTTATATTCTTTTAGATGATTATAGATAGCCTTAAAACTATGGATGAAACATACTATTATAAGCAATCTTATGAATATATTATTCCCAAAGAAGAACAAGTTGTTACTTTTGAGACCTAAGATGCATAGAGGGCAGTGAGCAGATCTGGTTAGTCCCAGACTAAAACTCATGTTTTATTTACCTTGGTTCATTCAGTTCATCAATCAAAACCATGACCACTAGGATCACTAGGACCACTAGGGCCACCTCCATCTATAGGTCCCATGGATACAATAATTCATAATTTATTATAGGGATCTTGGTATTTGGACATTTTATCATTATTTTGGCCTATGACATTGTATCCATTGTATCATCACTTATGTATTTTTTAGACACCATCTTGATATGTATATATATTTTATGTATATGACATTTTAGATACATTGACATTCAATTTTGGGTCCTTTAAGGCTGATGTGCATGCTTTGATGTGTGTGTGTGTGTGTGTGTGTGTGTGTGTTTCTGTGTGTGTGTATGTGTGTGTGTGTGTGTGTGTTATTCCATGTTTATTATCTTATATATCTCATGTTTAACATTGATTAAAATTTATTAATGTTAAAGATGTTTATTATCATGTATGCTCTATTCATGTATTGCTTGTGCCATGTTTATGAGATGTGGTGTTGGTAATTCATCCAATTATGTTATATGACTCATATGGATGCTTATTCAAATAAGCACATATATATAGACACATAATACATTATTTATTTCCCATATTTATTTCTCATTTAATCAAGCATGTGTTAGGGTATTAGGATAGTTTTTGACATATTGTATAAGTACTACCATTGCATTGCTATAATAGACTCCCTATGATCACATTTTTGCTTTAGATTATGATATTATGCACAATATTTATGGATAACTAAAATGTAAATTCATACCCTAAGCATGGAAAACTTAATGTAAATGCTAATATAAACAATCTAGGAAGAATATATGGATAATGTAATCTTAGATGTAAATATAAAAAATAAATCAAATGTAAGACTAAATACAATAATTCATAGCCTAATTTCATGATATAGATAAACAAGACTTAAGTACAAATGACATGTAATAATCTTATGGTAACCAAGAAAAAAAGGCAAAAATAAATAAGAAAATAAACCAAAAAAATCAAATAAAAAGATAAAATAAACATAAATAACCAAAACATAAATAAAGTATACAAAAAAATTTTAAAAACAAACAAACAGACAAAAATAAACAAAATAAAACATAAAAAAACAAAAATATATTCAAACAAGGCTATACAAACAAAAACAATATTCAAACATAGACAACCAAATACAAATGAATTAACAAAAACAAACAAACAAACAAAGCCACAAATAAACAAAATGCAAATAAACTATACAAACAAACAAATAAACAAACACTAACAAAATAAATAAAATAAACAAACTATACAAACAATAAAACACTAATAAACAAATCAAAACATAAAAAACAAAAAAGAATCACAAAATAACAAACTAAACACAACAAAACTCTAATAAATAAATAAATAAACAACTAAATAGACATAGACAACAATAAAACAACAATAAAAATAATAATAGGCCAAATGCACAAATAAAACACTGATAAACAAAAACAAGTAAACTAACATGATACAAATAAAGATAGATAAAATAAATAGACAAACAAATAAAACAAACAAAACATTGCAATAAATAAGTAAATAAACATTCAAAATAATTAAACAATCCAAATCAAAGAAAAATGCAATAAATAAACTACTCTAAAAATATATAAAAAATAAATTAAGTTAAACAAAAAATCATGCACAAAAAATGGTTAATCATAATATTAGTAAAAATAAAAAATAAATTATTCATGCTTGTGTAATAGAGGTGTTACTCTTGGTGACAGGGTGACCCCAAAGATTAGATAGTAATAATGCAGGTATAACAACACAAGAATGAAAGACAAATAGTTATCTCTAGTTGATATGAGACAATAACATAGAACAAATAAAATGGGGGTATAGAAGAAAAGGAAGGAGTAATTGAGCTTACTCTAGATGTACTAGACAAGTGAAAACTACCTACATAGTACCATGGATACAATATCCAACATGAACTTCAGGCCAATTCTAGTTCTCCTAAGAGAAGATAATTATGATATAGAAAACATTATTGACATATAGAGGAATATGGGAATTGTCTCAAAAAATAATGAGTGCATATAAAAATAGAGAGATGATGTTCATAATCATGAAAGTGTCAACATACATAAATCATATGAGTGTGAGTATGGTTTAGTCTAAACCACACTAAAAAGTAAGAGATGAATATCCAAAAATAAACCATCTTGGTAATTCATAGTGTCTAGTACATCTAAGGTTTATAATGAGAATGAGCTCACAAAATGGTGAGAGCATAAATAAATCATAAAATGGTGACAACATTATAAATAGTTACTCACAAAATAATAAGAGTGTAATAAAATCCAAGTGGTCATTAGTTTATCAAATTTGAATGGACAATGCTCACAATGAAAAGTCACAAAATGGAGAGAGTGTATGGCTAAGGCCAATAAAGATGGAGAAACTAAATGACAAGTGGTTAATTGTGAAATATCTAAGAGTTATAGAATGCTTAAGGTGATGAAATGGTTGAAAAATAACAGAAGGTTTGATTGAGCTAACCTGAAATACCACATGTTACCTACATAGTCTGTGTGGACCTCAAATTGATGTAGTTCTCCAAGAAATGGGAGGAAAAAGACCAAGGTTGTCTAGAAATGAAATTAAACAAAAAGTATGGCTCATCCTAAGAAAATTTATGGCTTTATATATCACATGGAAATTCTAAGCCAATTTTCATGATTTTGTCATATTTAAGATTTCCTAGATTTTTCAAGTGCTTTTGGAATTTTCTTGGCATCTTAATTCGATCGATAATTATGAGATATTGCATGGTCAAACTCATAAAATGGTGAGAGTGTGGATCAAACATGCACATAAAATAGCAAGAGAATACAAACTTAAATTACTCATAAAATGATGATATCAAGGCAAAGGGGTTGACTGAGCTGACCTCAACGTGAATTGAGCACTGCTTACATAGTCCTATAAGACCTCAAGTCATTATAGTTCTACCTACATAAAAGGAATCTAATTTAATACCAACAAGCTTAGGTAAAATCAAATAGCAAGGCAAATGGTAATAGTAATGGAAAGAAGATATGACAATACATGGTAAAGGTATTGTCCTTGGTTTTCCCATAGGTGGTTATAATTAGGAAACAATGATAAAGGGTCAGTGGTAATAATTTTCCCATAGGCATTTACAATTAGTAACACAAAGTGGGAACATAACAACAAATGAAGGATGCAATTACTAGGACCAATATCATTCTACTTTCACATACTACCATTCAAATATGTATTCTTACACAACTATTAAAACTGAATCTATCATCAACCATTGAATGTGCTTGAAGTACAAATGAATTATAAATAAGTAAAAATGTGATAGGTAGGGTTAGATAAAAGATAACTGGTTGGTGAATGGTTAAGTGTATGGTATAATGTGTAGGGGTATAGTATAAAGAAGAGGTATAATGCAACATAACTTAGGTGATCTTTGTAGAAAATAATTTGAATCCCTCAAGCATAGAAATGGTTGAGATGCATTATGTTAATTGGATCATTAAGTTCATTTCCATCTAGTTTAGTGAGCCTGTATGCTCTAAAATTGTAGTTGGAAACAACTACATAGGACCATAACCAATTTGGTTGAAACTTTCCTTTTTTGTTAGTTTTAGTGTTGTCATTTTTTTGATTCTCTTTTAGTACCAAGTCACCAAGCATGAAATAAAAATGCTTAATTCACCTATTTTATTGGCCTTTTAGTCATTTTTGACAAGCCTAAATATTATTTAGGGATTCTAAATGTTTACCATCATGTATATTTATCTCCTATAAGTGATCCACTTTGTAGTCTTCATCATCAATGATGTGTTCTATTGAAATTTAGAGAGAAGGAAACTCAACCTTAATGGGAAGAATGGCTTTACTTTTATAAACAAGTGAATAGGGTGTATCTCATGTTAGAGTATGGAATATGGTATGGTATGCCCAGAGGGAATTAAATAGGTGAAAGTGCTAATTATGAATAGAATCATTGACAATCATTTATAGAATAATGACAATGGTTTTATTAGAATCCTTACCTTAGTCATTGCCTTGTAAATAATGAGTGGAAGATAAATTTTGTTTGATGTGGTAGTGAGAACAAAGTTACTTCACATATTTATTATTAAATGACATGCCATTATCAGATACAATGTTAGAGGGGATGCCATAGTGTTAAATGAGATGGTTAAATATAAACTAGATATCTACTTACCAGTGACATAAGTGATGGGAATGGATTCTAACCACTTAGTGAAGTATTCGATAGTAGTCAGAACATGTTTATGGCCATCAAAATATGTTGGATTGATCTTCATAACAAGGTTGAGTACCCACATTGAGAATGGCCATGGTGTTGTCAATTATTTAAGTGTCTTGGCTAGATCATAAATTAGATTGGCATGCTTTTGACACTTGACACCCCTATTCACATATGAAGTTATTTCTACTTCCATCATTAGCTAGTAATAAATAGTACACAATAATTTTTTGGATAATATTACTCTGCTATTGTGGGATCCACACACTCCTTCATGGACTTCCATCAATTCTAGTCCAGATTTTGTCAAAGGTAAATAATGAAGAATATTTTTATCATAGCTTCTATGATATAAGGTTGGTTCAAATATGGTATAGAGATAGAATTTTTGGGAAATGGATTTTTATTTTTCTACATGATAATCAATAGGAATAGTTTGGTCTTGAATATAGGCATATATATTTAATTAGCAAGGAGACATGGGGCCAAAAATATCACAAACCATCTCTATGGTTGATTATTCATTTATTGGTTCTAAGAGATGTTCAACAAGATATTGATAATCCTTGGCACTATTGGTGATCTAGATCATGGAACCAATAGTGGAAAGAGCATTATTTGTTATATTATTGGCCTATGGTATTCTCTCAAATGAGATGTTGTTAATCTACTACTTGACAGTATCGACCATCTCTTTATAGGGTGTCAACTTCTCATCCTTTGTCTGGTGTTGGGTCATGAGTTGATGGATGATTAATTAATAATCACCATACAACAATAAATGTTTAATGTTCCATTTTACTACTTTATGAATCTATGTAATTAGCACTTTGTACTCGGCCATGTTATTGGTATAGGGAAATCCAATACGAAAGGGCTTGGGAATGAGATCCATTTGGTACATAATAAATAATATTTTATCCCCTAATCTATGATTTGTGAATGATCCATCAAAGTAATATTCCATCATTCAGCCTTTGGAGGTGTATCTACTTCTTCAATGGTCATAATGGCTTCATCTAGAAAATCCAAATGTAAGAGGTTGAGTATCTTGAAGAGGATCTTTAGCAAGCCAATTTGTAAGCACTTTTCATTTAGTGAAATTTTAGTTGGCACATTCAATTTAAATTTTGCTCAATAGCATGATCTATTTTTCCATATGGATCTATAGAGCTGATTTAGAAAGTAGATACTTGGGTGGATATACTTTGGATAATTTAATGGTCTTGTTGTTAAACATATAATGACATAATTTTGGGCTATAAACACCATCGATAAATAGACTTTTTCAATCTATGTGTAGTTGTGCTCATATGAAACCAATGTGTAGCTCAAATAATACATAACATTATTATTTCATTATTTTTCATGCTATGCTAAAAGTACCCCTAGGTTATTATTGATTTCTAATAGGTAAATAAGTAATGGCTTATTTGGAATTGGTAAAAACAAAATAGGAGGGTTGGCAAGATTTATTTAAGCTGATTGAATGACATTTGACACTATTCATTCCCAATGTTCGTAACACCTTTATTTATAAAGTACATAAATGGATTGAATTTATTAGCTATTTATGAGATGAAACATCTGATATATTGAATCTTGACCTGTAAATGACAAAGTTACTTCAAGGTAGATAGTGGTAGCATTTTTGTAATTGCATGGACTTTAGCTAGGTTGACTTCAATGCCCTTACAAGAGATAATGAAACCTAAAATTTTGCTAGAAGTGATGCCAAATACACATTTGTTTAGATTAATCCTAGAATTGTACACATGAAATCTCTCAAATATTCTTCATAGCATGTCTAGGTGATCATTTATGAGTTTTTAATTTACCCAAAATATCATTGACATAGTCCTCAACAATGATGTGCATCATGTCATGAAAAATTATTGTCATAGCTATTTTGTAAGTGACTCCAAAATTCTATCAGAGAGTCCTAAATGATATCATGATGATGTCATAAAGGTATCCAGGTGAGTTTATGAAGATCCTTTATGTTCTAAGTGATAATGACAAAGTGTGCAATGTGTTTGTCCTAATGTGCTTGAAGAAGGCTTGGTTGATCTTTAGATTTTTCATGATTAGAGATGTTTAGGGATGAGTATGGAAATTTTGGGATATGTAATAGGTACCTAAGTTGTTTTCTATGCTTTGAATATTTGTGTGCATGTGTATATTTCATCTAGTTGATCATTGTTGTCATCTAGACATTTTGGGTCTAGTGGCATAAAATCAGAGTAGGTAGTTTGATGATTTCACCATTACCACATGTGGATGACTCAAGGAGATTTGTTCATATGGTTTTGATCACATTTTTTATTGGATATTATGTGATAAATTTTAAATCATGCACTAAAGTGCATCAAAAGATATGCAAGTGTAAGTTTGGGCTCTCAGGTAGTTTGACAATGTTTTCCCATACTTAACCAAATTTACATGAGGTAATAAAGAGTCAAGTAGTCAGTTTGGTGATGGAATATCTCACATGTGTGGATGTTTTATGATAATTTTATCATATGGGTTTATTCAATTTTGTGCTTAGTTGATTTATGCTAAATTTTAGATCATGCATAAAAATACATCAAAAGATATACAAGTGCAAATTTGGGATCCCAGGTAGTTTGACAGTGTTTTCCCATAGCCAAATTTTCAATAGGTAGGAAAGAGCCAAGTAAGAAACTTGGTGATGGAATATATCACACATGTGGATTTTTTAGGAGAAGCTAATTATATGGGTTTGTTCATTTTTATGCTTAGTTGATTTGTGCTAAATTTCAGATCATGTGTTGAAGCACATCAAAAGATATATATGTGTAAAGTTGGCCTTCAAGTAAATTCTTGAAATTATGGTATCTATGGTATACATTATTGAGTGATCATATTAATGGAATTAGATCTCACTCATGCGAAGGTCTTAAGATCAATTTAACAAATGGTTAGATTTTCCTATGTGAGGAGATCATATGGTCCAAATTTTAGAACATGCACTTGAGCAAAGCAAAAGATATGGAGGTGATAAGTTAACCTTATATAAAAATTGTAAATGTTCCCATACTTTGTAATTTTTTTAAAATTTAAATTTTTAGAAACATCAATTGATCATGTTTTTCTAACAAGTCAGGAAATAGTGAGATGGTGCTAAGTGTTTAATGTTGAATAGAGATAAAGATCGAGCTTCTTACAAGGATCAAAGGTGAGTAGGTGATAATAAAAATATAGATAAATTGTGTGATTTAAATTAAATAGGTTAGAGTCATAGTTGTCTAGCATATTTAAATCTAGGACAATCTCAAAGAGATCGATGGAATGTATGAGGTCAAATTTACTAGATTACATGAGATAAGGTCAACTATTGGAGGGTTAACATTTGGGCATTAATGCACTATGCATTAAAGTTTAGAGAATATTGATATTTTGTATTTAATTTTATAAATGAGGAAATGATATATGAGCATGGTTCTCGAGGTTTATCTGTGACTATTTGCTTATGAATATTTGAATTTGTTAAGGAAAAACTAGTGCTCTGTGTTTTGGCTATATCTTTCGTTCTATGCATAATTTTATCATGGTGTAAAAATATAACTTTTAGTGGAATCTAATTTTCAGCTATAAATATGTAATTTAAGATCTGAAAGTGTGTACAAACATATTTATTAAGGTTAAAATATGGATATGTGTTCATGTGTATTCTACATGTAACCCGACAAGATTGTTTGAGCTTGTTTTGATATTGTTTCAATAAATATTGATGAATTAGATATTGGGGAGTGTTTTATAATCCATGAAGATTATATATGTTCATTATTAAGGTTTGACCAATCATATACATTATGAACAGTGTTTTAGAACTTGATTATGTATTATTTCATGGTGACAATGTGCATAGAATGTTGTTTGAGTAAATTGTGCTTAATCATAAGGGTACTATGTTCATTTTTTGCACTTAAACAGGAAATATAGTTCATATGTAATGGTTCCATGATTTTTTAAGTGTTATTGTGTTCTTTTCTTGTTCAATGAAGTGTTAAATGGGTGAATAGGTCTCCATGAGAGCTACAAGAGCTATAAGGGCCTAATTGAAAGTTGTAGCTGCTTAAGGATGACCCATATATGATATGGAAAACCTATGAATATTGTAATAAGTTTTTTATTAATATGATAAATTCCTTAAGGATTAATTCATGCTTAATGGCCAACCAAGATATTGATAATGATGATAGATCTATAAATGGTGAAACTAGAAGTGTTAGTTTCTATATTTATAGAGACTTGAGTGTGGAATTTGCATTTTAGAGTATAATGTTATGAATAAAATAAAAGGGTTGGTTACCTATGTATTATTTTAAGAGTATAATAGATTGATAACTATTTATATGTCATATAGGTCATAATTAAGCTGGTAGAATAAGGCTCTTGTTGATTGAGTATGAGTAAAGGTGAAGAGTGATAATCAGAGGTCCATCATTAGGTATTGAAGACATTAGTTCAAAGGTGGATGTGTTCATAGGTGTTATTATGGAATATCAACATCTAATGGGATTACAACCTCCTCGAAAGGTAAAACTTGATAAAGGTCTAGTTGTTATGGCATCTCAACTAGATAGGTGTGGTAGCACCTTACGAGATTATAGTTTTACTAAATAAGGGATGGTAGTTCCTTGATTAGTTATATCTGATCTAAATTGGTTCTTGTTATTATATGATAGTATTCCAATTGAGGTTCTAGTGGGTTTTTCCCCCAAGGGGGTTTCCCACATATGTCAAGTGTTACATGATTGATCTTGCATTGTCTCTCTTGCTCATTTCTATGAATGATGTGTATGCTTGATGAATACTTATGTTAATTGATTAATAAATTAGAAGGATTGAAATTAAAGTTTGATTTTTTAGGCTCACTGATTCAACCCCCTTATTAATGAGTGTACCTATAATAATTGGTATCAAAGCAGGCCATTTGGTAAAGGATTGATAACTTGAATGTGATCTAAAGTACAATATGGGTAGTCATTAAGGAGATTTATCTACTAATCAAGAACCAATGTTAATTAGATCCAATTATGATTTTTGGAGTGCAAGGATGAGGGAATACATTATGTCCCTAGGGTTTGATGTATGACAATTTGTTTTTTATGATTATGTTGCTCCTACTACTCCTCCATCTAGTGTTACAAATAAGAAACTCTTTGAGAATAACTCTAAGGAAATGAATGCCATCACTTGTGGTTTTACAGAGACTAAGTTTACCAAGGTAATCCATTTTAAATCTAATAAAGAGATATGAGAAAAAATGTAGACCATTTATGAAGGAGATTCTTAAGTCAAGCTTGTTAAGTTGTAGACTCATAGAAGGCAATTTGAAAGTCTCGAGATGAAGGAAGAAGATTTTATGGCATCCTTTCTACAAAGATTTGATAAGATTTTGAACATCATTAGAGGTATTGGAGAGAACCTTGAAGAGGATACTATAGTTCAAAATTTATTAATGTCTCTATCTCTCAATTTTGATCTAAAAGTTTATGATATAGAAGAAAGTCATGATCTTACTAAATTGAAGATGTCTCAATTGCATGACACCCTTGCTACCTATGAGATGAGATTAAATGATGATATACCACCAAATAAGGAAATAACATTCAAGATAGAAATGAATTCAAATAAAAATATTCAAGGTAAGAAACCCAAAGAGGATGACATATCTAATATTGATGAGGATAAACTAATTGCTTTGATTACTAGGAAATTGAACATAGGCTCATGGATGTATAAAGGTAAAGTACCCTTCAAATGTTTCAACTATGGAGAGATAGGACATTTCACTCATAATTTCCCTCATAAGCATGAAAATAATGATGATGAAGAGTATGTTTAAGGTCATTATGAAAATAAGAAGACATATAAGAAGAAAATATTTATAAAGTATAACAACAAGAAGTCCTTTATGAATAAGAAGAGTCTCTACATAAAAGAAGATTATATCTCATCGAATGAGATTGAAGATAGTGACTCAGAATATGATCATGAAGATGATGGTCCCTTTAAAAATGAATTTATTTTCATAGCTCAGAAAGGAAGTTGATCACATTAAAAGGATTTTACTTGGAGTGATTCAGATGATGATGAAGATGAGGTGGACTATGAGACTGAATTGAAAAATTCTCTTAAAGAATTAAAGATTGAAAATAATATCAATAAGAAGATGAAGTATCAACTCAAGGAATTTAAAGATAAATTTAGTGTGTTTGAATCAAGAATTAATGAAGACACTAAAGAGCATGAAGATATAGTCAAGAATCTTAGTTGTCAATTAGAAATCTTGTATACAAGCTTGAAATCTAGAGAATATGAATGTTCAAGGTATGTTTCTTAAAATGAGTCTTTAAAATCTGAGTTAGAGAAGACATATATTAGGGTGAAATATTTTGTGAGATTTGAAAAAGAGATCTAGATAATATTTTGAGTGGTCAAAAGCATGATAGTGATAGAACTAGTCTTGGATATGAATAAGAAAAAAAAAATGTAACTCAAGACAAGATGAAGACTAATGTAAACTAGGACAATCATACTTTGAAGACAAATTAGATCAGATAAAAAAATGCCATGAGGTATGAAAGATTCAATGGTTACTATTACACATGCAATCAATTTGGGAATAGAGATAGAGAATGCAAGAGACCTATTAGAAATGAGTTTGTATGAAATTATGATGGGGTTCATCAATCAAAAGGTGTGAACATACTTAAGTGCTTTAACTATCCTATTATGGGATACTTTGAAAATAATTGTCCATATAAGGTTAAAAAAGGTGAGTCCTCTTAAAAAATAGGAGTTTTTTCAATTTGTCATGACATAGGACACATTGAAAATTTTTATCCAAATAAGGTAAGGCAAGATACGTTTCTTGCAAAAGATATAGTGTGCTTCAAGTGTCAATAGAGAGGTCACTTTTCTAGATTGTGAAAATAGAGGCCATCAAGTCAAAATGAGTTCAATCAAGCTACTAGATTGCAAAGAAGAAGGCAAGTTAACACATGGAAGCCAAAGGTGACAAGTTTGAGTCATGATGAGTCTATACATCCAAATAATTTATTTGTTATGGTGGAGAAAACTACAAAAGGTGAAGACTACCAAGAGGTTTCATTATCTATAGAGATCAAGTTCAAGGAGAAGACCAAGATAATGGTTGAGGCTATTTCTAAGGTGTGTATAGATCCAAGTGAACATCCTAATATTTTTTATCATGTATCATACAAATAACATCAATTTTCTATGCCTAGTGATGAGGTTCCAAACTGCAAAGTAGATTTTTCAAATGAAAAGGTATTTCATGAATCTTTGTTGTCTTCATGTATTATCAATCCAATTATATAAGAGAAGGAGAATGTTGTAGTGGTTGAGAATTTTTCTTATCTCAATCATAAGAATAAGAAGAAGAATTAAAAGTATCAGATGAAAAAGAAGGAGAAGGAATATGAGGAGTTATGGGCAACTCCTAGTTTCACATTGTTCTAGGACATTATGAAGTAGGGTGTCTCTACCTATGATTCATAGGAGACATATTTATTATGAATAAGTAATTTTGTGTGATCAATATCATACTACCAATATTTACATAGACTTGTGTTGATCTTAGAAGGTCATTAGTTTAGGGGGAGCAATAAGTTCATAAGCTTGTTCGCAAGATTTGTGAAAGAGCTATAATATAGGTTCAAAATGAGTGTCTCTAGGTGGCCTAATGAGATTGATGGAATAATTTGGTGCTCAGAAAGGTCTATGCACTTATTTTTGATGTGTTCTAGGTGTTTTTTGGTTTTAATGGATGTTGAAGTCAGGTTGAAGATTTTTGAGTGCTCTCTATTTTCTCAGTTTTGGCTTAAGGCCAAGTAAGCCTAAAAATGGGTTATAGGAAGTCAATGTTCCCAAAAGTGTGGAGGCTCAAATTTTGGTGTAGAAGTGTGTGATGATTATCTATAGGTTTTTAAGAAGTTTTAGAGATGGACATTGACTAGGAGGTTTGTTGACTCTGTTTGTTTTAAGATTGTAGGGATTTAGACTATGCTTAAAAAGTGGTTTGCCTTATGATTTGAGGTCTAAGGCTTATTAATAGGTTTAATGGTCCAAGTGGGTTGTCAAATAAATATTCACATAGATTTTAAGGTTTGTTTATTTCAAGGCTATAATGTTTTTGTCAAAATGAAGGCCTAATTAGCAAATTAGTCTGTGAAGGAAATATGTTGTAGAGGATGAGTTAGGTGATGCACATTTTTGTGTATGAGTGGACATATGAGTGTGATCCATATATGAATTTTCAGGTCTTGAATGTGTGTTTACTAAAAAAATTTAACTATGTAAGTTCTAAGTAGTGTTATAAGGAGACTAGACAGACCTAGTTTGAAGAAGAACGTTTTTTGCTTAGTTTCTCCAAAAGAGAAAGCTCGAGAGAGAAGGCTAGTAAGAATGTGTGGTGGTTATTCATGGTGTATGGATATATAAATATGCTCATGTGATGTAATGGCTCAAAAATATTAAGGGGTTTCCCTCTTAGATTTTTCTTGGTAAGTTCCATCACATTTTAGTATTTTTGTGTGTTCTTTCTTAATTGGTTGTAGTGCTTGGTTGAAGATAATGTTGGAATGTAGTAAGAGTAAGTTGTCAAGGCAAGAAGATATAGGCTCAAGGTAATGGGGAGTTTGTATCATCTTTATAATATGGTCTTCTCCTATTGATGGTCTTTTTAGGTCCTCAAGATTAGATGGTTCCCACTTTGTCATTATGTCAAAGGGGAAAAAGTTCCTATTGTGAGAGTGCTTGAAGAGAGAAGGAAGGTGAGATTTATATTACTTTATGATTATTATAGAAATCAATGACAAAGGGGGAGATTATTGAATATTTTTTTAATGATGTCATGATGATGTCCTTAAGGTGTCTTAGTGAGTGGATGAAGAGCCTTCATAGTCTACATGACAATGACAAAGAATGCAATGTTCTTGTCCTAATATGCTTGAAGAAGGCTTAGTTGATCCTCAAATTTTGCATGAATAGAGATGTTTAGGGATGAGTATGCTAATTTAAGGATGTGTAAGAGGTCCATAAGATGTTTTCTATGCATTGAGTGATTTTGTGCATGTGTTTATTTCATCTCATTGATCATTGTTGTTATGTAGATGTTTCGTGTTTAGTGGCAAAAAATTGGAGTAGGTAGTTTGATGATGTCACCATTATCACATGTGGATGATTCAAATGTAGTTGGTTATATGGTTGTGATCACATTTGTGCCTAGATATTATGTACTAAATTTAAAATCATTTACTAAAGTGCATCAAAATATATTCAAGTGCAAAGTTGGGATCCTAAATAGTTTGACAGTGTTTTCCCATACTTGGCCAATTCACATGAGGTAAGAAAGAGTCGAGTAAGCAATTTGGTGATGTCATATATTTAAAATGTGGATGTTTGAGGATAATTTGATCATATAGGTTTGTTTAGTTTTGTGCCTCATTAATTGATGCTAAATTTAATATCATGCACCAAAGTGCATCAAAAGATATGCAAGTATAAAGTCAGCTTCCTAGGCAGTTTGATAGTGTTTCTCATACTTAGCTAAATTTACATGAGGCAAGAAAGATCCAAGTAAGTATTTTGGTGATATCATATCTTTCACATGTGGAAATTTTAGAAAAAATTGATCATATGGGTTTATTTATTTTTGTGCTTAGTTAATTTTTTTATAAATTGTAGACCATGTACCAAAGAGTACCAAAAGATATGCATGTGCAAAGTTGGATTTCTAGGTGATTCTTGACATTATTGGCTCTGTGTAAAAAAACATTGAGTGAATAGATTAATTGAATTATATCTTTCTCATGTAAAGGTTTTAGGATTATTTTGACACATGGTTGGATTTTCCTATGTGAGGAGATCATATGATCCAAATTTTAGAACATGCACTTACACGAAGTAAAAGTTATGAAGGTGAAAATTTGACCTTATAGATAGATTACAAAGGTTCACATAATCAATTTTTCATAAGTTAAAGTTTGAGCAAAATCAATGGAGTGCATTTCTCCAAGAAGTTAGGAAACAACGAGGTGGTGCCAAGTGTTCAATGTTTAACATTAACCAGAGATAAAGATTGAGTTTCTTCTAAAGGATCAAAAGTGAGAGGGTGATAGTAAAGATAGAGATCAATGGTTTTCTTTAGAGTCAAGAGGTCAAAGTGAAAATTATCTAGCATAGTTAAAGTTAGGATAATCTTAAAGAGATTGATGGAGCACATGAGGTCAAAGTTACTAGATTACATGAGATGAGTTTAACTATTTGAGGATTAATGTTTGGGAATTGGTGCACTATGCATTAAAATTTAGAGAATATTATTGGTGCATGTTTAATATGAGTAGTGAGGACATGATATTAGAGCATAGTGTTCAAGGTTTAACTATGACCATTTGTTTTTGAATATTTAAATTTGTAAAGGAAATACTAGAGATCTATATTTTGGATATATCTTTTGATCTATATATAATTTGCTTATGGTGTAAAAAATGAACTTGTAGAGGAATCCAAGGTACATATATAAATATAGATATGAAGATCTGAAAGTATGTACAAACATAGTTATGAATGTTCAAAGTTGACTATGTGTTTATGTGTATTCTACATGTAACCTGATAAGATTGTTTGAATTTCTTTTATATCTCTTGATGAATTGGCTATTAGGGAGAGTTGTATACTCCATGAGTATGATTTGTGTGATTTATGAAGGTTTAAACAATCATATGCAGTTTGAATAAATTTTTATAAGTTGCATATGTATTCATTCATGCTAACTATGTGAATCGAATATTGTTTGAGTAAATTGTGCTTAAACAAAAGGGTACTATGTTGGTTGTTATCACTTAAGAGAGACCTATATATCATATGGAGTGGGTCCATACTTTTGGAAGTGGTATTTTTTTTATCTGGTTCAATGAAGTGATAAATGGGTGAATAAGTCTCCATGAGACCTATAAGAGCTATAAAGGCCTAACTCAAAGGTGTAGCTACTTAAGGGTGACCTACAGATGTTATGGCTGACCTATGAAGATTTTATTGAGTTATGTATTTGTATGATATATTCCTTAAGGGATAATGCATGCGTAATGGCTGACCAAGATGTTGATAATCATGATATCTCTATAAATGGTGAAACCAAATGTGTTGGTTTATAAATTTAGAGAGAGAGACTTGAGTGTGAAATTTGAATCTGAGAGTATAGTGTTGTGAAGTGAAGGAAAGGGTGAGTGCCCTATGGATGAGTTGAAGAGTAGAATACATTGAAAACTATTTGTATGACCTATAGGTCATAATTTTGTCATAAAAATAGTTCTCTTACTATTTGAGTATGAGTGAAGGTGAAGAGTGGTAATTAGAGGTCCATCATTAGGTATTGAAGACATAAATTTAAAGGTGGATGTGTTCATAGGTGTTATTGTGTCATCTCAAAATATAAGGGGGTTATATCCTCCTTACAAGGTAAAACTTATTAAAGGTCTAGTTGTTGTGGTAGCTCAGCTAAATAAGTGTGGTAGCACTTTGTGGAATTGTAGTCTCACTAAATAAAGGATGGTAGTTCCTTACGCAGTTGTAGCTAGTGTAAATTGGTTCTTGTTATTAAAGGATAATAGCCCAATTTTACGTTCCAGTGGGTTTTCTCCCCCAAGAGGGTTTCCCACATATGTCATGTGTTATGTGAGTAATCTTGCATATTATCTCTTGATAATTATTATGAATGATGTGTATGCTTCATGAATGCTTATGGTAATTAATTACGAACTTGAAAGGATTGAAATTGAAGTTGGATTTTCTAGAATCATTGATTCACTCCCTCTTAGTGATTGTACCTCTAACACATTCATTATTCCAAATGGAATTAGTTAATAACAAAACATTCCATACAAAGTAGTGAACATTATTTTTTGATGGTTTTCTAGTGTAATTTTTATATGATTATGTCCTAAAAATCCATTCATTAAAGAGATCATTTCATAGCTAGTAATTAAGTAAGTTATCATGTCAATATTAGACAAAGTGAAGACATCTTTTAGGATGGATTTGTTGACATATATGAAATTAGTGTAGATCCTAATACCTGTTGGTTTCTTTTTCACTAGCATAATGTTTGAAATCTACTCTGAATAGTCGATTGGCTTGATGTATTTTGCATCTAAGAGTTTTTACAATTTTTTATTTACTAAGACATCAATATGAGGATGCATCTTATTCAACTTCTATTTAATAAGATTAGCATCAGGATGTACAATGAGATGGTTTATAGCTAAGTTAGGGTCCAAACTTGACATATCTAATAGGCCCTTGCAAATATGTCAAAAAATTACCTCAAAAGGGATGTAAAAGTTTCATGTTCCTCCTCAGTTAGGGATGTGCCTAGTTTAATCCACTTTGGGTCCTATGGAGTCATAATATTCATCTCTATAGTGTCCTCCATAATAAGTGTAAAACCATCATCTAGAATAGTTGGTAGGGATTTGAATTGATTGGCAATGATGAAGTCCTCCATATGGACTAGTTCATCTAATTCTCTTAAATAGGATGAATCTAAATCTTCTAGTGTTGGCATAGGTCATGATACAAATACCTCAAGGCACTCTTGAAAAATCTATGCAAAATCCTATCGCTCCTTAGTAGTGATATCTAATCCATAAATATACTATGGGCTATAGCTATCCTATGATTCATTAGAAGAGGGGTGAGCATCCCTATCTAATGGTGCCAAAAACTAATTTTTACCAAGAGACTTGCCTTTCTATTTACTTTTTCCCTAGTCATAAAGTGACCCAAAGAGGTTTTCACTTTCAGACATCAATGTTTGATTTTATTTTTATTTTTGGATAGGGAAGTTCACCCACTCTTTGAAGTAGGTGGTAAGATCCAATTTAATAACAAATCCCTGCTTGTGGTCTCCAAAAGGTATGTGACTCCTCAATCCTAGAAATTTGTATATGGCCTCATCATTTTCAAACTCATATAATGGAATTATCGACTATTTTTGGTCCCATTCTATTAATTTTGGATGGTAAAGGGATAAATGTGAAGGTTGAAAAAAATGATAATGGTATAAATAGCATGGGAGTTAAAAAAAATTATAGTGATAAGATCATTGTAGATGCTATAATCAGACCCTACATCAAAACTAGCATTATGATCACTAGTTTTTAGTGTTAGAATGTGAATAAGGTATGTGGGATCACCCCCATGAGGTTTAAATCTGATACCATTGGTTCCCTTGTACTTGGTCATTGAGACTATTTTAATCGTGCCTTATTTATTTAGCTTGAGGCCTCTGCCTTCATAAGCTAGGTGATCCATAATCTAGTTTAGAATAGAATAATTCACACCTTAATAATAATCATCTAACTCATTAGTGTAGATCCATGAATCATCATCTACAAAGGGGTCCTATTCTAGGCCAAAGGTTGGTTTAAAAACAATGGGCTTGTTCAACTAAGATTTTCCTTTGGTTTCCTAATCTATACGAGTAGTCTTAACCTTAGGTCTCCAATAATCTTTAGGATTTTTATTCAATTTCAAAATATGGAATGTATTATGAGTGATATATTATCTAATATGTTTTTTATTTATATATAAGTGGTTAGAATTTTTATAGTGGATGCATGGCTGAGGGAGCGGTTAAGTTGTTTCGACAATGTAATTAGCTTCTGCACCTAATTTAATGGCTTTTCTATTCTCAGATTTTTCTTTATTTTATTTAAGCATAGGATTCAGGGCAAACTAGTTTTTATATATTTTATAATTGGCCTCAATTAATTTAAAATATTGATATTTTTGAAGATCATTTGGTATAGTGCTACAAAGGAAACCACTTGACAAGTCACTCTTGCCTTTTTTCTTATGTCAACTTTGTTAACAAAGGTCATAGGTTCATATTTTCATTTATGACTCAAGAATTCACATATGGTTTAGTGGTATTTAGAATATTTCACAATATCATGACAATAATTTTGGTCCACTTAACCAACTTACAAGATCTCACATCACATATCTCATATCATACCCAACTTTGGTAGATAGTCTTGTAGCCTTTTTAAATAATTTTTCCTCTTGTACGGTCAAATAAGGTTTGATCCTAGGAATATATTACCTTTTAAAGATACTCTATATATTTTTTATGTCTCCATAAGATCTCTTGGACAAACTCTACTCAGATACCACCCTTTCAACTCTTTTTAGGTCTCTATTTAGGCCTTCACTACCCTACACTACACATAGTCACCTCTAACTAAAAATTACCATACATGATAATTTAAAAACCTAAAAAATACATTAATATATATATATATGTATCAAACCACAAAATTTGGAGAATTTTCATTGATTGAAACACTAATAAAATGGAATTTTGTCTCGAAACCCTAGTTCAGGGTTGACTATGACTGCAAGTAAACAAGAGGAAGAAATTTATGGTTTAATGATCCCAAAATTGTTGAAATAATTTTTAAGGTTATATATGCTCTATTATAACCCCACACACATGTTCCAAGAAAAATAATCCCATCTTTATACCTTTATTACATATGTGTCTCAATTTATTGCATTAATTGTGTGCATAAACGCAGTCTCCCACAGGGCTTGAACACATTTATATAAACGACATGTCTAAAGTTAATGTAAACTTAAAATAATATTTAATTAATTAAAAAACAAATTCTTACCAAGTTTCATGTGTTTCTCTCCATCTTCCACACAGTCCTCTTAACACACAAAGCACTTATTATCTCCAACACAAAAAATAAGGTATCATGGGTCTGAAACACTCATTCTTCACAAAAAACTTATAAACAAATAAAATAAATGATTTAATTACCATCATAAAAAATATATAATAATTTAAAAATAAATCAAAAACATTATCAATTCATCTTTATTGATTCTTCTTCTAGTTCATTATCTTACACAGTCACTCTCTCTTACACATGCAGGAAATAAAGTTTGAAATCACTCATTTTCAAACATAAAGGACTATATTATTTATTTATTGGTTATTTAACCCTATAATACATTAATTAATCCAAATAAATAACAATAATTTAAAAAATTATGAGTTTTGATCAACTATAACCACTCTAACCACCTTTGAACCTTCTAACGATCACTTGCAAGCAAATTTACACATTAGAACAAATACAAAAGTTGATTTCTACATACATGTATGAATTAGGATATATGTACACACACATGGTATATTAAATAAGTCTCACAAGTAATTTTACACCTTGATGAATCCTTCAAATTAATCCTACAACACCTAGAGTAGACAAAATCATTTAAAAATTCAAATTATGAAAATTGGTGGGAAAGTGCCAATTTGAAATTTTAACCTACCCTAGCACTCATAGACACTCATGGAACATTATAAAGTGTTCCTTAATACTATTATCACCCCTTAAAACATTTTAATCATGCTAATTAACCTAAAATCATTTTATCAAAGCAAAATTTTCTCAAACAAAAAAAAACATGTCATCTTTTGAAGGATGCTCCTACATCCTACTACTGAGGTGCAAAAATAACTTCCCCTAAAAGTTCAAATAATCTTATATTTTTATTCTCCTTGTATTTTATCTCTCTTATCTAATCCAACTATGTAATACCATATCCTCTTAGTTCCCAAGGCATATTAGTGACACATAGACCTCCTTGTTCTTTGATTAATGCGACCTTGATTCCTCCTTTGAGGTTACCCCTCTAAATGTTGATCTCCAACCTGATAATATTAAACATATTTTTGTTCTCCTATAGCAAACCTATACATATAACACACAAGTTAAACATAAAAAGCTCAATTTTTTTATGAATTCACTCTCTTTCAATTACATGGTTATCCTTGATATATATGGATCTACTGCCTAGTGGACTAATCCTGATTGTTCCCTCTTCTCTTCAACAATAATCTCAACCTATTAAAACTCATTATTCCTCTCTTTCTAATGTTCACTCCTTACTTGATCAGTTAATTCACTTCTCATAGCCAACTCTCTCAATACACTAAATTTATTAGCAAATTCTCTTAGATACTCCATGTTCCTTATCAAGGATAAGTGACAAGATAATTCTAAAAATATCCTTTCCACATGTTCATTAAAAAAAATCTTCTTATTGGTCTGAATATAATACCTCCTTGCTACTTTTTATCATCACCTCAAAATTCTTGTTAACTATTTGACCTTCTTCTTTTATTTCTTTGACAACTTGTACTACACTATCTTCACCTTAACACTTATTCTCAGCTGACATACTCTTATCCAGAATGTTGTAACTAACTTATTTTTTTGAGTATTCCTTCTCTCCAAACATCATGACACTATTTGGTGTCTCCTTTCATGATTGACTATCCTTTAAAGTGGTTAGTGTGTACTTTATGCCATCCTTCTAAATGGTGTATTTATTAGATATACCATCATGCATAACCCTTCTATCATAGTAACATGGTCTGCCAAATATGATATGGCACACATCAATGGGAATCACATCACATAAAAATCTATTCTTATAACTACCAATCTACAAATATACATAGCATTGTTCATTTACTTCTACTTGGTGACTATTTTGAATCCAAGAGACTTTGTATGGATTTGGATGCTTGTTACTTTCTAATCCTATATTAACTACCATTAAGGAAGACATAATATTATCCATAATACCATTATCAATTATGACTTTACAACTTCTACCTTTAATCTTACACATGGTCTTGAATAATGTCTTTTTCTATGGTTGTTCTCTCTCCTCATGGCTCATATTCAAAATAACTCTTCTCATTAGCAAACTCTTCCCTATTTTAGGTTCTTCCACATATTTTGGAAATGAATCTACACTAACCTCTTCTTGATGAACCACTTGGTTTCTACTCTCACTTTAAGAGATACCTATTTGAATGTTTTTAGGACTCTCATATGATCTATGTCCTACACATTTGTTAAATTTGAAACACTTTCTAGAAAACCAATTGTTGCCTCTTCCTCTACCAATTATTTTCCACTTTTGTATCCATAACCACCTATACTCTTATAACTATTAAAAAATTCTTTATTTTGGCTTTTCCAATAATTTGTATTACCTGGTTATCCTCTTCCTTCTTGTTGACCTCTACTTCTATAGTTTATACCATCTCTACCTCTATTTTGTTGACTTTGAATTTTAGAAAAAAAATTACTCTACCCTCAATTTAGATTGATATGACTTCTCTACTATTTTTGGTGTAAAAATTACTATTTCATCTTGAATGACAAACTTTAGGCCATTGATATACTTGAAAACCTTCTTTATATCCTTCTCTATGTGTCCTATTCAAATAGTTAGCTTTTAGAATTCATCTGTGTAATCTTTCACCATCATGTCTTTTTGTCTCAGATTTTTTAGTATACTAAACAAGTGGGTTTGATAGTCCTTAGGCATGAATTTTCCTTTCATCTTCTGCACCATTATATCCCATGACCTTATCTTTTCTTTTCCCCTTCTTCTTTCTTCCTCTATGCCATCCCACCATAATAATACATTACCCTTTAATTTTTTCACTAAAAAATTCACCTTATTTATCTCATTCACCTCTTCATAATTTAATTACTTATATATGGATGTAATCCAATCAACTAACTCTTCAACATTAACACTGCCCTCATATATGGTCAACTCCATCTTAGGTTTTAAATTCACTCCATGGACTGCTCTTATAAACTTATCTCCACTCTACCTTCATCTCCTTATTCTACTGATTATTCATGAGGAACCTCTTCTTTTTCTTCAATCACATCACTTTTTTTCATCTCTCTTCTCTAAGCCAACTTCATGGCTTGTGGCCTTCCCTGTAATTTTTTCACTTCTAAAACTAGTGCATTAACTACTTGTAATATTTTTTGGGCTACTACTGCTCCTTGTACTTCATATTCTATGTCCTTACTACCTTCCCAAGATATACTAATATCTGATACCAAATGATGTAAAGAAAACAACTTGACAATTCAATCTTGCCTTATTTTTTATGTTAACTTTGTTAATAAAGGTCAGATATTCATATAATCATTTATGACTCAATAATTCACTAATGGTTTAGTGGTATTTAAAATATTTTTTAGGCTCATAAAAATCTTATTAGTCCACTTAACCAACTTACAAGACCTCGCATCACATCTCTCATATCATATATGAATTATTTGCTCCTTGGAATTCAATATTATAGCCTTTTTTTAGGCTTTTTCCTCTTTTAAATTCAAATGAGTTTTGATATATAGAATCTAGGACATTTTAAAGACACCCTCTATCATTTTTTGTCTCCATAAGATCTCTTTTCCAAACTCTACTCAAACACTACCCTTTGAACTCCTTCTAGGTCTTTATTTAGGCCCAATTAGGCCTTCACTACCCCACATCACACACAGTCACCTCTAACTATACATTACCATACAAGATAAGTTAAAAACCTCACAAATACCTTTAAATACATTTATTTATATCAAACTATAAAATTTGGATAAATTTCATCAATTGAAACATGAGTAAAATGGAATTTTATCTCAAAAAACTAGTTCAAGGTTGACTGTGACTGTAAGTGCTTGAGAGGAAGAAATTTATGGTTTAATTCCCCTAAAATGGTTTCAAACCACTTTGAAGGTTAGATAGGATCTATGACAACCCCACACACCTAATATAATCAAATAAGTCCCATCTTCACACTTTTGTTCTATATTTGTCTGAAGTTCTTGCATTGATTGTGTGCATAAACTCAATCTCCCATAGAGCTTAAGCACATTTATACAAACAACATATGTGTAAAATGAATGAAAAATTAAAATAATCCATAATTGAAAAAAATATATTACCAATGTTCATATGATTCTCTCCATATTCCACACAATCCTCTAAACACATAAATCACTTACTATCTCCTTTAACACAAAAAATAAGGTATCTTGGATCTATAATAGTCATTATTCATAAAAGACTTGGAAAAAAATTTAAAAAATGCTTGAATTACCATCATAAATCATGTATAAGACATGATAAATACATTAAAAACATTATCAAGTCATCTTTATTTATTCTTCTTCCAATACACTATCTTACACAATCACTCTCTCTTACACGTATGCAAGAAATAAAGTTTATAGTCACTCCTTTATAAAATTGAGGGAATCCATTCTTTATTTCTTAGGTTTTCAACCCTATATTATAAAACTCATCCCAATAACTAACAATAATCCAAAAACTTATGAGTTTTTTTATCAACTATAACCACTCTAACCACCTTTTGACCTTTCAATGGTCACTTATAAGCAAATTTACGCATTAGAAAAAATACCAAAGTTGTTTTTTCCATACATGTATGAATTTGGATCCACATATAGACATATTTTGACTTTAAGTCTCACTAATCATTTTTCATCTTGATGACTCCTTCAAAGTAATCATATAACACCTATAGTAGAAAAAAACATTTAAAAATTCAAATTATGAAAATTTGCAAGAAAGTGCCAATTTGAAATTATAACCTACCCTAGCACTCTTAGACACTTGGAGAAAATTTCAAAGTGTGACCTAAGACACTTAAAACCCATTAAAACACCCTAAATATGTTAATTGACCATAAAACATTTGATCAAGTAAAATTTTCACAAAAAACATAAAACATGTCATCCTTTGAATGATGTTCTTGCATCATATAGTTACTTCAATTCCTAAATGTGGAATTTTTATACACTAATGCAATGTAGAAGGTATAGCCCTAATTTCATGGATCTAGGGTCATGCCAATAATATATTGTAAGATAGTTTCATGTCTAAAACATGGTATAAAGTGTCATGGGTCAATGACCCTATAACCACTGACAAGCTAATGGTACCTTTAGATTCCCATTCTTCATTATGATTTGCCTTAATAATGATGGTATTTGGCTAGAAGTCAGTTATTGTATACCTAATATTTTTTACCAACTTTAGAGATAAAATGTTGAGACCCAAACCATTATCCATAAGGACATGTTTAAATCTATGGTTCATTATACTGACTTCAATGTAAAATGGGTTATTATGAAGAGGGCCTAAAGAATATGTATCACTTTGGTCAAAGGTGAGATGTTAGCCAGGGGAAAAGTGTCTTACCATGGTTGAAATTTTTCTAGAGTGATATCATCTAGCACAAGGAATTGGTTCAAATATTCATTTAGGATGTCTTTATAGATGGTAGATGTATGTAACAAATCCATGATGGATATGTGTTTAAGTGTCTTATTTAGTTTTTACATAATATCCTAGATCTTCCCCTTAGTTTTTTTATTTTTTTAATTTTTGATAGGCAAAAAGGTTGATTGGTCTCATTTATAGTATTTGGCTATGGTCCTTTGATATTGACCTTGGCTCATCAAGTTATGATTGCATAATCTTGATCTGTAAATTAGCTTTGGTAGTTAGTTGGGTAGGTAATGAGGCTTATAATGATGATTATTGGATGGTATGGTGCTTGATTGTCAACATGTACCATAGAATAAACACAAACATAAGTATGTTTGTGGGTATTATCTAGAAAATAAGCATTATTATGTGAAGGTCTAGGTCTATTTTTAGTTATTCTAGGGTTGATATTTATGTTGGTAACTTAACTACCTAAAATGTGTCTTATAATTTTTTTAATAGGTATACACAACGTCATGTTGACGTCTTTGGTTGGTTTGATCATTTTTACCTTGCTTCTAACCATTTTTATGCTATTGTTATGGTTGGTATTATTTTTATTGATTTTTTGGTGGGGATATCTACCATTATTGTTAATATTATTTGTAATATTTTTGGTTATTATTATTTTTATGTTTTAGAAATGGCCTAAGTTATTATTATTCATAGGAGCATGGGTGTCTCTTTATATCTATCTTTTTTTTATCATGTTCTCAATCAGATGTCTGAGTTGGGCACAGTCTTATGGAATGTCTTATGACATGATGATACTCACAAAATTAATGTTCCTTTTACCAATTAAGAAAAATAATTATGTCAGGAAACAATTTTGATATCAACCAATTGATCATATTTGATTGAACCAATCTTCAGAATGCAAATTCAATAGGCTCACCAAGGTCACCAATTTTTTGAGTGATGGGTGGTCTTCTCCTCAGAGGAGGGGATTGTAATTGGTTTTGATATTATGTAGGTTAGTTTTATGGAGGTCCTCGTTGAATTTATTGAGGAGGTGGTTGTTGAATGGGTGGAGGTAAACATACAACTGATGTTTGCACCATCTAAACATGGCATGATTTAGTAACCTCATTTTCAACAACATTCTTATTATAATTATAGGGTTTTGGTCTCTCATTATTTTTGGTTTAAGGTGGCATGGAAATTAGTATTTGAATTGGTTGATGATTATAGTTTTGGCCTTGATTCTAGTTTTGGTTCTAATTAGAATAGGATAGCTTAATTATGTCTTTATTGATAAGGGATTTCTCAATCTATATTCATTTTGTTATAACCTATTTGAATGTATGAGTACATTGTATCTGAAGATGGTAGGGTATATCACTATGTAAGATCTTAGTAAATATCACAACCAACTATTTGTTCAGAAGATTATGATCAAACCAACTTGATAGGGCTCTCCAACATTAAAAGTATGCAGTGAAGTTTTCACCAGTCTTATGTTTAGCCTAGCCAAGATCCACAATAGTTATAGAATGCTCAAGATTATATGAAATTATTGTACAAACTTATTTGTTAGATCATCAAATTCAAGTAAAAAACTCTTTGGTAATTTAAATAGCCATTCTAATGCTTGTCCAGTTAAGGTCCTTTGAAAGAGTAGAAGAAAGTATATATTATTATATGCCATAGACTATAAGGTAGTAAATAATTCCTTCAAATGCTCTCTAAAGTCATCTTTGTCTTTGTATTTTACAAATTTAGGTAGCTCATAATGAGGAAAAAATGGTAGTTGTAGATACTCCATGTTAAATGGGTACAAACATATCTCATCCAATTTGATTTTTTCATTTATTTTCCTAATTGTATATCTTCAATTGCATCCTTAATATTTTGTAACTTTTAGGAAAGGAAATAAAAAAGAGTGGCATGTTGTTGTGGAGGTTATGTAATCAAAGGTATATTACCTTGATTGGGATATGTATATTATGGGATATTGGTTGAATTGGCCAGATGACTAGGTATGCATATCAGTGCCTTAAGGTTATACTATGTGTATAAAATACAATATTGTTGAATCACGTTATAGTTTGGGTTGACTACATAACATTGATTACTAAATTATGGCTATGGCAGTGGCATTTGGATCTGTGTAATTTGTTTGTATTATTGGGTTTGGGATGGAACTTTATGCCTAATTGTTGAAACTTGTTATATATAGGGAATGCATTACTGAGTATATACCTATTATTAGAGGTGTTAGTAGTTAGATCCCTATTGCACATACAATACCCTCAGGTGAAAGTCAATTATTGTCTAGCACCTAGTATCTACTATGTGTAAGAACTTTGTTGTTATCTAAACATATGTTTTTGAATCAATACTTGTTCTTGAAGAAGCACTTGTTAGAGGTTTGAAAACTATTGGTTTGGAAAGTGTTGGGGGTTTGGTATTTATTGTAATTGACCGACTAGAACTTTATAACCATTAATAATACATTATTGGTTATGAAATGTTTGTAATTGATAAGGTATATTGGTATATGCTTATTATGGTAGAATATTCACTATCACCTATTGAGAAGGTGTAGTGTTATTGAACTATTGTGGTGTTAGGTTGGTATGTTATTATATTTTTTCCCCTATTTCACATTTGAGGAAGTAACAGGTTAAAGAGTGGAGATTTCTTGTTGATTTTGGGAAATAGGTGTACCTATTCCTTGCTATTATAATACACTCATGGCATTATCTGAAGGAATCTATTATGTATTCCTTGATGGTAAATTAGAGCCACTTTGGTTTAAATTTGAATGCACTTGTGTGATATCAACAACATTTTAGGTGTGGTCTTCCATTTGAGAAACATTATCTTTTATGAAAATATAAACATTAAACATATCATCAACCAATGTACTCTGGCTAAATGGGTCTACATTTTAGATTACATGGGCCAAGATGTCTATTTATTTCCCTATTGATAGAGTTATCTCAATAAGTGGCATGCTAGAAATAACCCTTGCATTAAGGTTACAATCTAGGTTGAGATAGATTTAGTACACTTTGTGTACCTCTTCCATTTATTCATCCATAATACCTTTCCATTTTACAAGCGTATTTTGGTATTACTATGGCATTTGGACTAGATCTTGACTATAACGAGTTGATACTTATTCAAATGGTTGAATTCAAGGGACATTACTATACTTTCTAATCAAACTAATCAGACATTCATGTGGGAAGTCTGGCAGAAACTTGGATCCTACTTCAATAGCTCTAATGAGCACTTCATCTTTGTTTTCTAATAAATAATCTTCAAACAAGTATGGATCATCACTTGTATCCATTGGAATTATAACATACTATGGATCTTGTTGTTGGTTTTATTCAATGTTAGGCATTATTCGAGTAAGTTATTGTTCCATTTACTCTGGTTATTTGCCTAGGTAAGGAGGCATAATTACCAAATACTATACAAAAAGGTCATGTCTTTTTTAAACATATGGGTTGTTATAATATGGATAGGGATCCATCTCATAATCTACTTCATCATATGATTCTTGAATAAAAGAGTCATTGCTCACAAATTTCTTGTAGCTTAGATTATACATGGTCCTACTATGTGTGTAACAAGGCATGTTTAGATTCATGGATAGGTCATGTGAAAAAAAGGGTTTAAAGGTAAAAATAAAGGAAATTTGGCTCTGTAAATGAGGCACAAATGGATCAACAACTAAAATAGGTAAAGGTAGGATTAAAACAAATTCAAGACTAGTCTAACAAAATGATACTAATTTTCCTAAATGTGGTTATAATCAATAATAGTAAAAGTAACACAAAGCCTCAAACTCATATATGGATAATGTAATGATTTTCCTAAAGGTATTTATATTTAGTGACAACATTGTCTAGACAAAGTAAAATAATTATGAACTAGGATCAAAGATATCAAGGATTTTCCTAAAGGTCATTATAATCATTGTAATGCAAAAAATAAGGCTAGATTTAGAAATAAAAATCCCAATTAAGAACTCAAAAATAAACTAAACTAAGGCTATTGTCTTATAAGACACTCGTAAAATGTTTCATTAAGACTCGATATTTTATTCACAAGATATTATCATAATAATATAACTAAGACATTCAAAATATGGCACAAAAAATTTCAAAAAGAGTACATTGTAACAACTTGGATCAAAAGGATGCTCTAAACAAGGTAAAAAAATAAAAAATTATTTGGTCTAGGCAAGGGGTCTTTTAGATTAAATAAGAAATCAACCCAAGTAACACAATCCAAACACAAAAAGGTAAACTAAATAATGCCAAATTAGATGAGGCTTTGGCATGAACTTGGTTATTTTAATATTTTCACTTTGAAAGGTTGAGATTTGGATTTAAAGTGAAAAGAATTGAATGTTTTAAGATAAAATGGTTAGACTAAAATGGGCAATGTAACTATGTGTTTTAAATAAGAGATGTACAACAATAGTTTGGAACTTGGTTTCAAAAGTGATAAGAGATTAAAATGATTTTTGTAACACAAAAATGATCCTTCAAATAAGTGTTATGGTGAATGATTTTGGAATAGAATATCTAAGGTAAAATTTTGGGATGAAATGGGTAGCATAATGACACACTATTTAAATAAGTAACACAAAAATTGTTTTAGAATAAATATATAAGGCAATAAGTGTGACAAAAATAGATAGATTAACACCTATTAAAGGGGTGTGAGAATAATGTGTTGTTTTGGACTTGTTTTTATGTGACAATACAAATAAATATTTTTAGTCTAAAAACACATGTAAATAAAAGATAAGTAGCATAAATGGCTCATCTTATCTCTAAAAATTTACATAGGTATGCATATATTTTGCCAAAGTTTTCACTAATATACCAATGCTTTCAAGAAATTAAGTGTAAATCAAAAAATTAAAGTTTAAGTATAGGTAGAGTTTTTATTCCCCCTATATCTCTTAAACATTGATACGTGACATGAACTTAGAGTGAGGAACACTAGGCATTTGGAAAGAAATTTTGTGGTAAGTGGGGTTTTGACTAAATCTATAAATCTCAAGTGTACTAAATAGTCTCAAGTATATCTACCACAAGGGCACAATCACGCCAATTGTATATAAACCACATAGATTTTTATGCAAAGGTATATTCCTTTAAATAATGAATTCATCTATGTATTAATCAATTAATTATTATATTTGGCTAATGCATGGATCAAGTACCCATTAGGATGGTTAAGCCTACTGCTCACCACTATTCCATCCAAAGGTTTTCCCAATTTGTATACCCTAATGTGGATTAGGGTTAGTATGATGCTATGAGATGAAACCCTAGGTCAATGCACCCCTAAATAATTTATGAGGGAGAATAGATCTCTTTCCTACAAGTCAAATATAAGAAAATAAAGTAGAAAGACTTTAGAGGTTATTTTTAGGTCACCCGGTCAATTGGATCTTGAGGAGAGCATATATGACATTATTTATGACAAAAAATTTAAAATAAAGATAATAAACTAAGTGATTTTGGCCACCCAAGTTATCTAAAGGACATGGGGGAGAGCATACACACAATAACTTCTTATTTACCATAAATAAATAAACTAGCCTAACAAACTTTAAAATTTGGATAATAATGAAAAATAAATATAAAGTGAAAAATATCTTAAGAGATTTAACTAGAATGAGTGTTCCTTTTAATAGAAATAAATCTAAGTGTGTTTGAATTTTTTTTCCCCCTGGCCTTGTTTGCACTTGTACATAATTCAAAAGCTAAAATATAAGTGTGATTAAGTGGATTTAAAGCAACAAACAAATGTATGTGAGTTTTTGACTATCCTTAAATTTATCTCTCTCCACCTTAGGTCCAACAAAATTTTAGTGAGTTCGCATGCTTATAATCAAAAAATAAATTGAATAAGCAAATAATTCATTTTGAGCTTTCAGGGTTTAGAAAAATATAGAGAAAAGCTATCATTTAGTAGGGAAAATCCATAGATTTCCTAAAAACATAGACAAAGAGTAACTTTGTCAAATCCATAATTTATCAAGTTAAAACCACTGATTAGGTTAGGAAAATATTGTAAATAAGCAATATAATACCAAAACAAAGAGTAATTTCACCTTACAAAATTGCCATTCAGCATGACCAAAGCCATTGATTATGTGAAGCTATCATTTAGTAGGTCAAATATATCATTGCAAAGACACCATTTTTGAAAAACTAAATATCTCAAATGGATATGGAAATGGTGAAGCCATTATTACACAATGAAAATCTATTGTTTACTTAAAAAATAGAATGATGTATATTTAAAGGCTAACATTATAAACTTGAAGAATTAAATGCATATGTTAGTAAAACTAAGGTTAGCATATCATTCTCCTTGGCCACATGGGATGAATGGTCCCATCAGATGTGTCATTATGTACCTTAGGTGTTCTAAGAGTAAAAAATATGTAGATTGGTCCCTTGTTAGTCTAAATGATAAAAATCAATCATAATAATACATTAAGACTAAAAAATCTTGCCTAAAAATTAGGGAGAGCATAACATAATAAGTAACATCACAAAATATAGATAAAGATAATACATATTTGTTACCTCTTTTTTCAAATTTGATGCTTAATTATTGGCAAAAGGATGTTTGTACTTTGCCTATGACTATTTGAGTCTTCTAGTAATGCTTTGCTATGGTGGTAGCATCTATCTAATAGTCACTTATGGCTTTGTGTGAAGCTTGGAATAAATTGGGCATTATAACACTACTCTCAAAGGCTTCAATAATGTATTCCATTAGAATAACCTTACAAAATATTGTTGGTATATGATGTGATAACTTTTCTTTATAGCTCAAATAACTAACTCTAACCCTATGGAGGTTAGGTTAAATTATAACTTGGGTTGAGTCTAAATTAACCTAAGTTGAGTAAGTATAACTCTAGGTTGGGTCAAGGTAGTCATGAAATCTTGACACCTCAATTTCAGATATTTGTTAGTCATGGAAACTCAATCTAGATATTTATGAGGTGTGACTCATATTTTTGAATATTTAGGAGATAATAAATCACTTTATTAACTCATTTGACCATTGTCTTCATATTTGGCTAAAATTTATTTTTTTTAGTAAATGAAATTCACTAATTTGATTTATAATTTTTGTTTAGTCAAGTTAATTAAGATTTATAGTTTAATTAATATTGTTGACTGATTTTTGGTTTTTGGCAATTGTTTTAAATGTTATGAATTAATAGCTTGATAGGAAAAACATGTCAAATTACTAAGTCATAATTTTATTTGGGTTAGAAATAAACTAGTTTAGTGATACATATAGGTTAATACACCAAATTAAAATAGCCTCATCACATTTATTGGAAATTAAATCCTTTGTGAAAATGAAATTGGATAATTAAGGTGATTTCTAGGTTTAAATTTGTCATTTACTTATAAATTGAATTCAATCCTAGTTTAGGCATGAAAGTGGCCAAAACTGCATGTCTATACATAGATCAATTGAGACTCCACTATAAATTAGTGTGGGAAAATCTCATAGGTTAAAAACCTACCAATTATGATTATTCAAAAAATAGAGAAACTATGCACCTAATACAAATTCTTCTTCTTAGTTATTCACACATTTCTTCATAAAACTTGTAAGTTAAATATGAAAAAATAATTTCATATTCTAATGCCATTTTCACAATAGTTTAAAACCCTATTTATATTGAAATACAAAGGGAGATAACTGTTGTAAAAATAATAGGTACATCCATCCCAATAAATCTAATTAATTAAAAACTTAGTAAGTATTAAATAACCATAATAATATTATTTATTTTCATGAGGTTTCCACCTTGAGTTAATAAATAATATATTATTATTTATTTAATAAATTACTAATATAAGCTAAGGGTTAATAATTACCACTTAGACATCAATTTCTCTAACATTTCCCCTTAATTCTAAGTGAGGATAAATGTCATAGTCACCTCAAAAATATAATTATACCATGTAGATAATTGAAAGATTTAAAAACCTTCATCATTCAAAACATCACCTTTTGAAACAAAATGAATTATAATCGATAAAATACTCAAAAATAAGTTTATTCCTAGTATGATCATGAGACTATATCTCATGGTTTCTCTTGAATAATAATCTAATCATATTTAGAGCAATTTATAACATGATGACTTCCATTACAAAGTATGATTTTTTGTATTGGGTACTAAGGTAATACTTTGACACAAAATTTAACAATTACATAACTTCCACATAAATTTTACAATGATTTACAATTGAGAAGATGTATAGAGAAGAAGAAGAAACACATGGCCATTACAAAGTGGCATTGTCATTCACATTCCCCCTGAATAAAAACTATGAGAGGCCCAACATTGCATGAAAATGATATAAATCAGTAACACAAAGTGCTTTTTTAAAGATGTATATGACTTGTTCATTCATATGATATAACTATCTCTATCACCATTGTGGACTTTCTCTCAAATAAAATGTGCATGAACTCCAATATGTTTAGTTCTTTGTTACTGTACTAGATATTTTCCCAGAGCTATAAAACTTTGGTTATCATAAGGAAAGATGGAACTATGAGAAACATCCAAATTAATTTCTTCTAAAAATATTCATAGACATATGGATTATTTTGTAGTTTTCATATCACTTCTATACTCTACCACTAGAAGGTGCCAAAACCTAAGGATCAACTGGTTACATAACCATGGTTGATAATATTTTGACTAGATCAAATGCCATAATTAAATTGATAGGTCAACTAGGATTTTGAATGCATGAAAATATGCACATAAATGAAAAAATAAAATTACACTAAATTTTACCAAATTTAAAAAATAAACAAATTAGAAAGTTCATTTAGGGTGTTTAGAACATAGAAGCTCCCTAGTGACAAGATCTTAGCGAAATAAGGTCCACCAATTCATCTAAAAAAAATTTATAGAATTTATATGAAATAATTAATATTTAATTTTTTTATATTTTTTAATTTAAAAACATATAAATAAAAATAAATGTGCACATGTAATATGAAAACTAAAAATTGATCTCAAAGTTTTAACCTTTTTGGTAAGAAACTAATTATTCAAAGTGGAACTCAAGGCTTACTTGCATAGAAAGTTTATAATAAATAAATAACATATTATTAAATAAAATTTCAAAACATTATACTTACCTCATATTCTTCTTGAAGAATCCATGTCATAGGTGTGAAGATAAAGGAACTGCTATAGGTTGAAGGAAGCCAAAAAAAATCTTAAAACTTGCTAAGAAGCCTTCAAATAATCTAATAACCCAGATCCCACCCTCAAAATATTATTTTTATGCTAAAAAATTCACTTTAAGATTTTTTAAGAGATACTAAATCCATACTCTATCACCTATGGAGGTTTAAAAAATAATCATAAGCTTTCGGTATCATCTATATGCTCAGAAATAAATTTAGGAGGCCAAAAAAACTAAACATTGACCATTTAAACTGAGATAAAGGGTATAAAAACAATTAGAAAAGGTTTTTTTCAGATTTGACACATTGTATATGGTTTTACATGTGTGAAAAATAACATCTAAATTGATTTGAGTTTTCAAAATTTGAAGATTAGTCACTAGAATGGAGTTTTACAATGCTTGAGTGAAGGATGTTGGATATCTAAACCTCCAATAAGGAAAAAATGAATTCTAAGATATTTTAATAATTTTATATGGCTCATATGGATATACATCATCCAAAAATGGCATCGTAAGCTTTAAAAAATAATAAAATTTTAATATTAAATATCCTTTGAATCTAATATGAAATATTGACTTGCTTACCAATCACATACACCCCTAAGGCTCTACTACCATGTTAAAATAACTCAAACATATGTAATATGTATACACATTATGAATCTATAAGTGTATATGAATGTAATAGCATAGATACATATATCAATTAAGGCAACACCATAAATTACCATGGGAAAGCCTCAAATAGGTAACAAACCTACTAAAGATGACTATTTGATATATAGAGAAAATTTGCACCCAATACAAATTCTACTCACTTATTCACATAGTAATTCACAAAAATCATAAGTTGAATATGAAAAAATAATTTCATATTCAATTGATATTTTCATAATAGGGTAAAATTATATATATAGTGAAATACTAAGGGAGGTAACCATTGTAAAAATAATGGGTCCATCCATCTCGATAAAGCTAATTATTTAGAAACTTGGTAAGTATTAAATAACCATAATAATTTTATTTATTTTCCTAAGGTATCCACCTTGTGTTAATCAGTAATATATTATTTTTTATTTGATCAACTACCAATGTAAGCTAAGGGTTAATAATTACCACTTAGACATTAATTTCTATTACACTTAGGTTATCCTTTAGCTATATAGATTTAAGGATATGGTTTCTTACCTTCACACTTAGTCACATATGTTTTTCCTTGTCATATGGTATCACAATTGGTTTGTATTATTTTGGTCAAATTATCACTTATCTAATTTTATCTTTTTTTATTGTTGACTTATGTGTAAGAATTCAAATTATTTCATGACATTCCACTTTTCACCTTCTCACAATGTTTTTGTCACTGAATTTATATCATACGTTTTTCATACAATCATCCCAATTTTCACACATCATCAATGCATTGTAGCATATCTTCACAACATTTTTTAAAAAAATTATAGGAATGAGTTTCCCTTGTCACTTTTGTGCTATGTGTAATGATTTTTCAAACTCACAAACTCATAATTTCCAAGTAAGTTGGTGCAACATTAAATATTATAAATTTACAAGGCAATTTGAGATTGTCACTTATAAAATGTGTGTAAAGTCATATATTTTCATTATTCATCTAAGGATTTTTTGTTTTAGTGGTCCATGTACTTATGAGGCAATCACATACTACCATGTAGACTCATAACTTATGCCTCCTTCCAAATGTATGTAACCCCATGAATTAGATCAATGTGTCTTCAATTTGTATCACTACATCATAGAGTACCTTTCAACATGCCCTAATATATTTCCCCTACAAACTTTCAAGACATTCTAAAAGTGTAAAGTGACATCATAAAAATACTCAATGAGACTTTTATTTGAGTGCTCAAGCCAAGTTGTGATTTTAAATAAATTATTCCATGTAGTAGTAGACATACGGATAAGGGGACACAAAATGACCTATCTATTAAATAATATGAATCAATTGGCCATATGATCCTATGAGCACCTAGATAAATTTTATATTTGTCCTACCCAAAAATTTATCAAAGCAAGTGGATGTAGATAAATCTACAATTTTTTTCTATCACATCCTAGTTTACATTAGATATTTTGTATGTATTGAGATATCATTGTGATAAAACCTTATTCTTTATACATTATCCTAATCACATAATAATTAAGTATTATTATGTACCATGCCTCAATTGATAAATGCAAGTGAATTTTCCACTATACAAATATGATATGAAGGGTGATCTTGGGGAAGATGTCTCATGTTGGCCCATAACCCAAAATTCCTAGGCTCATAAACTAGATATTTATATAATAATATTAATTCACAAGACTATCCATAATAATATGAAATGATTAATCATGATGGATTAAGTTACAAGTATTTTTACTGTGAATGGATGAAATATTTTTATGAATGTGTTATTAAGCATTGGGACTATGCACTTCACACAAGTGTAAAAAAATAAAATAATTTGATCAATTAGGCTGATTAAAGGAAAAAAAATAGTTTTTTTTGATAGCACAGGGAGGGTGATAAACATTGCTATTATATTAGGGTTAAACTCTATTGACCTTTGGGGAAACATTTTCATTAAAATTTGTAAACATAAAATGAAACTATGAACATTATGAGAGTGACTTATGGATATGGTCTCTATGTGACAATGTTCATAGATATTTTGTAATTAGAGAACATATCTCTCAAGTTTGGATTAATATTTTGAATTAATAATTATAGAATTGACTCTTTATTAGGTAAATAACTAATGCAGGTGAATAAATAGATTTTTAAATGCTTGTAAGGTAATTTTTCCACTCAATGACTTGAAAATCTAGTGATAATTATAACTGTAACCATGGAAATATGAAAAATATACAATAAGGGGTTGTATGGAACCCATTTGTATAGCCATTTATGAGTGTATATAGTCCCAAGTTGGGATTGGGAAAATATTAAATTTTATGTTTATAGTCTTGTGATAAATTATGTGCCCTCATGTTTCATGGTAGACAAAAATTTATCACTACCAAAACCCTAAAAAGGGAAAATGTGACAACACTTGGTATATAAATTAAATTCATACTAGAAAAGAGATATTTGAGAAAGAACTTGTATCCTAATGTAGTGTATATGGTGATGTCTAAGTATTTTGATTGTCTTTTCATTATTAAATGTTTTTAATGCATAAAAATACATGATCTATTATTATGAATTTATCTATGACTATATTTTATTCTATTCACTTGTTTAAGGATGATATTTTATCTATAATAGCTAGATCTAAATTTAATTTATCGACAATATCCTTTATGGATTTTTTCATCTTGTAAAATAGTGGTTGGGATTTTTGATTTAAATTTATGTGATTATTCTTTGTAAATTATATTTTTCCATCCTTTTTTATTTATTTTGGTGGGTTGAAGAATTATAATATTATAGATTGGTGTCTAGTAGTTTTGTTGGGTTCATCCTAATTATTAGTTATGTAGCATATAGGACTCTGTTAGGGTGATGTAGAGGTGGTTAATCCCTAAATTAGTGTCTTTGGAGGATATCTTATCCCATGGGGTTAAATGTCTCCCCTATACAAAATCTAATTATGTGTGTGTTACGTATATTCAAAACACTTTGATCTTAAGTTGTTATGGATTTTTGGGACCCTCTATTTTCTATGATATTTTACAACCTTGATTAATTTGTTTGGATTTCATGTTATTATATTTTATCTTTGTTGACTTAATTGTATTTTATTGATTGGATTTTAATTCAATATGTACTTTTTCATCTTGATTTATTATTTCTTAAAAGTTTAGAAATAAAATTTATGAATTAAAAAGATAATTTTATGGCACTATTTTTGCATTTGGAAATGAGAAATGACCTTATTGCATTGGAAAGGGGAAGAGCTTAAGATGCAATAATTTAACCCCTTCTAAATTTGAGTAATTTGGTTAGGTCTTGAATTGAACTAGAAGAGACAGTGTGTGTGATTATTCATGTTGATGGTACTATAAATAAATGTCATTGTTGTATATGACACTATAATTGGTTAATTATTACACTATATGTGACTAGGTTTGATCCCTTGGTTTAGACACCAACTATCAAATGTTTGGTGAAGCATTCAAATGTGAATTTATCAAAGTCATTGCCAGAATCTAGATAATATGAGTGTAATGGAGACATGATCACATGAGATGAAGCAAGTGCACACCACATAGATGCTAAAGCAATTTGAAAATAATACAAGAAGATAAATTACACAAGACAAAATGGAGAAAACCAAAATCTGATTAACATGAGATGGCCAAAGTGAGGAATACATATAGGAGAGTATGTAAGTAACTCCTCCACAAAAGGTGGACAAGGCACCCCAAGAATAGACTGCAACTCCTCCATGAAAGGTGGTGACAAGGTGCTAAGAATAGAGAAGTAACTCCCATCAAGGGAGTTACTTATGACATTCTTAGGACACCCATGACACATCTATGACACACACTTCCGCATAAGCTAGCCTATCCCACAAATGTAGGAAAACTCCATGTATGCACAAGAAATACAATTTCTCTAATTAATAAATTAGAAAAAACAAAAGCCTACACTAATACCCCCCATAAGCACAACTTAGGTGGGCAGTGCAGAAATATAAAATGAGTCCTAAAAACTAGGCCTACTGAGGTACCCATGTACAAATGAAATATCTCATAAGATAGAGAAAAGGAGAAAACTCGTAGGAAAAAATCTCCCCCCAAAAAGAGAGACATAAAAGAAAGAAGAGGCTAGAAGGCTCCCCCTAAAGATGATGCTACTACAGATGTAGACTGCACCCCAAGAAGAGCTCATAGATGAATGAACTTGCTCTCAGTTAAAGGTTTGGTGAAGATGTCTACAACCTACTCTAAAGACTAACAAAATATCAAGTTAATGACCTGACTATGAATAAGCTCCCAAATTAAGTGCCTATGAATTTCTATGTGCTTGGTCTACTGGTACTAAACTGGATTCCTACAAATCTAAATGGTACTCTAGTTATCACAATAAATGATGGTGGACTGATTGATAGGAATGCCAAACTTAGAAAGAATCCCCTAAAGCCAAATAGCCTCAGTAGCTACATTAATAGCCCCCATGTACTCTACCTCTATGGATGATATAGCAATAGCATTTTGCTTCTTGCTAGACTAACTGATAGTACCTAAACCTAGAGAGAAATTGTAACCAAAAGTGGACTTGTGAGTCTGTGAATCACTAGTCTAGTCTAAATTTGTATATCCAAGTTAACCTCTATGCCAAATCTGTAATGAATCTCATATCTATGTGAACCTTGTATGTAATGCAAGATCCTCTTAGCTGCTTTCCAATGTAGCTCATGAGGTTCCTGCATGAATTTGGAGACAAGTCCCACTGTATATGATATGTCAGGCCTGGTGTGAGGCAAGTAGATGAGACTACCAACAAGTTTTTGATACCAAGTGGCATCAACCAATGGTGAAGAAGAATTAGCCTCAAGCTTGACTCCTAATAGAAAGGGAGTCAGAGATGGCTTGCAATCAACCATGTGAAACTGAGCCAATAAGTCAAGAGCATACTTAGGCTGTGTAAGAGAAATCCTTGAATCTGACTGTGAGATATCAATGCCAAGGAAGTAGTACAACAAACACAAGTCTATCATGTCAAATCTATCCTAAAGAGATGCCTTCACCATTGTAATAGCCGATGAAGAACTCTCAGTGATCAAAAGGTCATTAACATATAGAACCAAAATCAAGAGTGAATGATCCTACTACAAGAAGTAGACAATGGGATCATAATGGCACCTAGTGAAACCCAATGTGAGAAAGAAGGAATCCATCTTGGCATTCCAAGCCTGAGGAGCCTATTTGAGGCCATAGATAGATTTCCTAAGTCTATATATTAAGGAAGAATCTTGAATAAATCTTGGCAGCTACTCCATGTAGATCTCCTCCTCTAGGTCTCCATGAAGAAAGGCACTCTTCACATCCATCTGATCCACATCCTAACCATGTGCTACGGTAATAGCCAAGGTGAGTTAGATAGAAGTTATATTTGCAATGGGTGTAAAGGTCTCTGAGTAGTCAATGTCTGCCACCTATGAGAAACCCTTGGTGACCAATCATGCCTTATACTTATCAACTGACCCATCTGCTACAAACATGGTCTGATATATCCACCTACATCAAACCATCTTTCTTTTCTTAGGAAGTGAAGTCAAATCCCAAGTGTGATTTTTGATTAAGGAATAATATCCTTCCTCCATAGCACTATCCCACTCAAGTACCCTAGATGCCTCTCAAAAAGTGTGTGGATCTAAAACTGAAGCAAAGAAGGCATGTGGATCTCTTTGAAAATCCCCCTAGTACATCTGTCATCTACAAGATTTCTTGCCCAAGTGCTTGCACTCTCAAGTGTTTGTCTAGCCCAAAGTGGCCCAAAAGTGGGTGAGTCAGGTGCTAACTCCTCATCCTCTGATTGACTAGAGGTGGATGACTTTGCATCATTATCCTTGTTGTCTGAACTTAAAGAAGAAGGCAATACCCCTTAGTACCATCTAGATATCCTATAAAGATGCAAGGCTTGGACTGATGTTCCATAGCTTTGCATTTTTTCTTCAAAATGTGGGCCATGGTTGGGGATCTAAAAACCCTGAGGTTCTCAACATCAGGTTTCCTTTTATGTCAAGCTTCAAATGGTGTTATCCCTTTCAAAACTTTGTGAGGAACCCTATTTTGAATGTAGAAAGCATAATTGATGGCTTCAGCCCAATACTGTGGTGCTAAGGATTTGGAGTGAATCATACAGCTACCCATCACTTTCAAGAACCTATTTTTGCATTTTATAACCCAATTTTGTGAAGGATTATAAGTGATTGTGTGCTATAAATCAATCCCCTCTGTGGTGTAAAACTTCTCAAACCTGATGCTGACATACTCCCCTCCATTATTAGTTTGAAGAACCTTGATGGATTTCTCACTCTATTTCTCAACAAGAGCCTTGAAGTCTAGAAAATTTTCAAACACTTTAGACTTTTGTTTGAGAAAATATATCCAAGTGTACATACAAAAATCATCAATGAAAGTGAGGATGTTCTTGGTCCTTATGAAGGATGGTTTGGGAAAGGGTCCTGATACATCACTATGGACTAACTCCAATGGTTGTGAAGCCCTCTAAGCTTTGCCTTTGTCAAATTTTGCTTCGGGATGCTTCCCAAGGGAACACTCCTTGCAAAGTCCTTTTGAGAATTAGACACGAGGCAAGCCAATGACCATGTCATTTTTACAAAGTTGCTCAAGGTAGCAGTAGTTAAGGTGGCCAAACTACTCATGCCATAATTTGTTAACTCTATCTAAATGAGTTAGCAATTCTATTACAAAAGAATTTGATGCAAAATGTGAGGTGTATAACCTTGTTTGGTGATTTTCCCTACCCACTGCCACTGTAGTATCACTATGCAACTTTCTGATAGCCACTGAATCTGGTGAAAACTCAACTCTCATGCCCTGACCAATGTGAGTGATTTAGTACACTGATAAGAGATTGGTTGAAAGAGAAGGAACACTTAGAAAATTATTGAATGTTCCTCCTTCCATTTCAACTAACCCTCTCCCTGCAACAAAAATTGAAGTGTCATCACCCAAACTAATTGAAGTCCTGCTACAAGGCTCTAAAGATGAAAACTCAACTAGTGAAGAGCCCATGTGGTGAGAATCACCCTAGTCGATGACCCATGAAGATGTATAAGCTGTTATAGGTATAAGGGCCTTGCCCTTTTCTTTCTCCTTACCCTTGCCTTTTGCCTTGGTAAAATCTTGGGTAGATGAATTCTGCTTGATGGACTCATGAACACCTATGTTGGGCTTCTCTAGAAGATAAGTTAGGTGATCTATTTGTTTCTTTATGCATTTGTGATCATCATGCACTATCTTTTTACAATAGGCATAATTAACCTTCTCCTTCTTAGTTTTAACATTGGAGGATGAAGACTCAGTGTTGTTTTTGGTAGGATTGTTGTTTTCTTTCTTCTCCTGGTCCTTGTTCTTTTTCTTCTTTTCCTTTGTTGAAGTCTTATCCTTACCATTTCTAGCTATCAAAGCTTGGGGTTGAGTAGACTTCATTCTACCCATTTGAATTAGCTTATCTTGCTCCCTAGTCAAGTCAGCAATGAATGAATCCAAAGAAGGCATTTTCCATGTAGTTCCAAGGGCACTTTTTGTGGCATGGAAAGTGAAGACAAAGACTAAATAGCTTAGACCTAACTTTGCGAGAATAAAAAGAATGGGTTGATCATCTTTCTTCTCTATCTTGCATTATTTCAATTGCAATCTAAGGGCCTTAAACTTAGTGAATAAGTCATGTAGGGTGTCAAAGTTGCTAGGACTTAGACTTATGAGTTCATTTTTGAGCTCATGACCTCTCATCTCATCAAGCTTCCAAAATAAGTTTTCTAAGGTGTCTCATATGTCATTGGGAGTCTTGTAAGATTCTAAAAGGAAGAGAAGTTTTGGAAACATAGACAAGCTTAGTAATCTATAGGCTTCATCACTATGGTTGTACCACTTGACCTTTTCAGCATCAATGTTGGGTTCTACTTCAATACCCATGGTGATCCTATACAACCCTTTGCTTCTAAGAATGATTGACATTTTAACCTTCCATTTATTATAGTTGAAGGCTCATAGGGGTTTAAGTTGAAAAGAATATATTTTTAGCTAAATTTAGGTGAATTTGTGTTGATTGCAAGTTGTAAATTTATGCAAAAAGGAGAATGAAAGCAAAGATTTGCAAGCTGTGAAAAGCAATCGCACCCCCCCCAAATATTGAGCCCCCCCCAAATATGCAAGTGCATGCTCAAAATACGTCAGGTTGAGAATGCATCTTAGAGCAATCAATGCAAGACTAAAGCAAACAGGATGTCGAACTCAGTTGAAAATGCATCTCGAGAGACCCAAATTTTAGGCACTTTATAAACTAGTGCATTTTTGACAAATAACAAGCCTACACTGTGGATAATTGAATTATAAACACTTTTGCAAAAAATGGCACCCAAATTTGAGCTACTATTTGCAAGATATTAAAGGTTCAATTTTCTCGTAAACTAGTGTTTTTGCAAAAAAAGCACTAAAACATTAAAAAAATGCCTATTATGAGAGAGAAAGTGGCCTTCCAACCACTCATTAGATTTGGTACAAAATGAAGAATCCAAAGGAGGTTTGTGTGAGGGGTAATTTGCCTCCCACCAACTTGGGCCTCACACTTCGTCTTCATAGGTTGAAGATACAAGTTTTAAATGAAAACCCCTAATTTAACAAACTATCTAAAAAACTAAATATTCAGTCAAATTGACTAATTTTTGTTTTACAAGTCAATTTTAAACTAAAATAAAATAAAGCATAGACAAAATGAAGGATTTCCAAGTGTCCAAGGGGTGCCACATGGGATGCCAAGCAAGGAAGGGGCGGCAAAAAGCACAGTCCAAAATTTAGCTTACAGAAAAGACAAAAAAATGCAGACTAGCTGGAAACCGTACGACTGATGGCACCTTGCTAGAAGGACTATGGTAGAACTAAAGGCACCTTGATGGAAGGAGTGTGGTGCAAAGTTGACTACTGACCAGAAGCTAGGTGTAGACCATAATCTAGGTGCAAACCAGAAGAAGGGTGGCGCAGAATGTAGAAGCTTGGCATGGACTGTGTGAGTGTTGGCTATTGCTGAGTGTTGCTCCTCCCTCTACTACTCCACACAACAATGGTGCCTAAGAACAGAAATAAAACCATCACCTAAAGTGAAGACAACCAAGACACCCAAAGGCCAAGGATCCCAAGATGCAAGAAATGATATTGAAAGATTTCTTTTTAATTTTAGATCAAATCTAGAAATAAAAAACAAAGAGAAATCCACTCCTCTTGATTTCAAAATAAACTAAAAGCATAACTAGACACATCATTACCAAGTTTGCTCTGATACCATATCGGAGTTGTTGCCAGAATCTAGATAATATGAGTGCAATGGAGACGTGATCACACGAGATGAAGCAAGTGCACACCACATAGATGCTAAAGCAATTTGAAAATAACACAAGAAGATAAATTGCACAAGATAAAAAGGAGAAAACCAAAATTTGATTTACATGAGATGGCCAAAGTGAGGAATACATATAGGAGAGTACGTAAGTAACTCCTCCACAAAAGGTGGACAAGGAACCCCAAGAATAGACTGTAACTCCTCCATGAAAGGTGGTGACAAGGTAATAAGAATAGAGAAGTAACTCCCATCAAGGGAGTTACTTATGACACCTATGACACATCTATGACACACACTTCCACATAAGCTAGCCTATCCCACAAATGTAGGAAAACTCCATGTATGCACAAGAAATACAATTTCCCTAATTAATAAACAGGGAAAAATAAAAACCTACACTAATAAAATTAACTAAGAATAATTTATTTTTCCAAGGTTTTTTAGGGATTATTTATATAAAATATCCATTATTATAGAGGTAATTAAATTAAAATTTCATTTGACTAAGCATGCATGAAATCTTAAAAGTAATAAACAAAAGTATTTTTATTTTACTTTGACACAACTTCAACTAGAAATAATTGAACATAATTAACTCCATTATTGGATAATGACATAATATGTGAAACAAATTATATTTATTGGTAGCTATTATAGAATGAAATTATTATGTGATTTTCAAAAAATTATGGTTAGAATCATGTAATAATTTAAAAATATATTACATGGTTCTATCCATAAATATTTGGTAGTTATTGCATAGACTATGGATATACTATGTTATTTATTATTGTCTGATTTCAATAACTATTTTGATGGAGTTGATTGTATAAAATTTTATTTTATTGTTGTGAATGTGTATTCATTTTTTAATGAGAATGAACATGGTTTCCACCATGTATATGATGATTATGTGGGTTACCATGTATATGATCATTATGTATAATTTTATGGGTGTATTAATATTATATTTTTTGTGTGTATGTTTCTATGTATATGATTCTAGTAATCTATTTTGGGTTAAAATGTCTCTTGATTTTGTGTCTGTATACTAGTTTTGATTGTGTGACAATTGTTCTAATTATGTATTCAATTTCAAATGAGCCATTGGGGAATTAATTAATTATGTTTAATGAATATATGGGTTTGTATTCCATGGATTGTTTATCTTAGTGATTGATATGTTAAATTGTTATGAAAATGACATGCATAATTACAGTTAAATGCATAGTTGTGAAATATGGTTGGCTAATACAATCATTATAAGAATACTAGATGACACTATCAATTGAAAATAACCCATGTGGATGTTGGATCTATGATGTTTACTTGGTACAATGATGAATAATTTATTATTGTTGATCTAATTATGTAATTTTACATATATATGATGGATATTTTCTTTATATGAAATGGATATTGCAATAATGGAAAATTTCTTGGATATTTAAATTTTCCATGTATGATAGATATTTGATTAATTTATGTTCCTCTTTGTGTATTGATTTTATGTGTGAATAAGAATAAAATGATTATGTTGTGTCCACTTATATGGATATCATTCCTCTTATTGAGATGTACAATTTTCTTCATTGTGTAATACTTTAATGCATGAAGAATAAGTAAAATATATTATTCCTAGAAGTCATGTATGCCTACATGGATGAATATGTATATATCCTAATTGTGCACACCTTCATTTTTAAAGGAGATGGGTGATATTTAACATATACAATATATGTAAGATATATCCTCTAAGATGATAAGAAAGGGGGAAATTTCTTAGGGATGGTCTAATTCTTAATATCATATCTTCAATTTTTATAAGAGAGGTGATTATGTCTTGGATATGGATTCTAAAAAAAATTGATTCAATTTAGTTGCAATCAAAGATCCATTGTGTGTTACCCCACATGAATAGGAGTATGATTTCATCTTTGATTTTATAACCCTATTTTATAGTCTATATAAATATGTTGATGTTACATTAGGTCACATATTCTATCTAAATTATTGATTATATTAATAATGTTATGTCGATGTATAAATTAGTGTGCCTTATGATCCCCACCAATAAATAATATATGGGTGTTGAAAATGAATCTCCTATGGGTTATATTCCTTTTCTATGAGCATACTTATTATTATGACACAAAAACTCTAGGAATATTTTTTTTGAATGGGGGAAGTATGTAACACTTGCCTAACCTCACCTTGGATTAGGAACATGGTTATGTATTATCGGGGTTGGACCCATTCATATGTTATATATTCTTGATTATTATAATGTTTTATATTATATATGATTTGGTGGTGTTATATTGGATCACAAAAGATAATTTTGTTATTTTTATAATGAATAAGTAATTAATTATTGCATTTTTATTCATGTCTCTTCATACCATAGTGGTAAAACGATGAGTTTTTTTCATACACTAAAAATAATGTTTTTGAATGATTTGATACACTGACTATGAGATGAGTTGGTTTTGTTTCCATTTAGTCCATCAACATGTCATGTGGGTTGATGTAGTACAACTTAAAAATTTATAAAATGAAATTTTTAGTATATCCCATCAATAAATTTTAAATGAGGTTCAATTTATGTGAAACCAAATGTATGGCATGTTGGAGGCATGATTATTTATCACCTTCTACATATGTGGCATAAACACAAAAGTATATTGAGGTTTATGAGTACCAATATCTATATGAATATTGAGAAACATTAAAATAAAATAAAATGATAAGATAAAAGGATTCATATTCATCAAAGTGAGTTATAATTGTAAAATATAATTTTAATTTAAACTATGACCACTAATAAGGAAGCAAACATATATAAAAGATGTGAGGGTTGGAAAAAGTTTGAGATATAAGTGGGTTATGAATATTCTAAAGAAGGTGCCAACCAAAATGTTAATAATAATTTTAACCATAGATAGTGCATGAAGGTTTTTAAATATTGGATTTATTTATATTTAAAATCGAAGCTATGTATCAACAAAATTGTCCCAAAATTAGTAGTTGTCAAACTAGTTGTGTTGTGAGTGAGATTGTTGATCAAAAAGTGTCCTAAATAGATTCAAACTTGAAAATTTATTATTGATAGTCTAAAATAATACATACCTGAAATAATATAAGAGATGAAACACACAATAATCTCCTTAGTTAGAATTAATGAACTACACTTATATTATGTGTAATATTATTAAATGAAAAAGGTTTAAAACAAACCTACATGATAACTTGCACGATAAGGTATTTTAAAAAATTAATGAATTAAAAAAAATTATAAATTTACTTGAAAAATAAGAAATATATAGTTATAATTATAAAATTAAACTCAAAGACAAATTAAAGTAACTAAATATAAACTCAAGATATAACTAAGAGTACCACTAACACTAACTGCTAGCTTTTTGGTCATCACACAATAATCCAATATCAATTGAATATCAAAAGATATAATTAGAAAAAATTGGTATCCAAAATTATATAAAAATATTAAATTAATTAAATAGACTTTATTTTAACTTAACTAACATTAAATGTTTTCCCCACCACTTGGGAACTCATTCTGGTACTAAGACAATGAATTGGTGCTAACTAGTAGTTCCAACTATTTTTTAGGAAATCATTAGAAAGTATTTGAAATTTATTTAAAAACTAATTAATGTAATAAATACATTAAATAACCTTTTAAAACACCTAAACACTAAAATATACTAAGTCTAAAAATAGAACTCAAGTTCCCATATTGGCATCATACTCAATAATGCATCTCCTTGGTAAAAAGAGTAAATGTAAATAAAATGTAAAATGTCTAAAAGATATGAACATGTTGTAAACATCATAATTTAAAAAAACTAGTATTATTACTAAATTGTCAAAATCTATTACAGTAATGAACCTTTATTTTAACATTAATGCATTCATCACACACTAACACCATTCTAATCATCCCTACTTATCCATAATCATCCATGATTACCCCTAATCATCCCTATCATATAATCCACCAATCATCTTATGATCATCCATAATTCATCTATAATTATCCTTAATTCATTAACTATCCCTAATCATCCATAATTCAACATAATGTCACCATCAATACATTCCTATTCAATCCACTCTAACAAGATCACCCCTAATAAATTAATCACATCATCTTAATCCTATAATGACCTTACCTAATCCAATAAATCATCCTCTAAGTTAATAAGCTAATTAATCACCATTAGTTAGTTTATTATCACTAATAATAAAATCCATCCAAAATGTAAAAATAAAGGAAAATAAATTAAACGAAATCACTCAAATACCACATCAAATATAAAATCAATAAATACTACTCATCATAAAATCAAATTCATACCCTCTCTAACCTTTCTCATTTAATAACAAACCCCCTTCATTTAATAATGAATTTGACTTAATCATAACCATCCTTTTTCAAATCAAAACCAACCATCCATTTACCCCATCAAAAATAATAAAATTGGACCTCTCTCATTCCCTTTGAAAAACCCTAGAGAGCCTAAGGAAATCATGTACATGTAGCGAATGAAGATTTAATAGCCTAAGGATATCATACCATTGTGAAAAAAAATGTTAAAAATATTTCCATTGATGTCAAAGGTCTAGCATTGGTGATAAAGGCCCCATAACATGTATTATCTAAAGGTGTTTTTATTATTCATATTTTGGATAAAGTGTGTTGACATTTATTTAATATTAATGAATATATTTTTGGTTGCATAAAGACAAAATAAGGGCCCATGGAGAATTCAAATAGTCATGGGGTAAAGACAAAAGAGGAATGGGATGCATTTTCCCATGAAGAGTCATCTTGAGGAATTCCAAGAGCCACCAAGTGAAGACAAAATAGGAAGGGCATAATTTCACATAAAGGGACACTTTTAGGAATATGAAAAGTCACCAAGATAAAGACAAAAAAGGAAAGGATGCATTTTCTTATGGTTACCATGTGACTTTTTGAATTCAAGGATATGAAGGGTCATGCAATTTTGGCACCATTTTCCATGAGGATTGAAGGGTCACAAAGGGTGAATTCCAAAGGTCATTTGGAAAGCTATAAATAAAGGCTAGAGAATCCATTTGTCATATGCAAGAAGAGAGCATGATTTTTAATTTTAATATATAGCTTAGCAGAGAAGAGGAGTGAAAATAAATATATATTGTAATTTGATATCAGTTATTGAGAAACAAACATTGAGAGATAGTTGTGTGGTATACACAATAGGGGTTGGTGCTCCTGTGGGTTAGTGTTCATGAATTAGTTTTTGTGATGGTTCTCAACAAAGGGGTTGTTTCTCCTATAATTTGGTGTTTGTGGCTATTTTAGTTTGATTTTGTTCTCATTCATATACTTAAGATTTTTCTCCATGGTTTTTCCCACATTAGGTTTCCACATTAAATCTGGTGTCTCTCTCTATCTTGTGTGGTGTTTATTGTTTCAATTTTATTACATATCTTGAATGTATGGTTAAGTGGAATTTGATTAAGTGAAATATTATAAAATTTATAATATATTTATTCATCCCCCCTCTTAGTATATCCTATGCTTAACAATTGGTATTAGAGAAAGTCCCTTCAACAAGAGTTTAACAGCTTGAAGGTAGATCAGGGAAAGCATGGTGGCTAGATTATATGGAGATTTTTATACAACTAAGGAACCTTTGTTTAAGGGGTCAAATTATGCCTTTTGGATCATAAGGATGAGGACTTACTTGATGGCCCTTAGATGCAACATTTGGCAAGCAGTGTTGGAGGAATACAAAGAGCCACAAACAGTTGTAACTACTCTAACATAAAAGAAGTCAAGTCAAAATAATGATAAAGATTTAAATGTTATTTTATATGGTTTATGTGAATCAAAATTTGTTAAAGTTATGTAATGTAAATTTTCTCATGATACTTAGGTAAAGCTTGAGAATATTTACAAAGGTGATGAAAATTTTCAATGGGATAATCTTCAGACTTTTAGAAGATAGTTTAAGAGTTTGAAGATGGAAGAAGAAGAAATATATAAAGTTATCTTTTATGGGATAATCAAATAGTAAATCAAATTCAAGGTCTTTGACAAAATTTAGAAGAGTCAACAGTGGCATAAAAGGTTTTGACATCTCTACCAATGAGATATGATGTAAAGGTTTCACCAATCAAGGAGATGAAGGATATTGCCAAGATAAAGATGGATGAACTACATGGTATTCTTATGGCATATGAGATGTGGACTGAATAAGAGAAACCCTAAAAAAGGGAAGCTACTTTCAAGACATCAATAAAAGACAAGGCTAAGATTCAATAATTAAGTGATAGTTCCAACAATGATGAAAATGACAATGGAGCTATTTTCATTTGTAAAACAAAAGGGGACATAGGTAAATATTAAGGAAAATTACCATTTAAATGTGGTAAGATTGGACATTTTACAAATAGATGCTCAGATAAGAATAATGATGACAATGAAGAAGGAAATTATACATACAAGAAAAACATCAAAGGAAAATACAAGAAGAGATTCAAGAAGAGTTTATATTCTAAAGATCTTAGCTCAATTAAAGACAGTGGAGATACTGACTTAGATGAAAAAGAGAATCTATTCATGACCATACATGAAGATGCCTCTATAAGAAAAAGTAAAGATGATCAAGAAGAATAACATGATGAAAGTGAGGATGAAGCCAAGATAAATCTAGAAGGATAACACATTTGTGCCTTATAAGAATTAGAAGCTATTAAGAAGAAGAATCAAAGATTGAAGCACTGGATCAAGAAAAATGAAAAGGATTCAAAGGAAATATTGATGATCTACAAACACACTTTGAAGAAGATTAAAGGAATAAAAAGATCTAACAACACAATTGCAAAAAGTAAGGAAATAATGTGAAAGGTATGCTATTGAAAATACCTCTTTAAAATAAGATATTGAGAAAGTAGTCAATGATAAAGTAGTTAGTGATTCAAAATTTGAGGATAGCACTAACATGTTGAGTAAGATATTAGAAATCCAAAAGGCAATATCAGATAAGATAGGTATCAGATTTGAAAATAAAAAGAGCTACGTTGAAGCTCTTACAAAAGAGGAAATAAAAAATGAAGAATTATAGAATACAGAGGACATCTCAAACAAAGAAGGCTAGAAGGAACAAAGCTATAAAATACAATCAAGATAGAGGTATGAAAATAGGTTCTATTTTCATTGTTATTGTTTTTATTGTAATGGATATGGTCACATGAAAATAGAATGTCAAAAAGAGCTAAAAATTTTAGAAATAAGGAGAAGGAAACTCATGCAGAGTCTAACAGAAGCTACAACTCTTTTACTCCTCTATTAGGGTTTGATGAAGAGACCACAATATGTTACAAGTGTAATAATTGTGGACACATAGCCTAGCATTGTAAAAGCATGTTCGAGTCAATCAAGAATGACCAAAGTTTTAAGGTTTCATTCATCAAGAAGAAGGTTGAGACATGTTCATGGTAGAAGAGATAACCTGAAGATTTTATGTTAGTTCAGATAGCTTTGCATGTAATAAATGAAGAACACCATGGTTAATTAATACTGGATGTTTGATGCACATGAAAGGAGACAAGAGCAAGTTCATAACTCTAAATAATATCAATGGTGGTATAGTGAAATTTAGATATAAAATAACCATTGAGATAGCTGAAAAAGGTACATTGAGTTTGGATAATGGTATAACCAAGACTAAGAATGTATTGTATGTAGAAGGTCTTAAGCATAATCTATTGAGTGTAAGTTAAATATGTGATCAGGGATACACAATAAAGTTTTATGCAGAAGGTTATGAGATTAGAAGAAAAGATTCAAATGAGTTAATTGTAGATGCTCAGAGGATAGGCAATAATTTATATGTGTTATCAGATATCTTCATAAATGCATGATCAAAGGACACATTCAAAGATCTATGAGAGGAGTTGGGAGTAATTAATTTTACTTCCTACCATTGATGATCAGCATCATTTGAGGAGGAGCTAAGTGTTATCTCTAAGATAGGCCCATTGCCATTGATGTCAAAGGGGGAGAATAATAGAAATAGGTATAAGAGAAAGTATAGATGTAGAAACAAGTGTAGAAATAGATACAAGGAATAGGTACAGGTTTTTCAGATGGTAGTATGTGCAAGTTGGCATGTACAGTGTAAGTTTCAGGATGTGGTATTTTGAGTTTTAGGTTATCATCAATGAAAAAGGGAGATGTTATTAGAAATATGATCATTGATGTCAAAGGTCTAGCATTGGTGATAAAGGCCCCTTAGCATGTATTATCTAAAGGTGTTTTTAATGTTTGTATTTTGGCAAAAGTGTGTTGATATTTATTTAATATTAATGAATATTTTATTGGTTGCATAAAGTCAAAATAACAGCCCATGGAGAAGTCAAAGAGTCATGGGGTAAATACAAAAGAGGAATGGGATGCATTTTCCCATGAAGAGTCATCTTGAGGAATTCCAAGAGTCAACAAATGAAGACAAAAGAGGAAGGGTGCAATTTTTCATGAATGGACACTTTTAGGAATATGAAAAGTTACCAAGATAAAGACAAAAGAGGAAAGGATGCATTTTCTTATGAAGATTCACCATGTGACTTTTTGAATGCAAGGATATGAAGGGTCATGCAAGTTTGGTGTCATTTTTCACGAGGATTAAAGGGTCAAAAAGGGTGAATGCCAAAGGTTATTTAAAAAACTATAAATAAAGGCTTGAGAAGCCATTTGTAATATGCAAGAAAAGAGCATGATTTGTAATTGTCATATCTAGGCTAGAAGAGAAAAAAAGATAAAAGAAAGATATATTATAATGTGCTATCATTTGTTGAGAAAGCAACATTGAGAGATAGTTTTGTGGTATACATAATAGGGGTTGGTTCTCCTATGGGTTGATGCTCACGAATTAGTTGCCTTGGTACTCAGTAAAGGGGTTGGTGCTCCTACAAGTTGGTTCTTGAGAATATTGTAGTTTGTGTTAGTGCTCATTCATATACTTGATATTTTTCTCCATGGTTTTTCCCATATTATGTTTCCATGTTAAATCTAGTGTCTCTCTCTATCTTGTGTGGTGTTTATTATTTTAGTTTTATTGCATATCTTGAATGTATGGTTAAGTGGAATTTGATTAAGTGAAACATTATAAGATTTTTTATATACTGATTCACCCCCCCTCTTAGTATATCCTATTCTTAATAAACAATCCATCAATATCATCATAACATCTCATCATCGATATAAGGGACATGTTGCTGAAATGTTTCCATAGGTCCACTTGAGCATCCATCATCACCATAAATCATGATAAAATAAAAATAAAAAGGAGGAATTCATGGTAAGGGGAGCTATA